>VZQC01008907.1:6416309-6548532 GCA_009823505.1 Rhizomys pruinosus
GGGAGGGAGGGAGGGAGGGAGGGAGGGAGGGGGGAGGGAGGGAGGGAGGGAAGGAGGAAAGAAGGAAGGAAGGAAGGAAGGAAGGAAGGAAGGAAGGAAGGAAGGAAGGAAGGAAGGAAGGTAGGTAGATTGGTTGGTTTTTTGAGGTTGGTGAGTTCTGGATTATAGTAATCAATCAGTAGATCCTGTGACAGCAAAGAGATTTCACCATTTTAGCCACTTTGAACTGACTGTCTAGTTCCACCTTACAGAGAAGGCTAAGTCAACTCTGGGTTCACAGACAGTGCTCTGCTAACATGTCTGAATCCTTGCCTGATTTACATCACTCCCTAACCTTTAAATCGAGCTTAAGGCATTACTATTTTAAAATGTAAAGATGACTTTATCTTACCCTGGGCACATCTTATCTCCCTTTTTCTCATGCAAAATAGCACAATCATAGCAAAAAACATGTTTGCATGGAATCTGTAAACAAAAATATCATAGTTAAACATACTAGAACTTAAAATATTTGAATAACACTAAATACAGTGATCTTCAGATAGAAGGCACGTGAGATTTAAATGAACTCTTGCTAAGAATAGATAAAAACAGCAGTTAATCTTTAATCAAAGTTTTTTTGAAAACTTCTAGCTCCTTTCCAAATAAAAAAATACATAAATAAATAAATAAATAAATAAATAAGTTTGCTTAGGCTTTATTGTTTGGGGGTTTTTGTTTGAGATAAGGCTTTACTGTATAGTTCAGGCTGCTCTCAAATTCCTGATGTAGCTGGAACCAAGCCTCAAACTTGTGATCGTTCCGCCTCTCCCCGACTGCTGGGTTTATAGGCATGTACCACCAGGCCTGGCCATCTGCTTCTGTTCTCCACATACGTAAACCTATAAATTTTAACTATAGTCTCTGCAGGTTAAAAGCTCCTGAGAAAGAACACTGTCAACATCTTCTTTCTTGTGTTTCCTCAAACTACTGTAAAGCAGTAAACGAACAATTAAATTCATAGTACTGCAAAACTTCCCTTAGCTATTTCATATATCTTATAAAACTGGTTATTCAAAAATGGTAAACTGCCAGGTGTGTGGCACATGCCTTTAATTCCAGAACTCTGGAGGCAGAGAGAGGTGATCTCTGTGAGACCCAGGTCACCCTGGTCTACATAGTGAGTTCCAGGCCAGCTGGGGCTACAAGGAGACCAACTAATTAAGACCAAAAAAAAAATTTTTTTAATTAATTAAAAAAAAAAACTGATACTTCAGAATCCTGCCTCTAATGCTTTCATCTACAAAACCAGGACTTAATTATACTTACCATTCTCCCATAGATTTTAATGGGCAATCCACACTTGTCACAGAAATGAACTGGTGTATCATCCTTTTCACCTAAGATGTTTATCTGTTGAAACAATAGAATAAAATTTTCCTTCTTAAGCAGTTCTGATAATTGTACTTAATTCACATAGGCAAATGGTCAGAATTTCATAAGCTGTTACCACAATTAGAAATAAAAGTTGCCTAGCATAATCCCAACTTGCTTGTTTTTCTTCTTAAACTGTATTGATTTTACTTGACTTTACTGAAAATTAATTCAAATTTTGGAAATAGAAGATATTTTAATAAGCAAGTTGACTTACATGTAGTTAAAAATCACATATACAATAAAAATTCATACCAGCACTTTATGCTTAATTTTTCACTTTTAGTTATACCTTAAAATCCCAAAAAAGGTGTCCAGGAAATCTTCGCTGATTTCCAAATAGTTCAGCCCCTTTACAGTCATACCGTTCTTCTTCATTATAATCAAATCCTTCTGAGGGAAAAAAAGAATTGAACATTAAAATTTTCAACTTCAAATTTAATTTTCAAAGTGTATCTATATGACAAAGTAGGCCTATTTACTGAAAAACCTTTCTGGAGACTTTCAAAGGTTCAAGAGCATGGTCACCTAAACTAGTTTAAAATGCCAACTCTACCACTTTCCAACTGGGACTACTACAGTGGACAGTACACAGTAACCAGTTAAGCCTAGTAGTGGAGTCATGAACAGAGCAGCATCTCATTCAAGTGCTCACACCAATTCAACAGACTACCTCACTATCACCATCACACTTAAGTGGAGAAATTTTTAAAACATGGATGACCATTTATTCTTTTGGGGGGGGTTATTTTGGTTTTTTTTTTGAGGCGGGGTCTCCCTGTAGCCCCAGCTGGCCTAAAACTCATTCTGTAGACCAGGCTGGCCTTAAACTCACAAAGATCTACCTACCTCTGCTTCCTAAAGGCGTGCACCACCGAGCCCAGCCACCATTTATCAGGCTGCAAGAGACTGCTATGATTGACAAAGCACATAAAGAATTCTGGGAGCTGGAGAGATGGCTCAGTGGTTAAGAGCACCGACTGCTCTTGCGGAGGACTCAGGTTCGATTCCCAGCATCCACATAGCTGCTAAGAACTGTCTTTAAACCAGGTATGGTGGTACAGGCCTTTAATCCCAGCACTCAGAAGGCAGAGGCAGGAGGATCTCTGTGAATTCAAGGCCAGCCTGGTCTATAGAGTGAGTTCCAGGCCAGCTGGGGCTATAGGGAGACCCTGTCTCAAAAAGACAAAAAAAAAAAAAGAATTCTGAAGAATCTTTATGACTCCATCCTCTGACTATGTTACACGCAGTTTAAAGCCTAAGCTGCTAGCAGTGCGACATATCCAGTTACTTAGTCTTATATACATGTGCTCTACCACTGAGCTATATCTCAACTTCACCATAATTTAGAACACTTCACGTATACTTCTTTATTATATGGGGAGACAAAACTTAAATCATACTCTAAAATTACAGCAGTCTGATTCTAAAAAGAGATAGACTGCAAGAACAGAAACTTTAGAAATAATAAAAGGGTACTTATAAAATTTTAGTATATGTTAATAATGAAAGTTTCCTATTCCATAAGAAAGGAGAGATTATCTAATGGTTGGGGTGCTGCTTAGCTGTTTGAAGGAAAAAAATAAAGACCTCACTTTTTTTCCAATAATAGCCAAATACATACCTATAAACGTTCCAAAGCAAAGGCTAAAACAATTAGACAAGAAATGACTAAATTCTGAAAAGGTATATAACTGCTCACACACAGAAACTTGTACTGGAGAGGCATAGTAGCTCATGCCTATAATCCCAGCACTCAGAAGGCTGAGGCAGGAAGACTGCTAAAATTAGTTCAATGCCTGATTGGTAAGTTAGTAATAGCAAATACTGATATTTGGGAGTACAAAACAAACCTTTTCTGAAGAGTCATTTAACAAGATCTGAAAAAATTTTAAATGTACACAATCAAGTTTTTTAAATCTCCAAGTAGTTTTACAAAGCAGAAATTCGACAAAGTACACATACTTATTTTAACACAGGAATGGTAAAACAGCAACCAAAAAACTACAAAAAAAGTCAAATAGAGCCAGGCATGGTGGCACACGCCTTTAATCCTAGCACTCAGGAGGCAGAGGCAGGCAGATCTTTTGTAAATTCAAGGCCAGCTGGGGGTACAGGGAGACCCTGTCTCGAAAAGACCAAAAAAAAAAAAAAAAGTCAAATAAATTATGGTATAACTACAGAGTCAGCCAGCTTCCTGAGCACTAGGGGTGCAGACATGCCACCATAGCAGACTAATTAATTAATTTTTTTTTTTTTTTTTTTTTTNTAAAAAAAAAAAAAAAAAAAAAGAGAAAAGAGTAAATATGCCAAAATTAGAATCAAACAAAAAGGTTGGAAAATAAAAGAGTATGTAAGGTTAACATTTAAAAAGTAAGTTTGTTTTCTCCTTTTTTTGGTATTTTTGAGACAGGGTCTCCCTTTAGTCCCAGTGCTGGGATTAAAGGCATGGACCACCACGCCCAGCCAAAAAGTAAGTTTTAAGTAAATAAGATCACACAGGTTATTTGGTGGGATCAGATTTAAAAAACTGACAAACTTTTTACTTTAAACAAATTACCTTCATCACCTGGTGGAGCCTTTGCAGGCATCCTGTTAATGGTTCGTGGAGTTCGAGGTGCAGGTTTAGCTTTGTTTGCTTGCTTGGAGATGAGTTTTATAGGAATTCTTCTGCGAACATCAAGACCACCCAAGGATCCAGAACTATTCGTTCCTTGTAACTCATTGTCTGTCAGAAAAAAATCATTAATTTCTTTTTGAAGATTATTCTGTCACAAGTATGAAGAAACAACATCAAAAAAAAAAAAAAAACAACTAAAGCTCTTATAGGATTCTAAATATTAGACTGACATAAATTTAACCATTAATTTTCTTCCTTTAGGGCAAACTTTTAAAGTAATGCTTCTTTTGAATATCTTCTTTTGAGACATGGAATCTTAAGAACTTGGTAAGTAAGAACATCTGGCTCTTCCTAGAAAAGTGAAATTTTTTCCATATAATTCTATAGTAGTTTACCGAAACAAAACCTTTAGAAAACCAAGAACCTCTCCCATAAACCATACTGTTTTTTTTTTTTAAATAAAGGAGGAAAAATGCTACCTCTATATTTGTGTCTTATCACCAAACATACAAAGTAGCCACTCAATACATTTAACTGGAAACACAAAAATCACTTATTTGTGAAAAATAAGGTTTAACTTTTTTTTTTTTTTTTTTTGAGACAGGGTCTCCCTCTAGCCCCAGCTGGCCTGGAACTCACTTTGTAGACCAGGCTGGCCTTGAACTCTCAGAGATCTGCCTGCCTCTGCCTCCTGAGTGCTAGGATTAAAGGCGTGGGCTACCACGCATGGCTTAAAGATGATTCTTAGCCGCCATGTGGATGCTGGGAATCAAACACAGGTGCTCTGCAAGAGCAGTTGGTGCTCTTAAATGCTGAGCCATTTCTCCAGCCCCAAGGTTTAACTTTTTTATCATGTTATTTATTTTGTGTTTGGTGTATGTGTGTGTTAGTGGTGTGCTAGTGTTTGAGAGCCACAGTTCATTCAGAGGTCAGGGGACAACTTTCGTGAGTTGGTTCTTTCCACCATGTAGGTCCTGGGTAAGGAACCCAGGTTGTCAGGCTTGGTGACAAGTGCCTTTACCTGGGGACCATCTCACTAGCCCCAGGAAGTTTGTTTTTTAAAGTTAATTTTTTCCTTAAACATAAAATTGTTTTTCTAAAATGTAAGGAATATAAAAATATACCACTTAATATAACATGCAAAACATTACTTGTGCTGTAACTCTTCTAGAGACACAGTTATCTTAAGTCAATAGTCATTATTGCTACAAAAAGCTGTAGTTAAGAAGGAAACAAAGCATCCACCTTCAGCTATATCTCCCATGACACTTTTTTTTCCACTGACACTTTCTAGTCTCTAAAATCTGTTATCTATGAGAGAAAAAAAATACTACTTGTCCATAAATAATAGACGTATTATCTCACAGAACTAATGTAAAACTTTGTTTCAAATAAAAATATGTAAAAAGATTCAACTTTACCTAAAAACAAAAAGGAGAAATGCTCTAAAATCAGAAAAGCAAATGGAAAAAATTAAAACTAACATTTCAAACAGAATGAACAAAATTCTTACAAGTATCGCAATACAAACTGAGAGCCAAACTGTCCACATTAAATTCAGTAAAGTCAAAATGTGAACTAGGGGGCTCAGTGGGTAAGAGCACCAGCTGCTCTTGCAGAGGACCAAGGTTTGATTCCCAGCACCCACATGGCAGCTAACTACTGTCTGTAACTCCAGCTCCAAGGGGTATGACGCCCTCTTCTGACCTCTGTGAGCATTTCATGACTTGGGTGCACTTACATATATGCAGGCAAAACACTTATACACATAAAATAAAAATAAATAAATTTAAATTAAAAGTTAAAACATATAGTACCATTTGCTTTTGAGTATAGGAACAAAACACAAAACATTTAACAGCAAGGTCCCTGGATATTACACAAAGGATAAAAGAAGAATAACTGGCAATTAATATGCCTTCGCTTGTAAAAGGAGTGACACTTTTATTACACAGTTCAGGGCAGAACTTAACATGTTGAAGGTCCTAGGCTCAAGTCCTCAGAACCCACCCTCAAGCCCCCACCAGGAAAAAGGAATACAGTAGTTTACAAAATTTTGGTTAGTTTTACGTAAGTGCTAATTAACTTTTTTTTTTTTTTTTTTTTTCTTTTCGAGACAGGATCTCTATGTAGCCCCTGCTGTCCTGGAACTCGCTCTGTAAACCAGGCTGGCCTTGAACTCAGCCTACCTCTGCCTCCCAAAAGCTAGGATTAAAGGCGTGCGCCACCACGACTAATTAACTCTTACAATGGCCAAAGAATGAATCAGATATTCATTGGAAGTTTCCTGGATTAGTTTATTCTGGCAAAATTTTATTTCAACACCTTCAGTTACAAGACCACTTAATCCTTTGATATTAAAATCACTCTTTTGAGAAGCCTATTCTCTCACAAATTCCTCAATTAACTCGCATTTCCTCACTTACCAAAAGCTTTATGATTCAAAGTTTCCAAGTTCATATTTATGAATTTAAAAGTGTGAATCTTTGACAAGATTTTAAGTTTTTCCTCACGATGCAATTTAATACTGAAACATTCAGAAGACCCTCAAAAAAAGCTAATGTTAAGCTTTAGAAAAGATGGATGAGCATAAACTCATTTTTTAAATCTACTTAGAAAAAAATAAAAATAAAAAAATAAAATCTACTTAGCTCATGAATGATTATGTTCATTATGTTCAAGTTAGGATGCCTTTTATTTCCCCAAACCTTTTTTGGGGGGTGTGGGGGGTCTTTTTGAGACCTGTAGCTCTGGCTTTTCTGGAACTCACTCTGTAGACCAGGGTCTGGCCTTGAATTCACAGAGATCTGCCTGCCTCGGCCTCCCAAGTGCTAGGATTAAAAGCGTGCGCCACCATGCCCGACCCCCCCCCCCAGGAAACCTTTTATTAATAACTTAGAAAACCAGAAAAATAATACATAGGCACTGCCAAGATGCTCAAATCAGAACCTTGGTGTTCATTTCTCTCACTGCTCAAATCAGAAATTTAGGTATTTCTCATTTCTCTCACATACTTCCTCAAACCAATCCATTGGGAGATGTTGGATTCTCCATTGAAATATTTACTGCAGCCAGGCGTGGTGTCGCACGCCTTTAATCCTAGCACTTGGAAGGCAGGCGGATCTCTGAGTTCAAGGCCAGCTTGGTCTACAGAGTGAGTTCCAGGACATTCAGAGCTACAGGGAGACCCTGTCTCAAAAAGACCCCCCCAAAAAAGAAATATTTACTGCACGTGTCCAATGTCCCTTGCCCCCTACTTTCCCTGCGTTTCTTGCTGGAGACTGAATCCAGGACCAGTGCTGCCACTGAGCTATTCATTTTCACTAAACCAAGCTTCCCTCTGGTCCACTGCAATCATCACCATATAAACTGTTTTGTTTCTTATTAGTCTTCTTTTCTTATCCATTTCCATAGAACAGTCCAAAATATTAGATTATGCTATGTTCATTGTTCAATGGCTTCACAGTGCTCTCAAGCATTTACCATGGTTTTCAAACTCTTCAACAAAGTGACTAACGCTTTTTTTCCAGTCTCTTCTTAGGTCGTTTCCTCTAGCTAACTAGTCAGGTTACAACCATCTGGCCTTCTCTACACCTTCCGATCTCATCTGAGCTTCACTACTACCATCTTCCCTGGCCACCAGGTCTAAAACTTCCTAGTCCACAGCACCTGTGTTTCTTAAAGTTCTCATCATTATACCTAAACAGTTACAAAACCTGTCTCCTCCAACAGACTATGAAATCCTCAGGAAGACACGGATGCAGGCCTATTGT
This sequence comes from Rhizomys pruinosus, assembly GCA_009823505.1. Classification (NCBI taxonomy): domain Eukaryota; kingdom Metazoa; phylum Chordata; class Mammalia; order Rodentia; family Spalacidae; genus Rhizomys; species Rhizomys pruinosus. The sequence continues at coordinate 6,424,116 of VZQC01008907.1, forward strand.
TTACCATTCCATCATTCTATCTCCAAGCCTACAAGAATCTGCATGCAATTACAATTAAGTAGGTACTTGATGACTGAGGGCATCCAATCAATACTTAAGGAAAAAGCCTTTCTCTCCTACTTGTTCTACGGTAGATACAACTGTCTGAAGCTCTCGATGCCAAGTGCGCTCATTCAGTATCCAAGGACAAGGAAACGACGCCAGCAGGAACAAGGTGTTGGAGGCACTCTTGGAGTGTGCGATGAGAATCTCTTAATCTTAAAATCGTTTTCGTAAACGTCCGCAAACCAGAACGGACCACACAGAAGGGCGGGGCATGCTTTGGGTTTGGGTATAAACGATGCTCCGCTAGGGATTTCAAATTCTACACCCTACTTTCTTTAAAGTCTAGTCCATGAAAACACTACGGAACAATAACGACAGGAGGTGACCACTGCAGCAGCCGCCCAAAGCCGAGAGAGCAGGAAGTCTCCAACCCACTCTAGCCCAGCATCAAGACTCTTCTCCAATTCCAAGAGTGGAGTACACCCGCCAATTTCCCCGGCACTTAGCGCAGAGCGACCGCCCGAGACAGACTAAGCGGGCATACTCCGCTCACAACCAAACCTACGCCACGCACTAGGAGGCGAGCTCCGCAGCACCGTCGAAGCGGCGGCTGCAGCTCCGGAGGATGGAGGGACCGGCCGGAGGATAGGCCGGGGAACCGCAGGCCCTGGCCAGCTCGGAAAGGGGTGTGTGAGCTTGCTTTCTCGCCGCCATGCCCCAGCGCAGTGGGCTGAGCGTAGCCCCCAGTACCCGCCGGGCGACCAGTCCCACACGAGCCCCAGGGGCAAGAAACCAAGACCCCCCACTGCCTCCGCCTCCTCACCAGTGTGATCCATGATTCGGCTCGCAGGGCACAGTGGGAGCGGAAGTAAGCCGCGCCGGAGTCGCAGCGAACGCGTGCGCTTTGCCTTCCGGAGCCTGGGGGGCGGAAGTGTGCCCGGGTTCCCCAGCGTAGGCTCGCTCGGGCTTCTCTTGCCTCTGCGGTCAGAGTCCCGGGAGGGAGGGAGGCAGAGGCAGGAAGAACTGACACTCGAGGGGCTGCGAGGTCGAAATTTCTAAGGCTTCCCAGGAGGAAATAGCCCTTAACTGTGGGAAAAACACCGAGGAGGGAGGGAAGTGGAGGCGCGGATCAATCTGAGAAATGAGCTCAAGGCAGGTAAGCAATTCTCCGCCCCCGCCCCTTCCCCTCCCCCTCCCGTGGAGTGAGGCCTTCTGGGATTTGTAGTCCGCTGGAGCCTCAGGCCCAGGGCGCAGGCTCGGCGTTTGAGCTGGCCACACCCCGGCGGGCGGAGTAACGGTTTGGAATCCCCCTCCCGGCTCGCTGGCTGTAGCAAAGTATAAACACGCGCTCCGAAGGTTGCCCGAGGAAGGGCTGAGCTAGCGGCTCCGGGCCCGGAGTGAGGCACTGGCCTCCTAGTCTGAGCTTGCATTACCCTGCAGAGCCCCCGGACCCAGGCACGGCACGCTCTTTTGCCGCAGCCCCCACCTCCGAAGTTTCTCAGATGAACCCCATTTACAGTGCTCGCTTTCTAAAGCTGCGCCGGGCGCCGCCTACCCCTTAAAGGCTGAGGAAGCGCCAGGTGGAGGGCGAGTGCGCCTGGTTCCCGGCCACCCTGCAGTGATGGGATGTGCACAGTCGGGTGGAGGAGGGAGGATGTGGACCAAAGAGGGAGGAGAGGGGCAGGGCTGGGCCGGAAGGAAGGTGAAAAGGGAAAGGCCTCAAGGAGGAAGAGAGTTACCACAGCTGGCGATACCTAGTTCCAGTTCTTGGTCCCTGGGGTCTGTGGTTGCTGCTTTCATCTTGCTCGGCCAAAACAAAAGGAAAGTGTCAGAGGGCGATTCCTGAGGAACTTGAGTGCATCGCCACCTCGCAGACCGGCTCGTTTGTGTCCCACTCCCTTCTGCAACTCTTTACACTTGAAGCTCTCAAATGGGAGAAAGGAGAACAATTAGTGGAAAACACAAGCTTAGGAGTCAGGGGATTTGGGCTCTATGGTCGTCCCTTGGTGACGACATCGTTACCTTGGATTGTTCACGCTTTCAGTGCCAGAGTTCCTAGATCAATAAAACATTATATTGGCTTTTTTTTTTTCTTTTTTTTTTTTTTTTTTTTTTTTTTTCGAGTCAGGCTTCTTAACAGAAATGTTTCTACCGTTCTGGATTCCAAATAAAATGCAGTAGTATGTGTGTGTTTGCAGTGACCAACACTGTGATGATCATTGCACCAGGGTATTTGCTGATCGTCTTAACAGAGCTTTTCAAAGACTCCCAGGTCTTCTGCAGCTTTACTAACAAGCTTGCAGGTACACTCCCAGCTACTCACATTTCTGGATCAGTGTTGTCTCAGCTTTTGTTAAAATGTAAGGTTCTGTACTGCCAAGTGGTTTTCAGAATGCTTTTAGTTGCTGGGATTATTCTTTTGGGAGTTAGGAGCATTTTAATCCTTCTCCCTGACCTCCTCATTTATCTAAATATAGTGCTGATGTGGTAGAGTATTTTTTAACAACTTAGGCTTGTCCAAGAGGTAATTTCCACTCAGAAAGTGTTTTTCCCCCCCATCATACTTCAGATTGATGCAAATACAGGTTAACAACTCTCCAAATGCTTGAGAATTTGAATTTTAAAGAAATTTTAACCTGTATTATATAATCTGTTAGATGTTTTGTTAGCTTTTTATGATGTATTAAGTTAGGAAAATTTACTGGGGAAGACTGGCATTGTGGAACACACTTGTAATGCCAGCCCTTAGGAGGTTGACGCAGGAGGAAGATGAGTTCATGGGCTGCCTGAACCCTCCTCTGTAAGGAAAGCCTTGTCTCAGAAGATTAAAAAAAAAAATTGGGGGCTGGAGAGATGGCCTAGTGGTTAAGAGCGCTGACTGCTCTTGCAGGGAAGCCGGGTTTGATCCCCAGCACCCATATGGCGGCTGAGAACTGTCTTGAACTCCAGTTCCAGGGGAATCCAACGCCCTCTTCTGACCGGCATTGCACAACACGGGTGCACCAACCTACATGCAGACAGTACATTCATACACATAAAAAAAAGAAATAAAAATTTAAAAAGACACATATCAGCTCTCAGTAGACCCCCTCCCCTTTAAAAAAATTTTTTTTGAGAAATTTTACTGGACTTAATTTAATAAAATTTGAAACATTTCCTTGATTTGAACTGTTACTTTCATGCATTGTTTTAAGCATCTGTGCTCTCTATCGTAGTTCCCTTTATCAGTGCAGAAACACTGTGGCAAATTAATCTCTTAAACACTGTGATAGGCTTATTTTTTTGCTTTTTTACTTTTCAGTTTTTTTATTAGCTGTACAAAGTACATGGGTCTTCTTATGACATTTCCTCTACATGGGTTTTCTTGTGACATTTCCCTTTGTGTAGAATGTACTTTCGTACATTTTTTTAAACTATATTCAGCATCTATTACAATCTTTTCTTATTCCCTCTCCCAATTTCCCCTTCTACCTCTCTATAGTTCCTTTTTTATTTTCATGTCCTTTTCTCTCCTCAGTTCCACATTCAAGAGAAAATACAAGCCTGGCTTTCACTAAACATGATGGTGTCTAGTTTGCTCCATTTTCCTGCAAATTATATAATTTTGTTCTTTATAACTGGACAAAATCCCACATATGACCATACCATATTTTCTTTAATCATCGGTTAATGGTCACTTGGCTATTGTGAACAGTGCCACAATAAAAGTGAGTGTGCAGGCTCTCTGTATAGTTAGCTGACTGAGTCTTCTGGCACACTCCTGTAAGACTTACCAAAATGAGCCTTACCCTTGGGAGACCCCCTGAGTGAGAGACACAGAGACAAATCTCAATGCAAAAGCAAGAGGTTTCATTTGCAGGTGCGCCAAGGTTTGCCTGTACAGCGGGGAAAGGCGGAACCCTGAACAATCCCAGTACTCAGTTTTTATACATTTTGAGCAGAGCAGGTTACAGCAACAACAACGAGTCATTTCTTCATTGGTCACTCGAAGTGACCTTTACACAGATTGGTTATTTCTGGAAATGGGTAAATACTTAGTGTATTGGTATGCAGGAGCCCTGGGGGCCAGGCCCTCAGGGTGGCGCCTTACTGGAATTGCAACCAACTGTGGCTTCCTCTTATTTTGCTAACCTGTTATTTGTTAACCTATTATTCATTAACCTAGGAAGGGGTTGTTTATCAAGATTGAAAATTCCACTGGCCTCCTTCTGTCCCTTCATTCCCCCCTTTTTCTTGAAACTGCTCCAATCCTGAAGCAGCGGATTATATCTCAGTTAAATTTAATTCCTGCCTTGAATCAGTCCTTAAGGGGGAGTGTTTTTGCCTTAAGTGCATAATCTGGACCGTGTCAATATGATCCTTGACAAATGTCATCAGGCAGTTTAGGATACAGGGTCCAAAAGTCAGAATCAGCAAGAGAATGAGCAGTGGTCCCAACAGAGTGGTATACAAAGTTAACTGAGGCATGGCATCTGTGGGCACCTGGTGGGGCAGTCAGCAAACAAGATAGCTACTAAGGTACATTTCTTTATAGGGCCTGGGTGGAACCTCAGGTAAGGGGAAATGGTCATAAGATTGACAGCCTCTGGAGGAAATGGACACCTGTATGTCCCTTGGAATTCTGGGAAAATCAGACCTAACATTCCAGTCTTTTGATTACAAGGGAATGGGATGCTGTTCTCTCTCTTCTGTATCTGCTTTAGAGCTGAGGAGGGACGAAGTCTTGAGGGAACAGGTGTCAAGCTGGAGGGTTAGAATCTGGTCTCCCATCTGGGCCATTCTAGTTGCCAGGTATTTTGGTCCAGATCAATAGTGGCCAGGAGTTAGTGTATAGTTTTTCTGTAACTGAAAAGACAAGCTGGTTAAGTCTTATATGAGTGTACCAGTGCACCGATTTCACAGTACCAACAGGAGGCCTAGTGGATACATTAGTGATTGGAGGGTCCCTGTCTAGAATTTCCAGAGGAAGAGAGGACCTGTACTCTATTCTGAGGAATTTGGAAAAAGTGTTTTTAATACTCAGGGCTCCAGAATACTCAGAGCTAGCTTAACCATGACTTGTTTCTGAGTTATTTTTTTAGCATGGTACAGTAGATTTTTCACCTATCTCTATGGTATTTCTTTGATCATAGTTTCCTGTTGGGGTGTTTAAAACCACACAGTTACCTCAGATAAATTAAATTAGTTTTGGTGTTAAGGTCAGTTGAGATTCTGGTCCTTAAGGGTCATTCAGGCCTTGTGTCTGGCTCTTTTTACCAGTTCCATCTACGTGAGGACAAAGTCAGGTCTTGCTTGACCAGAGCTTCCCTTTGAAGCATGAGGAACTTCTCCTCTATACTGACTTATTTTCCTTTGACTGGACGCTGGCCAGAAGTCCTCCAAAGTGAATCTCCAAGACCTACCTGGCTCAGGATGACTGGTGACTCACCCCCATAGGACATGTACAAAGGTGCCGAGGCAGGACCCTAGGACTTAAGTTGACCTTAGAGGGTAAGGGCCAAAAGATTGTCCTTGCCAAATCAGATTGGAGCTTTAAGTATGGTTGTTAAACCTCCAAGAGGGTCAGTTGAATGCTTTCCTATATAACACATCAATAAAGCTTGAACATTGACTTAAATATTCTTTATAAATTCTTAATTGCTGTTGCAAAACATTCTGACTAACAGTAAAAGCTCATGACAGGAGCCTGAAGGTAGTAACTGCAGCAAAGGCTAGGAAGGGATGCTGCTTACTGGCTTGTGTTGCTGGCTTACGTTTAACCTATTGTATACACTATCTGGCCAAGGATGGCATTGCCCACAATGGGCTCAGGCCAGTCCAACGAAGGCAATTATTGAGGTTTCTTAGCTCAGTTGTGTCAAGTTGGCATTAAACCTATCCAGTAAAGCACAGAATTTGTTCTTTAACATAGTCCAGGAAACAAATCTAAGATAACAAAGAGGCTAAAAACAATACCTTCTAGGACTATCTTAAATGATGGCCACGTTACTTATCCCCAGATTTTAAATTACAGCTTTGAGAAGAAAAAGGAGGAGAGGGCATTAACACATACCTACAGAAGGCAGGAAATGCTTAAATCAAGCTTACCAGAATTGGTTTCATTCAGACTGTTCTAATGTGGTCCCCAGAAGTGAAACCTAATTTTTCTTAAAAATATTAAAAGTAACATGCGCCAAGTATAACAGATATATAGCAGAGTTATAGAAGCTAATGTACCAACAGCAAGTCACAATAAACATACAAGAAACTAAAGACTAGATCTGCGACACATTTAAAGAAAACAAAAAGTATGTTTCACTTTAAGTGAAAAATAGAGTTTATAATCCTTACCAAGTGATTTTTAACAAATGTTTATTCTATTAATCCATTGCATCTGTAGGGTGTTAACACTATGTTTATAATTTTTGTCAACTGTAGCATTTTGTAAGTAGACCAGAATAAACACTTTTATCATAGATGTAGCTAATGATTATTAATTCTTTTTAAAGGACCTAAAGTTTCCCCCAAATTTTATTGCATGTTATTGATCCCATCAGATCAAAAGCACTTGCCAAACTGAATAAGTTACAAAGTAAATAATTTTTATTCACGCAAAAATGTACAGTGTTCTCAAAACTCAACAGTTACCCATTAACTACAACATGGTTTTTCATGTGAGCTGTTTTTTTAAAATATCGGCATGTGAATTTGGATATTTTATGTAGCAGCTACACCTTTATTCAGTAAGAAATTGTGCATTAATTTTTTTCTAATCTTACCTTAAATTTTAAACTGTCTTAAGGGGGGGGTTGACAGTGTAAACAAACAAAAAAACAAACCTTCAAAGGGCAGTTTGAACCTCTGAAATCCAAATTACCTATTTAATATTCAAGTCTAAGACAATTTTTTAAAAACTTTTGAATAACTTTTATTTTACCCTTGAATATCAAACTGATTGGTAGTCATAAAATCAATTTTTATAGACTGTCCACATGTTGCATAGTACTGACAGTCTCCAGCCGTGGAACACAATTTCTTGTATGTGCTATAACCACATTATAGAATTCTGAAAAGTGAACAGTACTTTATACCCATACTCATACATAAGTTGTTTTTTTTAATTTTCATATGTGTATGAATGTACTGTCTGCATGCGGGTTTGTACACCCGTGTTGTGCAGTGCTGCGGAGGTCAGAAGAGGGTGGCGGATTCCCCTGGAACTGGAGTTACAGACGGTTCTCAGTCACCAAGTGGGTGCTGGGGATCAAACCCGGGTCCTCTGCAAGAGCAGTTGGTGCTCTTAACCACTAGGCCATCTCTCCAGCCCCAAGGTTCTAAAACTTAAACTTATTGAAATATTTTAACAAGTGATGAAAAACAGAATTATATATCCAGTTTGTACTGAAGGCTAACCATAACTAAACTCACAATACAATAATTAAAGACAGTTTCACCAAGGAAGAAGCTAAAGAATAAGGTGTCAGGAAACATTCAGTCCTACCAAGGCAGTACAAAACCAAGACAATTAAGCAGTGAATAATACCAAAAAACATTTTAGACTGTTTCGTTGGTGTGGTTGGAATGACAGTGTCCCCCCCATAGGCTTTAAGTATTCAGACATTTTGTCTCCAGTTGGTGGCACTGTTCTTGGAGGTCTTAGAAGGTGTGGCCATGCTGGAGGAAGTATGTCACTGGGGGCAGGCTTAGTGAGTTTAACAAGCCTTGTGGTCTCCAGTCTCTCTCTGCTTCCTGTGCTCATTGCGAGATGTGACCCTCAGCTTGCTGCTCCAGCCCCTGCCACCATGCTTCCCGCCACAATGGACCCTGATTCCCTGGAACCATCAATCTTAAGCTCAAATAAACTCTTCCTTTTATAAGTTCCCTTGCCCATGGTGGTTTTATCACAGCAACAGAAAAATGACTAATACAATTGAAGAGAGGAAATTGTAGTTCACAGGTATTCAGGGGAAGCCGTGTGCTATTGTTTATGGCAGCACAGCTGTCAAAAGCCTGGCTAAGTAGAAGAAAAGAAAACAGACATTTGTTTTAACCATAAGGGTAAAAATCAGGTCTTCAGAGGTCTGGAAAAACAAGTTGAAAGGAAACTGAAGTTAGAATACCTGCAACTTTAAAACAGTTTAATTTGGAGATCAAATCCAGTCTTAACAGATAACAAAAACCTTTAGATAACCAGTTTAGAATTTTTCTCTGTAGGAACCAAGGAACCCAGGTTCAAATTAGGCCTTTGAAAAAGTTTAAGAGGCATGCCAAAAGTAAACTTAATTTATGTGCACAATACAGAATGAAAGAACTTTGAAGTGGTCACTTTTAACAGAAACCAACACAGAAGAACACACATGACACTAATCTCAGATGCATGGGAGAACAGTTAACATACAGACAGCTTGCACAGACATATGACTTAATATAATGAGAGATTCCCTTTTTTTTTTTAATCTCATAGAATAACTTGATGTCAAGGCACAGAAAGTTCTCAGTTTTCTGGTCTGCTGCACACCTTGGCTATACAGAGCTGTGGAACCATTAATTTTTCATTGTCACATTTACACACAGTCATTTAGAGTTTAAGACATTTATTAGTTAGCTCCATTAAAACACTTGTACTCCAAGCCCCCAAATGCTGGGTTGATTTCATTAAATGCCTGTTCCACCTTAACTGACAGTCCTGTTAAGGAGGGCCGGCTGCCTGGCATCTTACTATGATGGATTTTGTATTTCTAGGGGAGTGGAGCAGTGGAAGCGCTAGCTGCTTGGAGCTCGCAGCATGAACCCTTTGTGTGCATGCTTGCCTGCACAGGAGAGAGGGGAGTAGGGGATTAGAAGTAGATTGTCCCATGTCCAAAAAGATCGTCAGTCCAAGTCCACAGAAACTAACATAAAGAACACAGATATCAACCATCCCTGCCATGAATGGAAGATACAAGACAAAGATTCACTAGGTAGGCACCTATTCACTCTGGTACCAGACACCGACCAGTCCCTCCCGGACTTGGTCCCTAGTTGTCTTGGCCGAGAAAAATCCCGGCTCAAGTCCAGACAACAGGAGAGTCATCTCGACCTTCCTGCCCAGAACTGGAGTGTGCTCCAGATTCCTCACAGATTGAGGCAAAACCTCCCAGGTCGCTCTCGAGCAAAACTGAAAGAACAGAAACAAACGCCAGACAAGATAGGACAAACAAGAGAGACACAACCGTGGTACCTGCTGGGGCCCAGTCCTAGTCCTCCGAAGTCTGTCTAGGCGTCCCCATGGGGGGGTCTTGATCCCGCACGAGCCCCCAGATGTAAGACCCATAACGAGCCTTACCCTTGGGAGACTCCTGAATGAGAGACACAGAGACAAATCTCAGTGCAAAAGCAAGAGGTTTAATTTGCCAGCGTGCTGGGGTTCGCCTGTACAGCAGGGAAAGGTGGAACCCTGAACAATCCCAGTACTCAGTTTTTATACATTTTGAGCAGAGCAGGTTACAGCAACGAGTCATTTCTTCATTGGTCACTCGAAGTGACCTTTACACAGATTGGTTATTTCTGGAAATGGGTAAATACTTAGTGTGTTGGTATGCAGGAACCCTAGGGGGCAGGCCCTCAGGGTGGCGCCTTATTTGAATTGCAACCAACTGTGGCTTCCTGTTATTTTGCTAGCCTGTTATTTGTTAACCTATTGTTCACTAACCTAGGGAGGGTCTGCTATTAGCCAAGCTAGGGAGGGGTTGTTTATCAAGATGGAAAATTCCACTGGCCTCCTCTGTCCCTTCATTCCCAAGAGTGGTATAGCTGGGTCATAAGGGAGTTCTGTTTTTAATTTTTTGAGGAACTTTCATCCTGATTTTCATAGTGGTTGGACTGATTTACATTCCTGGCAACAGTGTATAAAGTCCCCCACCGACCCCTCTCCCTCCCATTCTCATCAACATTTGTTGCTTGTGTTGCCTTTTAAATATTTTTATTTATATATTTTTTTATGTGTATGAGTGTATTGCCTGCATGTAACTAGGTGTGCCTGTGTTGTGCAATGCTAGTGGAAGTTAAAAGTGATGTCAAATTCCTCTGGAACTGTAATTACAGACAGTTGTTAGCTGCCATGTGAGTTCTGGGACTCAAGAGCAGCCAGTGCCCTTGACCTCTTAACCACTGGGCTACGTCTCCAGCCCTACTTTTTGTTTTCTTGAAAACCATTCTGACTGGGGCTAAAGATGCTGAACATTTTTCATGGATTTATTGGCCATTTGAAAAGTTTCTATTCAGTTCATTTGCCTACCTGTTTCCTCTTTTTTTTAATGTTTAATTTTTTATTTTCTTTTTTTTTATTTTATTTTTTTCTGTATGTGTATGAATGTACTGTCTGCATGCAAGTCTGTGCACCCGTGTCGTGCGATGCCGCAGAGGTCAGAAGAGGGTCTCGATTCCCCTGGAACTGGAGTTCTCCTGGAATTGGAGTTTCAGACAGTTCTCAGCCGCCATGTGGGTGCTGGGGATCGAACCCGGGTCCTCTGCAAGAGCGGTCGGCGCTCTTAACTGCTAGGCCATCTCTCCAGCCCCTAATGTTTAATTTTTTAAGTTCTTTATATATTCTGGATATCAACCCTCTGTCAGATTATTCGCTGACAAAGGTTTTCTCTGTTCTCTTTCAACTGTAGATTGCTTCCCTTTGCTGTGCAGCAGCTTTTTATTTTGAGCAATTGCATTTGTGAGTTTTTGACATTACTTCCTGATCTATTGGAATCCTATTTAGAAAGTATTTGCCAGCACCTATTTTTTCCTCAAACCATTTCAGAGGTTCTGGCCTTAAGATTTAATGCCTTTAGCTGGGCATGTTGGCGCATGCCTTTAATCCTAGCACTCAGGAGGCAGAGGCAGGCAGATCTTTGTGAGTTCAAGGCCAGCCTGGTCTACAGAGCAAGTTCCAAGACAGCTGGGACTACAGGGAGACCCTGTCTCAAAAAAAAGACAAAAAAAAAAAAAAAAGATTTAATTCCTTTGACAGATTTGGATTTGTTTTTTCTGCAGGATCAGATAAAGGAATCTAGTTTCAAGCTTCTACATGTAGCTATCTAGTTTTCCCAATGCAGCTTGTTAAAAAGCCCCCCCCCCGCACCCCTTTCCAGTGGTTTTTTGTTTTCAGGGGTTTTTTGGCCCCTTTGCCAAGAATCAGTTGGCTATAGCTGTGCTGGTTTGTTGAAAAACTGTGCAGGAGCCTATAAGATGGCTCAGCAGGTAAAGGCACTTACTACTAAGCTTGATCCCCAGGACCCACGTGTTTGAAAAAAACTGATTGCTGTCAATTGTTTTCTGACCCTCACATGTGTAACATGGTATGCACATACCCACACACAAAATAAATGAGTGAATGTAATAGAAAAAAATTTAAGTATTCAGGGCTGGAGAGATGGCCTAGCGGTTAAGAGCGCTGACCGCTCTTACAGAGGATCCGGATTCGATCCCAGCACCCACATGGCGGCCGAGAGCCGTCTGAAACTCCAATTCCAGGAGAACTCCAGTTTCAGGGGAATCCGACACCCTCTTCTGACCTCCGAGGCATTGCACAACACAGGTGCACACACTTGCATGTAGACAGTACATTCATACACATACAGAAATACACATACAAAAATAAATAAAAAAATTTAAGTATTCAAAGATGTACAGGTTTTGTTACCATGGCTATGTAGTATAGTTAGAAATCAGATATTGTGATATTTCTAGCATTGCTCTTTTTACTTAGGCTTTCTTTAGCTATTCAGAGTCTCTTGTGTTTTCATATGAATTTTAGTATTTTTATATTTATGTGAAGAATACCATTGGGATTTTCATAGGGACAGTGTTAAATCTATAGGTTGCTTTTGGTAATATGGTCATTTAAACTATGAATTCTTCTAATCATGATCATGGGGTATTTTTCTATCTCCGTGTGTCTTTGGAACCTTTCTTCAGTGATTTATAGGTTTCAGTGTAGACTTTTTGTGTGTGTGTGTGTCTTTTTGAGACAGAGTTTCTCCAAAGTCCCAGCTGACTTGGAACTCCCTAGGTAGACCAAGCTAACCTCAAACTCACAGAAATCCACCTGCCTCTGCCTTCCAGGTGCTGGGATTAAAGGCATGTACCACCACACGATAATCAGAGTAGACTTTTTATGTTTCATTCCTTTACTCTCCTGTACTGGTGACCTGTGTGCGTAGTAAGTCACAGTTTCTTTATCAGGAGCTGAGAGCCAGTGAGATAACTCAATAACAACTGGGTACTTGTCACCAAGCCTGATGATGACCCTAGTTTGAGCCCCAGAGCTTACATGGTAGAAGGACAGAACAGATTCCTGCAAGTTATCCTCTGACCTCCACATGTGTACCATATACATGTGTGCACACAACACACACAATGTTAAAAGGAAAAAAAAAACTTTAAAGAGAATCAACATTAATATTTATACAGAAAAATATTGACCTAAAATTTATAAATGTGAGAAGTCATTGTAATGCACAGCCTGAGGCAACTGGGTACAGACACACACACACACACACACACACACACACACACACACACAACATAGTTTTGAGGTTTTGATTTGGTTTGCTTCTCTTGAGACAGGATCTTGCAGTGTAGGCCATACTGGACCCAAACTCAGTAACCATCCTGCATCAGATTCACAAGTGCTAAGATTATAGGCATGTGCCAATAGGCTTGGCTTAAAAGGTGTATTTTCTTCTTACTGACAGACTAGTAACCTATGAATTACAAGCAAATATGTTTTTTTGTTGGTGGTTTTTTTTTTTTTTTCTTTTAGTATTTTTGAGACAGGGTCTCCCTTTAGTTCCTGGAGCTTGCTCTGTAGACCAGGCTGGCCTTGAACTCAGAGATCTGCCTGTCTCTGCCTCCCAAGTGCTACGATCAAAGGCATGTACCACCACACTTGGTGCAGATATGTTTTGGTAGTCTTCTGTTTATACTGTTTACAGTATGAGAAAAATAAGATGACTATCACCACATTTTCCTATGATCTTGCATCAGACTCCTCAGTACAAGATCAGGATAATAACTTTCATCATCATCTCTCTCTCTCTTTTTTTTTTTTAGACAAGGTCTCCCTGTAATACTGACTAGCCTAGAACTTGCTATGTATGTAGACCAGGCTGGGCTTGAACTCCCAGAGATCGGCCTGCCTCTGCGTACCAAGTGCTGGGATCAAAGGTGTGCGCCATCACACCTGGCATAACCTTCATCTCTTAATGGCCTTAATAGTACCTAAGATTGCAAAAGGTGGAGTCCTAACTCAAGGACCATACAAGCTAGCACCTACAGAAATGCTTGAAGATCCATATATTCAAGTTGTATTTGGAGGGAGTATAGTGTTACTTACAATCAGAGAAACTCATGAGGAGTGAGATTGAGCCTAGTTAAACTTTTTTTATCTACACATGTTTAATATTCTGAAACATAATTTTTATTATGTTTTTCTCTTTTTTGTTCCCTTTAATTTTATATTATTCCAAAATATGCATATGTACACTCCACACCTAAATCAAAATTTAAAATTCTGAAAATAAACTATAGGTTAATTCCAAAACACATTTAGAGATTCACATTTTTTTATTTTATTTATTTATTTATTTTTTGGTCTTTTTGAGACAGGGTCTCTCCATAGCCCCAGCTGTCCTGGAACTCACTGTGTAGACCAGGCTGGCCTTGAAGTCACAAAGATCCACCTGCCTCTGCCTCCCAAGTGCTAGGATTAAAGATGTGTGCCACCATGCCTGGCGAGATTCACATTTTAACACTAAAGTTGCATGTGGGTAAAAAGAATATGAATTGAATATGAATACATATCTTCCATTCATATATGGTAATTATAATGTGTGAATACAAGTGGTAGGACAATTCTAGATCCCATTAAGAGATTCACATTGGAATAGCACAGTTGTTTTCAGATACAATGAAATATAATAATAAAGTCACTCAGTTTGCCTGCCAGCTGGAGATTTGGTGTTAGCATCCACAAATGAGGGAAACCATTCACCTTTTTTTTTTCTGGGGAGCCTAGTTAAACTTTATGGAAAGACTTAAGCTAATCCTTGATGAATGGATACAATTTAAAGGACAATGACCAGCTTGACTTGTGATCTAAAAGAGTACGGGTTGTTATTGCAACCTTCTCCAGTCCAGCTGGAGAGATTTGGGTCATGGCAGAGAAGTGGGGGTGAGAGACTCAGAGTCAACACACAGACACCGGGAATCAGGTGAAAAAAGCAAGCAGATAGTGAGCTCCTGCAGACTCGTTTATTCAGAGGAAGGTAGGGTATATATATGGTCCGCTCTGCCAGATGTGCTGATGATTGAGCAAATTCTCATTGGCCCAGGTCATTGCCTCAGCTGTTGCCATGGTTAGCTTCCAGGCCTGCCTCCGCCTCCCAAGGAATGGGATTAAAGGTGTGTGCCTGGAACTGGGATTAAAGGCTTGGCCTGGAACTCACTCCATAGGCCAGGCTGGCTTTGAACTCACAGAGATCCGCCTGCCTCCTGAGTCCTAGGATCAAAGGTGTGCAAACAGGTTAAGCCTGTCGGCAGCTGGCAGCCAAGGAGGTAAGCACTCTACAGGTTATAGGGAGCTTCAAAAAAGTAAATTGTAGCAGTAAATTTCCAGACTAAATTAAGAAATAGAGCCCATGTGTTTTGTACCAGATGAAGACTTACAGTGCTCCACAGCTGGTCACACACAGACGTTGTGAATTGCCTAAGCCCAAGTAGCACATCTACAATGCAATCTCCACATCTAAGGGTCACGCAACATAGAAAAAGAGATAAAGGGGATACTAATGAATCACTTCTCACTAATGAAGCTCCCTCATGCAACAGGGGGCCAGGAATACAAAAGGGCTCAAATGGCCAAAGTGTGAAGACTAGGACTCTACAAAGTGTGGGTCCTCAGACAGGACTCCTACATTAAGCTTCACTCACCCAGAGCTCAGGGACCATTGCAGAAGAGGGGGCAGAAAGATAGAGCCAGGGAGGAGCCGAATGCTCATATGGAAATAGAATCACACAAGCTCTGAGGACCCTGTTCATATGATCCTACAGCTGTGGTGTCAGCATGCACAAGACCCATGCAAATGTAAGCAGATAAACCCAGCATAGAACTGTGGAAATGCGCAGCATTACCCAGTTATAGCAGAGGAACTATTGGCAGCTGATTATTGCTGGGTGAGGAAGAGCTGATCTTCTTAAAATGAGGGACTCTGGCCAGGCTGACTGGGCCTCAGTGGATGAACTTGCACTGAGGAATGTCTAGGGATGCTGACTTGGCACAGTGGGCCTTGGCACAAATGAGAGTATATGAATTCCAGTGGGGGTTGGGGGGGATGACTGTGGAAGGGTGCCAGTGGGGGAGAGAGTATAAAGAGGATTAAGATGGGTTGAGATGTTCTGTATGAAATACACAAAAGTTCAATAAAAAAATAAGAGTACGTTGGCCTGGAGGGATAGCACAGCCGTTAAAGGCTGGGGCTAAGAACCGCAAAAAACCAAAAAGAGTACATAACAGATATATGGTTTATTTTATGTATATGACACAATCCAGCAATGTATATTCAAAAACAATTAGGGCAAAGGGGATGTACCTAATAGAACCATTGACCAAGAAGCCAGAGATAACTGTGATGGTCAGAATTGCAACAACCATGAATTCACTGTTAATGAAAGAATTGATCAGATCCTGCCCTCATTGCGCAAGCCTGTAATCCCATCTACTCAGGGGAAGTTGGAGGGTCATAAATTCGTTGCCAGCTTGAACAATTTAGTAAGACTTTGTCTCAAAATAAAATTTAAAATGTGTGGTGATGTAGCTCAGATAGCACACATGAAGCTCTGAGCTCAGTCTTCAGAAGAAGAAAAGAAAAAAAAGATATACCAGAGTAAGTAATGTCCACAGAATGTTAACAAGTAGGATAAGCAGAAATAGACCAGGAAGGGAATAGAGTATGTTAAATATACGCCTTACCAAATGATAGCATCCAGTCACTGGAAAGTTATAAAGAGAAAAAAGGAGACAGAAAGCTAACAATTACTGAATCTAGCAGGCTGTTGTACACGTCTTTCAAGTTTTCTGATATTTAAAATACTGTTAAATACGTTGGAAAAAATTTCAGATTTATTTGAAATAAAAAGATGTAAACAAAAATTAAAGAATATTATGTATTAAAGACTGAAGTTGTGTCCTAGTTTGTCTTCCATTGCTGTGACAAAACACTCTGACCGACATCAACTTGGGGAGGAAAGGGTTTATTTAGCTTACATCTCCTGGGTCACAGTTCATCACTTAAGGAGCCCAAGGCAGGAACTCAGGGCAGGAACCTGGAGGCAGGAGCTGACGCACAGGCCATGGAGGAATGCTGTTCACTGGCTTGCTCCCTTGGCTCATGCCCAGCCCACCTTCTTATATAGTACACCCAGGGTGGCACCACTCTTGTGGGCTGGGCCCTCCCACACTGCTCAACCATCAAGACAATACTCCACAGATGTGGCCACAGGCCAATCCAATGAAGCCAATTCCCCAATTGAGGCTCCCTCAACCCAGGTGTGTCAAGTTGACACTAAAGCTATCCAGCACAATTGACCCCTTGTCAACTTGACAACAAAACATCACTATTAAACCACCACCTTGCCAGTTCTTATCCCCAAAGTATGATGTTAACATTAATCACAACCTAAGACAGTACAAACTTAAAAGCCCCACAGTCCTTAAAATGTCCAAATGCTTAAAAGTTCAGTCTATTAAAAGTCTCTTAACTGTGGGCTGCTGTAAAATCCAAAACAAGTACTGTCTTATTTCAAAGGGAAGAATCAGGCACTCTCAAACAAAACCTAAGTCCAGCAAAGTAGCTCAAGGCTGGACACCTGGAATTCACTCACGATCTTCTGGGCTCCAAAGGGTCTCGGCAGCTCCCCTTCTCTGACTCTGCTGTCCATGGCACACACAGCTCATCTTGCAGGCCCAGGTCAGCTCCGTCTCACACCTGCTGCTGCTCTTGGTGGTCATCTCATAATCCTGGCATCTTCAAAAAGCTGGGGTCGCCACTGAAACTGAGGCAGCACCCTCACCAATGGTCTCTTCTGACCTCTCTTGGTGCAAAGCCTCAGCTTCTCTCCATGACCCCTGCAGTCCTGGGGTCTTCACTGCAACCGAGGTGCACTTCCACCAATGGTCTTTCCTGACCTCTCCAGTGCCAAGCCTCAGCTGCTCTCTGTGACCCCCTCAAATTTCAACACCAGAACCATATACGAGACTCTTACATGTTACCAAGTCCTGCTTCTGGCTCGAGATGGAGGCTCAGGCCCCTTCTGGATCACAGCTTCTCTGTACTGACCCTGAAGAAATTCTTCCCAGAAGATTTCACCACAGTGATGCTGGTCTCTTGTTGCTTACAGCTGATTTTTCAGCCCCAGTTGACCAGAACCCACAGATTACACAGTCCTGATGATCTCTGCTCCCCTTTGAAACTTGAAACTTCACAAGCTAGGCCTCCATCTTCTACAACTCTTTCAGCAAAACTGTTCCAAGTTCCACAGCCACGATCTTTAGGCATTCAATGATCTTCCCAGCCCAAAGTTCCAAATGCCTCCACAATCCTTCCCCAAAACACCAAGGTCAGGTCTGTCACAGCAATACCCCACTCTTCTGGTACCAATTTCTGTCCTAGTTTGTCTTCCATTGCTGTGACAAAACACTCTGACCGACATCAACTTGGGGAGGAAAGGGTTTATTTAGCTTACATCTCCTGGGTCACAGTTCATCACTTAAGGAGCCCAAGGCAGGAACTCAGGGCAGGAACCTGGAGGCAGGAGCTGATGCACAGGCCATGGAGGAATGCTGTTCACTGGCTTGCTCCTCTGGCTCATGCCCAGCCCGCCTTCTTATACAGTACACAACAACCTGCCCAGGGTGGCACCACTCTTGTGGGCTGAGCCCTCCCACACTGCTTGACCACCAAGACAATATTCCACAGATGTGGCCACAGGCCAATCCAATGGAGCCAATTCCCCAATTGAGGCTCCCTCAACCCAGGTGTGTCAAGTTGACACTAAAGCTATCCAGCACATTTTGTAAAGATTTATTTTATGTGTATGAGTGTTTTGCATGCATATAAGTGTACTGGTGTCATGCAGCGCCCACAGAGGCCAGAAAAGGGCATCAGATCCCCCCCCCCAAAACTGGCATTATAGCCGGTTATTAGCCCCTGTGTAGATGCTGGGAACCAAACCCAGGTCCTCTGCAAGAGCAGACAGTACTGTTAATTAACCAATGAGCCATCTCTTCAGTCCGGAAAATGAATCTTTGTTTTCTCCAAATCTGCATGCTGACATCTTAACCTCCACATTAAAAATATATATTTATTATTGTGTGTGTGCATGTGCCATGATGCCTGTGTGAAGTTCAGAGGACAACTTTATGGAGTTGGCTTTCTCTTTCCACCTTTACATGGCTTCTAAGGATCGAACTCCACTCTCCAGGCTTACATGGCAAGTTCCTTTACCCACTGAGCTGTCCTGCCAGCCCCAACCTCCAGTTTTTCTGGTTTGAAAAAAGCCTTCAGGAGGTAATTAGAATCAGATGAGGGTATGTTGTTGGGGGGGGAGATGATCAGACTTCTTCCTTGGGAACCCATTAGCACTTAATTCTTCATACATCTCCACCCCCATCAATGTCTTCTCACCTCATAGTGTACAAACACATTATACTGACTTCTTTCATTATATAAGTGACTTGATGTTTTAGAACAGTAGTAAAATAATGGGGTTCTGGGAGTTTAGCTCTACCATTTACTTCCTAATATTGTGGGATACCTTACTGAACCTTCACTTGTCTTAGTTTCCATCTATAAAATAGGGATGGCTGTTGTAACCAGTAGTGGGATTGGGGGAGATTAAATTAGTCAAAGAAACTAATTAGCACCACATCCAGCACAACAACAAAGATAAGTACTTAATACATGTTAACTGACCACCATCATCACCTTTCCCAGGTAAATCAAAATACTAGACTGAAACCTGTTTAAAGAGATGTCCACTAGGTGGCACCAGCCACAGGTAAATAAACTCTCCTAAGTATATTTCATCAAAACTTTGCAAGTCATAAAGAAACAAAACTGCAATAGTAAGAATGCAATATACATTTCTAGATATATGATACTATGACCTTCAAAAGCTAAGTGTTTAACCCACATAAAGTGTCCTATAAGTTAAATGTTTTCTGGTTTGTGATTCCTAGACCCCTCCAGATTTGAGCCAAGGGGAAAGCAGACACACTTCAAGAAATTCCTATTCTGTATCCAGTGGAACAAACAACTAGAGCTTTTATTTTTCAGAAATCTTTTCTTCCACTTTTTCTTGTAATCAGATGTGATTTGGAGAAAGACCCTGTTGAAAACCAGAGATTTTTTTTTTGAAAACCAGAGATTTTGTACAACCCTTATTCTCACAGACCTTTGTCCCTTATCCATTCAATCATCCATTTAATAATTGTGTAATATTTATTATGTTTGACACTGTTTTACACACTGTGGTAGAACTATAGATAAGTGAGGTGCTGTTCCAAGTGGATAGCCAGGTTACAACAGCAGAGTTACCAAGCCTGGGGCCAGGACAAGAGAAAGAGTGAGCCCCATCCTTGGCTGGTAAGACAACAGGCATTCATAAAACTACCACTGATGACTGTTCTTGTGTCACACTCTCAACCTTGAGACCTTACTCAGATGTTATTTTATCATAATATCCACAGCTCTCCTACAAATATACAATCTCAACATTGCTGGAAAAGTTGTCTCCTTAGGAAGAAAGGAGACAACTTCATCCTCTACCCCCAGCTAAGCTTTATATCTGCTTAGAAGTGGTTTTCATTTTGTTTTTGAGATGGAGTCTCACTGTGTAGCCCCCATGCTGACTTAAAACTCATGATCCTCTCATTTTCACCTCTTAAGTGCTGGGATTTACAGATGTCAAGTACCACACCCGGCTTCAAACTGACTTTCTAGTAAGGTAAAGTGGATAGTATACATTAAAACACTAATACTGTCAGGCAATTGCAAATGCTCTCAAGTGTGTAGAACAGGGCAGTGTGATATAAAGCACCGGATGTGATATGGCACAGGATGTGATATGGCACAGGATGAACTGTTGATTTACATGATCTGGAAAAACAATACCTCTTTGGGAAGATGATATTTAAGCTGAGAGATGCGAAGTAGTCTTTGGTAAAAGCTGGTGGGGAGTTAAGCAGGAAAAAGAATGAAATGGAAGGTACTGAAGAACACAACGGAAGAAGTGTTTTTTTAAGTGACACCCATGTGCCTCAAGCTTTGGGTTGGAATGGTGGATAGAAACAGGATCTTATTTTATAAGAGGGGAGACATTTAAGTACTACAGATATTCAGTAGAGAAGCAAGAGACCCCTCACAGTAGAAAGGGTTTCCTTTGGTAAGAACAAAACAAATACCTTCTAAAGCTCCTTCGCTGTAGTTTTCATACCTTCTCTTGACTGTCTCTCTCCATCTCATTGTTCTTTCAGTCTCTTTCCAGACCATCCTTTAATCTGCTTGTCTTCAGGGTTCTGCCCACAGTACTTGTGTAAATATTTTAGCTGAGTATCTTCTTTCCGAAGTCATAGACACTAGGCTTCACTCTCTCCTATCCAATTTTAGATTTTTTTAAATGTCTCAGGTGGCTCTAACCTTTTTTCTGCTTTTCAACCTTTTGATTTAGCTGCTTACTCAATGCTCCCATTTGGATAAAAGCATCTTGCATTTAACAAATCCAAAATTAGGATTCTGCATTTGCGCATCCCCTGTCCTTCTACAAACACACGGGGCATCTCACTTGCCCCCTTTCTTCTTGTTCCTTGGTACTAAAGTACCGTGGTTGATATTGTGCTCACAAATCTTTCTAGTTCTTTCCTTCTAAAATATTTAGAAGGACTGTAATTATCTGCTTCATTTACTCTGGAGCCTGAAATGTAAATAAAGTTCCGTGTTGCTGACCCCACTCCTTCTTTTAGGAAAGAAGGTGTTGAAATGTAAACATCTAAGATTAAAAATGCCCTGGAATGCTGAGCCGTCACATGGAGGAAAAGTCATTTTGACCTTCAGTAAACTTTGAGTAAGTGAGAAAAAAAAAAGCCCTGGTCACTTTTCTTTCTTTTGTTCTAAGATATAAATCTACATGCTTGTGTGTTTTAGGTTCCTGCAATGTAATCAAACCTATCCTGACTGATAGAAATGTTCTGCAGATATTTAAGACAAATCTCTTTCAGAGCCTACTGCCAACTAGATGGCCATCCATTTCGGTTCTGCAGTGCCTTCTCTCTTCAGTGTTCTAGGTCCAGTAATTTTCATTATGCATTTAGCTGCTCAATTCAGAATTCTAAAACAAGGAGAAATTATCTTAATTCCTTCCTTTTCCTCTCTACTCAGCCTGATCACTAAGTTTTTCTAAATTTGTCTTCTCATACGTCCTGGACCTCTAAAAAAGCCTTCTTCCTCTTCCTGCTTTTGGTCATGGTTACACATGCCTTCCCATGCTATAGAGTCAGATGTTAATAAAGGATCTACCACAGGAATTCTACCCCCTGACCTTGCATCTTGGCATCCAGTTTGTTCTTGTAGGAACTAAGATGACAGGTCCTTCTGTATCCTTTGGGAGATATGCCCTGTCCATAAAAATAAGCAAATCTGCATTTCTCAGAATAACCTTTTAAGAATGTAAATCTGATCATAATTTTTCCAGTTTAAAAACTTCCAAGCTTTCCCACTACATGAATGTGGTGAGCTCTATCCACTTTGGTGACCGTTTTGCCTTCCCTGCCTCTGGTTATACTCCAGCTCCACTGATCTTACAGTTTTTAGACAGCACTCCTCTAAATTGAGTTTTATGCCTCAAGAATCTATGCTATTCACTCTTCTTTAAAAATTCCCAGCTCTGTACATGGCAATTCTTATCATTCTCTCGTCTCATCTAAGGGCATGTGATCAGCCTTCCTACTCTATAGAATTGCTTCTATATGTCACCTTCAAAGGATCTTTCATACAACTAGACCTCTACATCCATGGCTTCTGCATCCATGGATTCAATAAATCACAGGCAGAAAGTATTTGAAAATTTGACATCATACAGTAGGATAACTATGATTGACAGCAATTAATTCATTACATTATTTCAAGGAGGAACTTCCACATGTGTTTGTTTTGTTTTAGCAGTGCTAGGGATTGAACCTGGAGCCTTATGCCTGCTTGGCAAGCAATATGCTACTGAGCTAACTGCAGCTCATTCAGAAAGGAATTTGAATATTCCCAATACAAACAGTACGTAAAGACTGTGCCATTTGCCATGACTTGATTGTTACACATTGTTTACATATACTAAAATGGTACACTATACTACATAAATATGTTCAATAACATGTCAATTTAAAAATGTAAATGTCTGAAAAAATTGCATCTGCATCAAACCTATGCATACTTTTTCTATCAGTATTCCATAAACAATATAGTCCTATATAAATGTATGGGACTGGGGCTGGAGAGATGGCCTAGCGGTTAAGAGCACCGACTGGTCTTGCAGAGGAGCCGGTTTCAATCCCCAACACCCACATGGCGGCTGAGAGCTGTCTTTAAACTTCAGTTCCAGGGGAATCCGACACCCTCTTCTGACCTCCGTGGCATTACACGACACGGGTGCACAAACCTACATGCAGACAGTACATTCATACACATAAAAAATAAAATTAAATTAAAATTTAAAAAATAAGTAAATAAATAATAAATATATGGGACTGCCAGGCATGGTATGTACCTGTAATTCCAGCACTTGGGAAGCCAAGGCACAGGAGAAGCTCCAGCTCAAGGAGGTCAGTGGGGATTGTAAAATATAAATATATATAAGCATGTGTGTTGGTTATGTACCAACACTACACCATCTTTTGTTTTTTTTGTGCACCCGTGTTGTGCAGTGCTGTGGAGGTCAGAAGAGGGTCTCAGATTCCCCTGGAACTGGAGTTCTCCTGGAATTGGAGTTACAGACGGTTCTCAGCCGCCATGTGGGTGCTGGGGATCGAACCCGGGTCCTCTGCAAGAGCAGTCGATACTCTTAACCGCTAGGCTATCTCTCCAGCCCCACTACACAATCTTATAAGAGACTTGGGCATCTGGATTTGGGTATCTGCAGAGATCCTGGAACCAATGCAAGATGACTGTATTTCTTGGTATATTTACTTCTTTATTGTCATTTCTCGAATTAAACTATATATTTCACTAGTACAGAGAGTATGTTTGTTTTGTTTACCATTCTCTGGATGCCCAGCCCCTAGTCCTGGGCCAGCTATAAAACAGGTACACAGTAAAGGTTTGGTGAATGAATCAATGGGGAACTAATAGAACAACTGGTGCCCTATTGTGGGTTTGGGGCAAAACAGATGAAACAAGAAAGAAAGTAGCTTGAAGAACTTAAGCAGTCAAAGTTCATCTGTACATTTCCCTGACCAGGGAAAGTTCTTCTCCCTTCCCTGAAGGGGCCCCAGTGTCATCACGCTGCATGGCTAACTGCATCTTCACGCTGCATGGCTAGCTGCATCTTCACCCTGCATGGCTAGCTGCATCTTCACCCTGCATGGATAGCTGCATTTCCATGCTGCATGGCTAGCTGCATCTTCACCCTGCATGGCTAGCTGCATCTTCATGCTGCATGACTAGCTGCATCTTCACCCTGCATGACTAGCTGCATCTTCACGCTGCAAGGCTAGCTGCATCTTCACCCTGCATGGCTAGCTGCATCTTCACCCTGCATGGCTAGCTGCATCTTCACCCTGCAAGGCTAGCTGCATCTTCACCCTGCATGGCTAGCTGCATCTTCACCCTGCAAGGCTAGCTGCATCTTCACACTGCATGGCTAGCTGTCTCCTTAGATGTGGAGAGCAGCAACAGTCCTGCGCTCCCAAGGTTTCAAGTGCTTTCATCTCTTAGGAGGAGGTAACAGCAAGCACAGAACCCTCATTTGCCAAAGCTTGTTATTTTTTCACAGACATTTAATAACCGGTTTAAACAGAAATATTAAGCAATCACTTCTTTGTTTTAGAAACTGAATGTTCTGTTTTTACAAGCAAGTTAAAACACAAAAAGACAGTAAAATCCAAGCTCGCACACACACACATACACACACACACACACACACACACACATTTATAAGGAAATAGTAACTCCACCATTTCAAATCAGTATCCACTTTTGCCTTACATGTTTTAAAATAGCTTGTACTTCTTTCCCTCATCATAAAGTAAGGCTTCATATAATTATATATAATACTAAAATTATCCTAAAAGGATAAACTGTGGAAACAGTCACATCACTGGAACAAGCCTTTTCTTTCTAATCACAAAGGCTAGTATGTCTGTCTCCTTTCATCTCTTACTCTCTCAGTGGAATAAAAACAAAAGCCTCATTCTTCTGTACTTTAATTTCACCTGAATTTATTTCTAGGTACCCAGATCAGCTGATTGGATTAGCCAGGTAATGTAACCCCACCATTTTTGCCTTTATCTTCTACCAGACTAGAGATTAAAACTCAAGTTCCTAATGCAGTATACAGGCCCTTCATTATCTGGCTCCAGTCCACCTCCAGCGTTTCTCACTGCTTCCTTCTGTGACTCAACTGGGAGCTGACTGGACAAAGAGCATGGGCTCAGAAGTAGTCTTCTCCTACCATTACTAGAAATTTGGAGGAGCCCCTCCTGGGGTGCCACATATTACTGGGGAGGGCGGGGTCCCTCTCAAGGGGGTTTTAAATCTCATTAATAAAAGAATGTAAGAACTGACTCAGAAGAAGACTTGAGGATAACTTTATTAGTTTAAAAGAACTACCCCAGGGCAGGAAAGCTTCAATCTTAGCATCTTCCCAGAGAAGGGAGGTAGAGAAGAGCCATGCCCTTTGAGTTAAGCTTGAGTGTTCATTCATTAGTGGAGGTCAGCCACGTGGTAAAGGCTGGCAGGGAGATTCAGGGAAAGAATAAGGAAACCCTTAGTGTCAGGGAAAGCATACATAGGAAAAAGAAAAAGAAAATTACGCTTTTCTGAGTAAGCAGGTAGGCTTTACATAGCTACATGGCTGAGGCTCCAGTAAAGGACTGTACCAGCTATGAGGTTTCTGGGAAGGAAAAGTATATATTATCTCATTAAGGGGATCATAGGTAACTACCTTTCTGAGAAGTCTTTCCTTAGTCAGGTGATTGGCTGACCCAGCTGGATAACTATGTTTGGGGTAGCTTGAAATTTTAGGTTTCCACCCAGGCCAGATAGATACCATTCTCAATACTTTCTCTTAATGGCCCTCCAGTGCTACTGTAACAGTCCCCTCTCTAAAGAGGCAACCCTAACATCATTTAGCAGATGAGCTGAAATTACAGAACAGATATGACCCATTTCCCATGAAATCTAGAGATCCAGTTCTGAAGGTGTTCATCAGAAGGAATTAGTCCCCAGACTGGAGTTTCAGTCCCACCCTCATTTCAGCCTCTAAGCAAGCATGCTGACTTAGGAGGAACTAAGAACTAGAGCTCCTGCACCAGGGTCCTGGCCAGAAAACCATGAGTATTCCCAGGACTATTGCTTTTGAGGCCCCTGCCCCAACCTGCCTAGGGTTTCTATCTCCTGTTCTCATTACTGCTCACCAAATACTTCTGCCCCTCGGTATACAAGGATGTCCAGGCCTCCTCATTTTATGTCTGGTATAGAGGCTTGAGCGAGTCAGTAAAAGGATCAGAAATTGATGAGCAAGGAAGTAAGTTCAAATGGAAAGAGTAGCTTGACTTCTTAGGTCACAAGTTCCTTGAAGAAAGATGTTGCTAGAGACTGGAGAGATGGCGCAGTGCTTAAGAACACTATTACTCTTGCAGAGAACCTGCATGGTGGCTCACGGCTGCCTGTAACTCCAGTTCCAGGGATCAGATGCCCTTTCCAGGCCTCCTTGGGCACCAGGCATGAACACATAATATATAAAGTAAAAATCTGGGGCTGGAGAGATGGCCTAGCAGTTAAAAGCACCTACTGCTCTTACAGAGGACCCAGGTTCGATCCCCAGCACCCACATGGCAGCTGAGAACTGTCTTTAACTCCAGTTCCAGGGGAATCTGACACCCTCTTCTGACCTCCGCGGCATTGCACGACACAGGTGCACAAACCTACATGCAGACACTACATTCATACACATAATAAATAAAATTTAAAAAATAAAGTAAAAATCTAAAAAGAAAAGAAGCTGTGGTGGTGCACATGCCCTTAATCCCAGCACTCAGGAGGCAGAAGCAGGCAGGATCTCTGTGAGATTGAGGTTAGTTTGGTCTACCTAGTGAGTTCCAGGCTTGCTGGGACTGCAGGGAAACTATGTCTCAAAAAACAAAAACTAACAATAAGGATGATGATGATGATGATGATGATGTTGATGATGACGACGATAATGAAAGCTGGTAGTAGAATCCCTTCCCTGGGAGACAAACATCTACTTCCTGCTTATAAGTCCCCAACAACAAACACCAGAGTCCAACTTGAGGAACTGATGAGTTTGTTTACTTACAGATCATGGTTAGAGGTTACTTATAAGACCGTAGGTGACCCCAGAGCACTTGAAAGTCTTACTCCGGCATGAATGACTTCCTCCCCCTCCAGTTAACCTTTCGCAGTTTACATAATACTCAAATACCCCCCCAGATCAGAAGGCCAGGCAGTTAGGTACAAAAAATTGCATACAAAGGTAGGCAGGGGTGGGAGGGTACGGTCAGAGTCTCAGATGAGGGTCCACTAATCTTCCCCATTCCTTCTATGAAGTAACAGCAGTCAGTAAACCTAGTCTTAAGGGGATCTTGCAAGTCATCCTAGCAATTCTAGAGATGATGATGGGTTTTGGGTTGGGAAATAGCATTCTAAATCAAAACCCTTTCCAAGTCTCAACAATCAGCCAAGGACATCTAAAGAGTGACTTTTAGATGCTCTTGTTTTGTGTCTAGAGTTTCTTATGTTCGTTATGGTAGTAAACAGAAACAGAGTTGTGGATGAAGAGTACCTTATCCTTGGAAGTTCCCTCGGAGCCATTGCAAACAAGTCTACAGAAGCAGAGTAGGTGTTCAGCTTACCCTGGCCATAGACATTTAGTATCTGCAGTGCTTTTTGGACTCCAAATGTACTTGTTCACCCATAAGTCTGAGTGATATAATAGGACAAGGTACGTCTGCATCTGGGGTGATTTTTAAGGGGGCCCTCAGACACCGAGTCTTGTGCTGATGATACAACTAAATTCCTTGATTGTGGTAGTTCTTTGAGTATACATGAGATAAAATTGCATAGTGCTGTAGGCACACTTAGACACACAAGTGCACATATAACTGGTGAAATGTGACTAAGCTCTGTCAATAACAGTTTCCTAGATTTTTGTATTGTACTGTACTTATGTAAAATGTTCACATTTGAGGAGACTGGGTGAAGGGTGCTTAGAAATCTAACTGTGTATTTCTTCACAAATTAATATATAATTATTTCAACATAAAATATTTTGGGAAAAGGAGTCTCAGAGTACTAGAACACTTAATCTACAACAATGCATTCTGAGTGAACTTGAAACTGCAATATCTTAAGCAAAAATAATACCTCTATGTCCAGTTTCAACAATATTCTTGAAGAAGAGGATGAAACAAGGTACCCAGTCAGCATATTCAAAATGGGTTTAAGAGGTGGGACTGGAGAGATAGCTCAGCAGCTAAGAGCACTAGATGCTCTTGCAGAGGACCTGGGTTTGACTCCAAGCACCCACATGACAGCTAACAACCTGCTGTAACTCCAGTTCCTGGAGATCTGATGCCCTCTTCTGACCTCCGAGGGGATTGCACAAGATAGGTACATCCACCTACATGCAGGCATTACACTTATACTCACAAAAATAATAAATTTTTTCTTCCTTTCAGTATCAGAGATTGAGCTTTGATTTCTCTTGTGTCTCTGATCCAGCATAGTGGACCTAATCCTCTACACCTGTCTTCTCCCAGACTAACTGCTTCTCTCTTGTTGTCTGAAGGTGTATGAAGCAATTTGCAGAGGGCTGAGTCCCGAACACTAGAAGACTTCCTCCTTGCCTGTGCTTCTGAGCAGGAGGAACTGTGGTCAGGACAGACATAGCAGGGGAAGCAGCACTTATGGCTTCAGCAGTCCTGAAGAATATACAGGAGGAGGTGACCTGCCCCATCTGCCTGGAGCTCCTGCAGGAACCTGTGAGTGCAGACTGTGGCCACAGCTTCTGCCAGGCTTGTATCACATTCAGCTATGTGTCCAGCAAAGACCAAGAGGGGAAGGGCAGCTGCCCTGTGTGCCGAGTCAGTTACCAGTTTGAAAATCTGAGGCCAAATCGGCATGTGGCCAACATAGTAGCGGGACTGAAGGGGGTCAGGTTGAGCCCAGAGGAAGAGCAGAAGGTGTATCACTGTGTACGCCATGGGGAGAAACTCCAACTCTTCTGTATGAAGGACAAGAAGGTCATTTGCTTGATTTGTGAGCGATCTCAGGAACACCTTGGTCACAAAACATTTCTCATTGAGGAGGTGGCCCCAGAGTATGAGGAGAAGCTACAAGCAGCTCTCCAGAAGCTAATGAAAGACAAGAAGGAATGTGAGGCCTGGGAAGGTGACCTCCAAGAACAGAGAACCTTCTGGCAGGATCAGATACAAAGAGACAGACAAAATGTTCAGGAAAAGTTTAAAAGGCTAAGAGACATCCTGGACTCTCAGGAGAAGAATGAGCTTCAAAATCTGAAGCAAGAAGAAGATGACATTTTGAACAGCCTGTTAAAATCTGAAAATGAACAGGTCCAAATGAGCAAGTTGGTAGGAAATCTCATCTCAGATGTGGAGGGTCGGTTGCAAGCATCAAACACGGTGATGCTGCAGGATGTAGACTGCATCCTAAACAGGAGTGAGACCTTAATGCTGAAGAAACTTAAAATGGTCCACAAAGAACAAAGAAGAATGGCCCCAGCTCCTGATCTAAAAGGGACGCTACAGGCCTTGGGAGAGCTAACTGAGGCCGATGCTACTGGGTGCAATTGACACTGGTTGAAAACAACCATCCAAACATTGCCATTTCTGAGGACAAGAGACCGATAAAGTGTCGAGCTCATCAGACAAGAAGTTCTGCACAACAGGGTGAGAACTGTCATGAAGTTGTCCTTGGCAACCCAGCTATCCAGTCAGGAAAACATGACTGGAAAGTTGACGTGTCTGGAAAATGTGCATGGATCCTGGGATTAAGTGATGGAAGCTACCTCTTCAATCCCATATTTCATTCAAATAGTGAAAGATGGCCTAGGCCCTTATTTGTTTTGGGTATTAGACAAGATTTCAATTATTAGCCTAAATATGGGTTATAGGTATGTGGACAAGATTCATGTCCTTTGAGGAGTGCCCTCTCATTTGTAAGCCCAGAGTCTTGACCTTCCAGTTATGTTGGAGTTTTTCTAGACTATGGGGCTCACACTCTCATTTTATGTTTCCAACCATGGAGTGCTCTTCCATAGATTCTCTGTAAATTCCTTTCCTGATGAAGTTTTTCCATATTTTAATCCTATGCAATGCTCAGAGCCTATGTCCATATGCTGGCCAGACTCTTAAAGCCTCCTCTGAGTCTGTGCATTACATATGGCCCTGAAGTCCATTTCATATGCTTAATTTCATTGGCACCATTTTAACCTTTACCTAGCTATCTCTACTCTTTCTGTTTGAATACTGTTCACTTGTAAATATGATGGATACTTTTCCTTGTGCCAAATTCTTTTCAAATCCTTGTTTGTTTAGGGGATGATAGTATTCCATCATTTCTCAAACACCTAAAGCATAATAACTTGCTCTTTGTTAAGTGAGGTAACAGAGACAGCATACCTATTTATTCTTTTCCTGTTTCTTCTCTCCTTCCTTTGTCTTCCTTTCTTTGTTTTCTTCCTTCCAACCAGTCTTCCTTTCTTCCTCCTTTGCTTTCTTCCTTTTGTCTTTCTTTCCTTCTTTACCTTTCTCTTTTTTCTCCCTTTCTTTACTTCTTTTTTTTTTTCCTTAATTTTGTGATTCTAGAAATCAATTTGGAGCCTTTACTTGCTAAGGATGTGATGTACCCCTGAGTTACTTGCCTTGATTCCACCTCATTACTATAACTCATTCTTTTTGCCACTAACAGAATAAGGAAAATTTGGGGCAGCTTTCTTCCCATTACTTTTGAAAACTCTACCTAGGACTTCCTGGTTAAGGAATGGGCCCCAGACATTATGTCACGTTAACTATGATGATTCCTCTTTGTCAAGAATTAGGGGGGAAAATATCACAAAACATACATATTAAGAATAAAGACCATGGGCTGGAGAGATGGCCTAGCGGTTAAGAGCACCGACCGCTCTTACAGAGGACCCGGGTTCAATCCCCAGCACCCACATGGCAGCTGAGAACTGTCTGAAACTCCAATTCCAGGAGAACTCCAGTTCCAGGGGAATCGAGACCCTCTTCTGACCTCCGTGGCACTGCACGACACGGGTGCACAAACTTGCATGCAGACAGTACATTCATACACATACAGAAATAAATAAAAATTAAAAAAAAAGAATAAAGACCGTGTATCCAGAGTAAGTACAGTCTGTTCTCTTTACACATCATCAGAGTAATTTTTAATAATACACATAAATGGCTCTGTGCATATTTGCTTATAATCTTGGTATAAATACTGCACCTATTCCTTATGTCAGTGTAAGAAAATATATTCACTCTGTATAAGACATCCATTGAAATGTCTCAGTAAGTACTTGTACTATTGATTACTGACAGATCTATGCTGCTTAGGTCAGTGTGAGAAAATACATTCACTTTGTATAAGTATCCATTGAAATGTCTCAGTAAATACTTATTCTATCAATTACTAACAACTATGCTGTATTTTTGTCCTATGAAACTGGGCAAATAGAAGAACTAGGGTTGACTTTCCTGAAATCTTATTAGAACCCCAGATCACTGCTACCAGCACTACTCCAGATGTATCATAGATCCCTTTGCATATGTCTATTAATTTTTCTCATTTGTTTTCAAGAGCGTAATTTTTTGTTTTCATATATTTCTTTCTCTTTTTTTTTCTTTTTTTATGTGTATGAATGTACTGTCTGCATGTAGGTTTGTGCGCCCGTGTTGTGCAATGCTGCGGAGGTCAGAAGAGGGTCTCGGATTCCCCTGGAACTGGAGTTCTGCTAGAATTGGAGTTACAGACGGTTCTCAGCCACCATGTGGGTGCTGGGGATCGAATCCAGGTCCTCTGTAAGAGCAGTCGGTGCTCTTAACCTCTAGGCTATCTCTCCAGCCCCATATATTATTTCTTATTCAATAAACTACATTATCTGATTGTTAGATTGCAAGGTATAATAATAATGATGATACTGAACTTTATGTTATAAAACTTAAACAGTAGGATATTTTTAGGAACTTCTCATGTTCTAGCATGTCAGTAGTAATCCAGTGTGGACCAACTGTTACTATTTGGGTCCTTCTACTGCTAATAAAATAAATGATAATTAAGACTATATATCAAAAGCTTGGATGATAGCTCATGCCTATAATTGTACACTGAGGAGGCTGAGGCAGGAGGATTGCTGTGAGTTTTAACTGGACCACAGACTAAGACCATGTCTCAACAAAACAAAACTGGGAAAAAAGAAAAAAAATTTTTTTAAAGAAGCTCTTTCTCTGTTAGCATCAAAGTCAATGCAAGCAACTGAGTTGTAGTAGAGATTAGCAGTAATCCTGAGAGCTCAGAAGACGTTGGCTGTCTTGGAAGACTGCTGTTTGCAATCCATGTTGGCCTTAGTCACCCACTAACTGCCACTTAACTCAATCATCTATAAGTACTTACTGACTATCCAGTGTGTATCAGCACTTCTCATCCTTCTAAGTGCTTGGGGTATGTCCAGGAACAAAATTAAGAACCTTAACATGGTAGGGTTTATGTTCTAGCATGGGGAAGAGGCAAGAAGAAAAATAGTATAAGTGAATTATACAACATACTAGAAGGCAATGACTGTTAGCGGAAGAGAGGGGACCAAGAAGACCCCAGGAGATGGTGTAGTGTGGAGTAGGAGAGAGAATCTTGCTCATTTTTGTGAGTTCCTAAAGGATATGCTAATATTGAAATCAATGCTCTAATTTGAATTTTCTTTGCCTGCTATCAAATTACATTATTGTTTTTCACTTCTTGATCCTTTACTTTAACTTTCCTCTTCGCTCTTTCTCTCATTGGGTTTCCCTTACTTCCTTCCTTCAGTGTCATTTTATCCATTGTGGTTCTCACTTTTCACTCTTTTTTTGTTCCTCTGACTTTCTTCCTCCCCTCACTATTTCTATTTTTTTCCCTCCATTCTAGACACTTGTCATTATGTGATTCGTTGGTGGAACAAAGCTCATGTGATTAAACTAAGCTGCTTGCACCTGGCATTTTGTTGTTTATTATATTGCATGGTAAATATGTCCCATTATAGCTGAAACCAATCTTTCTTCATATAGCTTGCCTGATACAGATACAGAACAACTTTAGTTTCATTGACTCAAATCTTGTAGATCCAGGAGGGTTCCCAGTACTTCTGGAACATGGAACAGTACCTCACAAGAATGTTCACAGCTGGTTTCATGAATAGGGTTCATGAATACCAAAACTACACACAGCACAACCAACCATACTTAGTTGGGGTGGATAAATATTGGGACAGTAGAATACTACATACCAGGGAGAATCAATGAATGATGGCTGATGCAGTAACATGATTCCCAGGATTTTAACATTGAAATAAGACAAACACAAAAAATAAGGGAAAGGTTCATTTTGAGTCTTCTCCACACTGCTTTCCATAGGGATTGCACGAGTTTGTATTCCCAACAGCAGTGAGTGAGTGTTTCCCTTTCCCCGCAACCTCTCCAACATTTGGTATCATTTGTTTTCTTGATCATAGCCAGTGTTACTGGGATAAGATGAAATCTTAAAGTGTTTTAATTTGCATTTCCTTAAAAGACTCAGAATGAGCCTACCACCTGACCCATATATACCCACAAGATTCATCCTTTTGCAGAGATACATCCACAACCATGTTTATTGCAGCTCTCTTTACAATAGCAAAGAGCTAGAAGCAACCCAAGTGTCCCTCAACTAATGAGTGGATAAAGAAAATGTGGTACATCTACACAGTGGAGTTCTATGCAGGGGTAAAGAAAGATGACAATCATGAAATTTGCAGGTAAATAGATGGAGCTCGAAGCTATTATGCTAAGTAACACAGTCCCAGAAATGACATATGGTGTCCCTCATTTGTGAGTCATAGCACCAAATCCTTATATGTAAGGCACACTCAGTATTTTTTTTAGTAAATATACCACATTACCTAATGTTACTATAAAAAAGTACATTAAAACACATCAACTTGCTATGTAACTTAGGATTATAAAGTAATATTTTTTACCTGCATGCAACTCTACTGTTAAAATGTGAATCCCTAAACATGTTTTGCAATTAACCTATAGTTTATTTTCAGACTGTGTAATTTTGGTATATATGTGGAGTGTGTATATATATATATGCATATTTTAGATCAATATAAAATTAAAGGGAACAACAACAAAAAAGACTTGTTCAAAGAACTGACTGAAACAGTAAACTTATGCCCAAAACACTAACCTTCTGCACTGAAAAATTTAAAAAGACTGAGAAAAAGATGCAAAACATGTATGGCAGAATGCATGAGCTCTGGCGGGGTGGGAAGCTTGGAAGGGGAATGGGCCTAGATTTGATTAAGAAATGTAGGAAAGTGCAAAAATTCAATAAAAATTAAGGAAAAAATAAGGGGAAAATGAAATAATTAAAATTGTATTTATTGTAGTTCAAATAAAAAGCAGATTCATATTGAGTAAGTACTTATGTGAGCTCCTATAGGATATGAGTTCCTGTAGGTATGGTGATGTGCATTGTAGGCCTAGCACTCAAGAGACTGAGGTAGGAGGATAACGAGTTCAAGGATAGCCTTAGCTACCTTGCCAGAGACAGAAGGGGAGGGAGGAAGGAGAGAGAGGAGAGATGGCTGTCACTCTAGGGGCAGTGACTGGGATAGTATGAGACGGCTTCTGAGAGCTGCTTATGTTTCACGTTGTAATATGTGTATGGCTAACTGAGATATGCTTTATTATGAATGAACATCTCCAGGCAGTACTTTCTAATCTGTATGCTTTTTTTTGTTTGTTTGTTTGTTTGTTTGTTTGTTTGTTTGTTTTTTTTGGTCTTTCTGAGACAGGGTCTCCCTTTAGACCCAGCTGGCTTGAAACTCACTATGTAGACCAGGCTGGCCTTGAACTCACAGAGATCCACCTGCCTCTGCCTCTGCCTCCCAAGTGCTGGGATTAAAGGCGTGGGCCACCACACCCAGCTGAATCTGTATGCTTTTTATATGTATGTTGTACTGGAATAAAAAGTTTATTGTGTACAATAGCTTTCATAAACAATCTGGAACTATTTGAGTGAGAAATGGAAGAATTAAGTAAGAGATTTGTGAAGAACATTGCTTTTGCACTGATAAATCTACAATGTGAAATCGCATACCCACAAATGGAAGTGGACTAAAGAATACATCCAAATGATGAGGGATGGGTAATGGTGAGCTGGGGATGTAGAATTTAGAAATTGTAGCTTTCCTCAGGACATGGCTGAGAAGTATAAAAGGTAACATTAGGGCCAGATGAGGTAACACACTGTAAGTGTAGCACTGAGGAATCTGAGGTAGGAGCATCACCAGTTTGAGGCCAGCCTGAACAAGGCAAGACCCTGTTTCAAGGAAGGAAACTCCAAACAGAAACAAAAAGGTAACTTTACATTTATTAAATAATGTCTATAAATATTTTCAAATTTACATGTGTGGATTTTGTTTTTCACTTGCTATTGAATCTCATATACAATAGTGGAGTCATCCTATAAGTTAGCAATATAACAAAAGATAGCTGTAATTTCAAGTAAATTTCTATAGACAATACAGAATATACAATATGCTTGTCATTCATAAAAATGCAGCAGAGACAGTATTCCTAGACATACTTGCAAAACAAGTTTACAGTCACAATGGAACCAAGGTTTTACATGACTCTAGCTTTATTGTAACATGGAACTTTGGTATTTTCCTTTAAAAAAAAATACCTCTTTTGAACAGAGGTATTCATCCATTTTCTGCAAGACTATTGCATTCACTCTTTAGAGATATGATCACTATGAAACTGTGATAGCATTATATTCAAACTGCCTTGATAAGCTCCCAGTCACCTTCCTTCAGAAGTTGGTCACATGTTTTCTGATTGTATTTAAGAAGAAACAGAACATTATGCCTTTGGACACCAAACACATGTGGGAATTCCACAGATCGGTGCCCAAGGGACATGTATTTCAATCAAGCAGAACACCTCAACTAAGGGCTTGAGTACTTGTTTTTCTCTAGAAATGAAGTACAGTTTCACTCCAGTGTGAACTGTAAGGTCTTAGTGCATTAGATGGATACCTAAAAATGGTTGACTCAGAAAAGATTAAGTAAAAATAGGGAATTTTCCAGCTTAAAATACAAGTTTTTTTTAATGATTTTATTTTTTATGTGTACAAATGTACTGTCTGCATGTAGGTTTGTGCACCCGTGTCATGCAATGCTGTGGAGGTCAGAAGACGGTATGTTGGATTGCCCTGGAACTGGAGTTAAAGACGGTTCTTAGCTGCCATGTGGGTGTTGGGGATTGAACCCAGGTCCTCTGCAAGAGCAGTCGGCACTCTTAACTGCTAGGCCATCTCTCCAGCCCCCAAAATACAAGTTTTTAAAATGTATTTTTGATCTCTATATTCCAAACTGATTTTTTTTTCATTTTCATGTTGACTTCATTTAGAATGTTTTGTCTTCAAAAGCTCATTTTAAACATAGACTACTATGAATATTTTACTTTTTAGACAATTTTTTTTGGTTCTGGAATTATTTGTTAATATTTTTTTTATTGATGTTCTGTGTATTTCATACATAATTTTCCAATTCAGTTCAGGCATATATCCCCTTCCCTTCCCCCCACCCCACCCCTACCCATCCCAGATCATGCATTCTGCCATAACTTTTCTGCGTCTTTCTCTGTTTTTTTTTTTTTTTTTAAACAGTAGGTGATAGTCTGTGAGTACAAGCATCCTTCATGTAAAATCAATTTCTGAGCAGACAATTTTGAAAATAGAATTCCTTAAGGATTACTTACTGTGTATACTATTACATAGAGAAAAGTTCAGTCTTATCTTGGTGCTCTTACATTAAAATGAGTTTTGCTGAAAATCATCTTCTGTTAGAATTTTTAACATTAAAAGAATTATTTGTATTTTATGTGTATGAGTGTTCTGCCTACATATATGTTAGTGTACTCAAGTGTGCAGTGCCTACAGAAGCCGGAAGAGAGTGTGGGATCCCCTGGAATTGGAGTTATGGGTAGTTGTTAGCCATGGGTACCGGAAACCAACACTGGTCCTCTGCAAGAGCAGCCAGTACTCTTAACCACTGAGCCATCTCTCCAACCAGCCAGGAGCTCTTGATCCTTCTGCCTTAACAGTCATGCCTGGCTTCCATGTCAGATCCTAAGTAGACAAATCTGTATCTACCACCACACAAGAATAGGTCTATACACTAAGATGAGTTAAATCTGCATTTTTTTTTTTTTTCGTCTTTTCAAGACAAGGTCTCCCTGTAGCCCCAGCTGTCCTGGAACTCACTCTGTAGACCAGGCTGGCCTTGAACTCACAAAGATCCACCTGCTTCTGCCTCCCAAGTGCTAGGATTAAAAGCGTGTGCCACCACGCCTGGCTAAATCTGCATTTTTAAAATTAGAGTTTATCATATATTTTGTTTTGTGGTCTGTAATGATATTGGAGAATGGATTCTATAAGCAATGTAATCTTTTTTTTTTATTTTATTTATTTCCGTATGTGTATGAATGTACTGTCTGCATGCAGGTCTGTGCACCCCTGCCGTGCAATGCCGTGGAGGTCAGAAGAAGGTCTCGGATTCCCCTGGAACTGGAGTTCTCCTGGAATTGGAGTTTCAGACGGTTTTCGGCCGCCATGTGGGTGCCGGGGATCAAACCCGGGTCCTCTGCAAGAGCGGTCGGCGCTCTTAACCGCTAGGCCATCTCTCCAGCCCCAAGCAATGCAATCTCAATTGCTTTACTTCTCTGCCTCAATGATATTAGCTTAGTTCAGTACCTTTTTTTAAGGGAACCATTTTTAGCATCAAGAGATCCTGAATTCTGATTATTTATCTGATCACATATAATAACGCTTCACTATTAGGGAGTTACCGACATTGCATTTTTAAAACTTTATTTCGATGAGTTTATTAATAATTGTGACCATTCACTCATTCACTGTGACCAGTGCAGCATATTGATTATGTCGTTAATCAGAGACCGATCTTTGTGATTAGTCCCACCTGGCCCCCCTGTCCACAGAGGCTGTTGGGGCAACATTTAGTGCAAATTAACAAAGACAGATTGGTACCCTTGTGAACAATGATAGCAGACTTGTCCTGGGGGGGAGCAGCAGAGTGTGATAACGGCAGGTTCTGGAGTTTCCTAGCTAATTCTCACTGTTTTGAGTACCTTAGAGCTAGGCTGTTCGCTTTTTACATAAAGCTTTTTGTGTAATATTTGAGAATTTAAAAAAAATCTTTTTAATGTAGGAGAAAAAAAATGACTTTTAAGTACAAAGAAATAGTGCAGAAAATGCTTGCACAGAAGGACATCGATAGGTAAACGCAGTCCTTGATGAAAGTGATCTCCCGAGCCTGCTTTCAGGAAGCGAGTCGAAGCATAGCCTGGGGAAGAAAGGGGGAAACAAAATATCGGCACAACTGAGTTCTCTCTAGTTCTACATTATCTTCTTAGAAATAGGTTTTTATAAAATTGTTGCTTAGTTTTACTCAGGTGTGTATCATTGCAACAAGCAGGGAAGGCAGTTTGATGCTCATACTTTAGCTGGATTTATGTAAAGCAAAAGTTACTGTTCGTTAAGAACTGTGTACAAAACACCACTCATTACATCCCATACGTCCTTTCATTTTCACCACTCTGTGATATATTTATTTTACATGCAAATAATGAAATGAAACAAGGTTCTGCTAGCTGAGCAGCCAATAAGAACCAGGATCAGGACTAGCTCCCAGGTCTTTGTGGTCTCAAAGCCCTTGAGACCACTGTGCTGTACTGCTTCCTCACCTCAGAAGCCATACCTGAATGGTCATTTTCTGTAGTCATCAGTAACTAGTCCATGGTGTGGGAGCTACTTAAGTTCCTGACCTTTTGGGTTTTTTTTTGTTTGTTTTGTCGTGTCTTGTTTTTTAGAGCAAGGTTGGTAGCCCAGTCTGGCCTTGAATTCCCATTGTTTTAACTGATTTTTTTAAATTTCATACAATATATTGGATTTAGATTCCCTCCCCATCTGCAGCCCCAATACCCCTGCCCAGTTTCATGTACTCTATTTTTTATATATATTTTTATTCTTTTTTTTATTTTACATTATTCCAAAATATGCATATATATACTCCACACATAAGTCAAAATTACACATTCTGAAAATAAACTATAGGTCAATTCCTAAACACATTTAGAGATTCACATTTTAACAGTAAAGTTGCATGCAGGTATAAAGATGTGTAACTTTACATTCTTTTGTTTTTTTAGAATATGACTACATATCTTCCATCCATACATGGTGTATGAATATAAGTGGTAGGACAATTCTAGATCCCATTTGAGATTCACATTGGAATAGTACAGTTGCTTTCAGATAACATGTACTCTTATTATATGTACACACACACATACACACACAAGGCCTGTAGAGTCACATTTGTGTCCCCAAATGCCCTTTGGTGGGAGTCCATCTCCAGAGCCTGGCCAACCCACCAAGGGTCTCATTATTTATTTATTTATTTATTTATTTATTTATTTATTTATTTATTTATTTGGTGTTTTTGAGACAGGGTCTCCCTGTAGCCCCAGCTGGCCTGGAACTCACTCTGTAGACCAGGCTAGCCTTGAACTCACAGAAATCCACCTGCCTCTGCCTCCCGAGTGCTGGGATTAAAAGTGTGTACCACCATGCCCAGCCAAGAGTCTCATTCTGGGATTAAAAGCGTGCACCACCATCACCATGCCCAGCCAAGAGTCTCATTCTTTTTTTTTTTTTGGTCTTTTCGAGACAGGGTCTCCCTGTAGCCCCAGCTGACCTGAAACTCACTCTGTAGACCAGGCTGGCCTTGAACTCACAAAGATCTGCCTGCCTCTGCCTTCCGAGTGCTAGGATTAAAGGCGTGCGCCACCACACCCGGCTAAGAGTCTCATTCTTAAATAAGACTGACTCTCCCTTCCCAGCAACCATCTCCTTTCAGGATTTTTAAATTTTTTTCCCCAAATAGTTTTTAAAACTATTCACTGCTTATATTGCTCAATATTTAATCCAAATTATTTTTTTAGGCAAAAAGAATAATCATACCTCATCCTGGACATCAAGTTCCTCCTCAGTCATCTCTGCTTCCATTAATTCAAGAGGATCTTTACAATCTTGAATGAGAGTGATCTTGACAAAAAGAACACACAGTATTGATTGGAACTATAATAGCAGACTCCACAGGAGAAGAGTTGAAGTTTTGCTAGTGTTTCTCTTCTGTGATATATAGACTTCAGAATCCTCTTAAGATTTCTTTAATATTTCTCATTTTAGAAGTTTCCCTGAACCATGTTTTTGCATTCTAGTGTGAACTGGCACAGTTCCCCATTGTCTAATCTCCTTTATGGTGATCTTGGAGTGTGTGCTACTCACAAGGCACCCCACTGCTCATAGTAGTGCTTGTCCTCTGACAAGAGCACTCAGTCCAGCTTAGAGCACATTGATCACATCATGGAGGGCTGGTGACAGGACAATATAGAGTCCAACTTGCCTTGAATACAAATGAATTTTCTTGGAGGAGGAGTTGACTGATAAGGAAAGTTCTGCTTTTAAGGGGTAATGTATCATTTAATCCTCTCCACAGAGGAGATCAACAATAACTTGGCTTTGTCTTTTGAATGATGAAGGACATTTCTAAAGTAAGACCAAATGTACAGCAAGGCTAAAATGGCATTTTGGAGTGCTACTTTTGTATTTTTCATCTCAAAAATGTCAGTTTTCTTTGTTAGTGTGAAAATGAATCAGAATTCCAAGTCCTCATGCAAATGGTCTTACTGTATTGGGAAAGGAAAGAGTTAGATGTAACTACAAATTATGACTGATCTGGGATGGTGCTTGTGGTGGTAAAATAGAAGGCTAGGAAGAGGTTCTTATCTCCACATCTACAACATCCTTTATATACAAGTGACTCTTCTTGAAGAAAAGGTAAATGCTCAGGTGAGGGCGATGGTTATCTACCACAACTAGACCCTGAGGATACAGACAGGCAAGCTTTCTGACCTCACTGGTACCAGTAATGGTCAGTTCACTCTACAAGCATTCCTTTATACTCCAGCTGATATACTCAGAGTGAAAATAAAAAATCTATCCCAGCCACTTACGGTGCCTCACTGAAAATAAAATTGAGTCTAGCATCTTCTAAATTAGTTCTATTTCAAACATCAATTTCCAATCTATAATAAAGAATTGCTAATCCTAATCTTCGAAAACACCAGAGGCAATTCAATATGTATTGTGTTAATACTGGGATAATTGTTGTTGTTGTTGTTGTCGGTATTTATTTCTGTATCTGTGGCAGTTGGCATGAGTAATGTTCCTTATAGGCTCATGTATTTGAACACTTGGTCTCCAGCTTAACTGCTCTCATGAAAGGTCATGAGAGATGAGGTTCTCGTTCTAGGCATTTGCGCTTGTGTAGACCCAGGCAAGTCAGAGCAGAATGTTCACCCTTCTGAATATTTGATGGGAGAATTAACAAAATAAGGCTTACAGGAAATTTCTATTCTATTTAGGAGGGAAATTAACCTGGGTTTACTTGTGTTTTGTGTGGTTTATTTCCTTTTTCTTTTTAGAAATATTTTATTTATTTTGTGTGTGTATATACATATATTGCCTGCATGTATGTAAGTGTACCCATGTTGTACAATGCCCACAGATGTCAAAAGAAGGCATCAGATCTCCTGGACGTGGAGTGACAAATTGTTGTTAGCCACCATGTAGGTGCTAGGAATTGAATCCAGGTCCTGTGAACCAATTAAGAGCCAGTGCTCTCAATTGCTGAGCCATCTCTCCAGCCCCTCTCTTTTCTTTTTTAAATGATTTTTTTATTAAATTGTGTGTGTGTGTGAGTGTGTGTGTGTGTGTGTGTGTGTGTGTGCTTGCCCATTCCAGCACATATGGAGGCCAGAGGTTGGCATCAGGATGACTTTCTATCACTTCCCAGCTTATTGTTTTGAGACAGAGCCTCTCACTGCGTCTCGAGCCATTTCGGCTAGATTGGCTGGCCAGCAAACCCAGGATCCACCTCGCTACCCTCCAGCACTACAGACATATACCACCAAGCCCAGTTTTGTTTAGGGGAAGGAGTTGTTTTGTTTTGCTTTTTTTTTTTTTTTTTTTTTTTTTGTTTTTTATTTTTTTTTTTTTTTTTTTTTGGTCTTTTCGAGACAGGGTCTCCCTGTAGCCCCAGCTGTCCTGGAACTCACTCTGTAGAACAGGCTGGCCCTGAACTCAAAAAGATCTGCCTGCCTCAGCTTCCCAAATGCTAGGATTAAAGGCGTGGACTACCACGCCTGGCTTTGTTTTGCTATTTTAGAGTGGGTGTCCTTATGCTTGCATATAAAACACTGCCGTCTGAGCCATCTCCCCAACCCCTATTTTTTTTCTTTTTCAAAGATCACTTATGAACTGATCATCTTAAGACTACAATTCAAGGATTTCCAGATTGCTTTCATTTATACTGCATCTATATACATAAACTACAAAACCAAGATTCTCAGTGCTGCCTTGTAGAGAAGCATTATGCTTAATGCCCACACTTATCAGTCAACCTACACATTTTACAGAATTATGTCTTGGGCCATACCAAGTTCCTTCCTAGAAACTATCTTACATAGACCTCACATCTTCTCAGCAAGCCAAGTGGTTTTATTCCCATTTAACTGATGAGAAACAGTTTCTGAAAAGTTAAAATTATGGCCTAAAATCTAGCAACTAAGCTGGGTTTCAGAGGAGAGCTGGGTAGAAAGGTTAAATAGTTACCGTTTCTAGAAGGGAGTCTTGGCCCTCTTGTGATTTAACCTGGTTCTGAAGATAGAGTATAGCGTCATGAACAGTCAAGAAGAATTTGTCCATCTTAATGGTATCATCAAAGAAACCACATTGCTCCATCTTTTCAATCACATGATCTGCCAAGGCAAGACATAATATTTACTTGCTAGAGAAAAGTATTTTTGTAAAATCAAACATTATTGGGGTTTTTGGTAGTGCCTTCATTTAGATTTTTATCTCATTTCTAAAATGTGCCCCTGCTCTAAAGTAACTGACTTTCTTGTCCAGCAGTACACAGAATGATTATCCCTCAATTACTTCTAGACTTCCTTGGTGACATTTTGCCAAGCCAGTGTTTCCATCCCCCAGCTGCTGTGAGCCTGGCTGTGTCCTTCTCAGGCTCCATTCACGCACTTAGGTGGCCTGCATCTGTTGACTGATAGGTAAGGATGTAACTGCCCCTGCTGCAGAACTCCTTGTATAATCAAGAATCTTGGGCAAAACTTCTGAAACCATGTGCTTAACCAGCTTCTTTGCCTGCTGTAACCCTCTTTCCTCACCTCTTCAATCACTTGTGCAAGAATCCTCATCTCAGGCTCTTTTAGAGAATTTATGTACCAGCACTTTCCTCCATTTACCGACAGACGCAGAGACTTATACCTTTGGGATTCACGATGTTCTAAGGGATCTAAGTCATCTCTAGTTCTGCTGTCCCCTAAACAATTTCCCCATATCGACCCAACACCACTATCAGGAAGTACATTTTTATACATTGCCTCCTCTGTGGCACAAATTGGAAGTAATATCTTTCAAAGTTCAGCAATGCTATTAGAGTTGTTGTTTAATTGGTA
The DNA here is from genome assembly GCA_009823505.1 of Rhizomys pruinosus. NCBI lineage: Eukaryota > Metazoa > Chordata > Mammalia > Rodentia > Spalacidae > Rhizomys > Rhizomys pruinosus. The sequence goes on from VZQC01008907.1 coordinate 6,467,344, forward strand.
CAGAGTTGTCTGTATAATGAAAAAATTCAGGGAATAGTAGGTAATGATTATATGACATTGTGAATACAATTCATAGTACTAGATTAATTATATACCTAATAGTGACTAAGGTAACAAATTTTCTTAGACATTCTGTACCACCATACTATAGAGTATTGTTTTAACTAGCTTTTATTTTTTGGAAGGCTGTCAGGCATCATATATTCACAGACCAAGATAGGAGAAATGGGGAAAGTTAGATATGCACATATTCATTTACCTTGAAGCAGAGCAAAGTACACATTCACATCAATTCTTTGAAATTCTTTGACAATCTAAAATTAGAAAAGAATTCAATTATATTTAATTACTTGCTCAGGAAACTGTCAATATTTCCTTGGTTAATCAAGACTTTAAGAAAGTTTATTGCTGGAAAAACCATAGTGATTTTCAGCCTGCCATGATGCTGTCTGTAAAGCTAAAAAGCAAGTATCTTAAGAGATGGCAAGCCAGGTAAGGTGGCTTGTGCATGTAATCCTAGAACTTAGGGGCTGAGGCAAGAGGACTGTAAGTTCAGGGTCAGTCAGGGCTATGTAGTAAGTTCAGGACTAGCGAGGAATACATAGCAAGACCCCATCTCAAAAAAAGAGGGAAAGAAAACATTCATTGTAGCACAGCACCTTATTCCACAGAGGTGTTTGATATATTTGTATGAAACAGGGAGTATGTAGACTTCCAAATAGCCCTCACCAATGATAACAGAAAATATGAGTTCATATCTGAACAGAAGGGTTGTGGCTATGGATGTGACCACCATGTTCACAAAGTACAAAACTGACCTAAACATCGAGGTCTCTGTTTTAAATATACCAAAGTCAGTATCTTGATTGTAATTTTGTGCTATAATTTTATAATGCGTTTCTATTGGGAGAAATTGGAAAAAGGATAAAGTGATACATAAAATTTCTCTAATCTTTAAAAGTGTGAATTTACAATGGTAATTTTTAAGTCAATACACTAGGCCCATGAACCATAGTAATTGTTATGATGTTAGCAACTATTTAAGAATGGGAAATACTTTGACAATAAATTACATTAGGACTCCACAAAGTCATTAAACCCATTAGCCAATAAACAGTCTACAATGGGTCTGACTGAGTCAACACACCTAGCAAAATAAACAAAGAACCAGCGTGTGTTCTCAAATGAGCTAACCAGACCTGCTAAGAGAACAGAACCTTGCAGCATATTCTCACACTCATTTGCCAAGTATGATTACTTGCCTACATTACCTACCTACCACTCACACCCTGGCATCTTTTTCTGAGGGCAGTGGTAGCCCTCAGCTAAGTTAAACCTCAGGGGTCTGTTTCACATCATTGTCTGATTGTTGGTGCCTTACCCTGCTAACCTTTCTGTCCGACCCTCTTGATACCACTCTAAGCTGCATCTAAACTTGCCCCATACCAGAACTTTACCATTGCCAAATCCCCAAATCTATACCTCAAAGAACCAGAGCCTTACCATTCTCAGTGACCTCACTCCAACGACATCCAGGAAAGATATGGCTCCACAATCAAGCACCAGGCTGTGAATTGGCACTTTGGGGACATTTACTTTGACTGGCAGTTCAGAGTTCCAGTCCACTTGAATCTCAATTTCCTTGGTTGGTATATCTAGTTCTTCTGGATCTTCAACATCCTCATCGGGCTCAAAAGCATCATTTGTTGAACCAACATCACTTATGATGCCATTCTAACAAAGAAAATATTGCCAATTTAATTGCCAATGATTTGAAATGCCTTTCAACAATTCACCCTCAGCTTTTGAAGCCCTTCATGCAGTATTCTTCAGAAAATGGAAACATCAAGGAGATGAACTCTTAAGGAATGAGCTTTACCTCCATCCAAACTTTGATAATCTCTAGGAAGAAAATGGAAGAATGAAGAAACAAAAAACTTGATTTCTAGATATTGTGGAACTTTGCCAAGAGATAATACTGGCAGGGAAATCTGAGTGAACTTTAATAGCTATAAACATTTATAAAATCACTTTCGTAATTTTCTGGCATTGAATTTGTGCTTACTTTGTTCCTTTTGGTAAAAACAATGCTTAAAAATAGTGGTTCAGGCTGTTCATGGGGAGACCAGCCCCGTACCCTATGTTTCCAAGGAGCCCTGCTGGTTTCGTTTATCCCCATCCCTTCCCCCACAGCCTCCGGAACAGCTTAGCTGGGCTCTGGCATATGCATGTCATCTGCCAATACACATCGCAGTACCAAAGGGGATAAATTGAATTTTAGACCATCTACCTGCTTTCATCAGAGAAAGGAAAGAATGGGGGATGGGCAGGGGCAGGAGGATGTCGCCTCACCTTTGTTGCCCTTAATTGTCCTTTTTTGATGAGTTTCTGTATTCTTCTCAATGCTTTCAGCCTCTTATTATAAACTCTAATGGCATCAAATCCAACCTTTGGAAATAAATATCAGGTTACTTAAATAGTCTTGTTCCCAGCCTTGTTCCCAGCACTATATAGCAATTATTATCTGAATGATTATTTCTAAAAGTTACTCTTTAGAGATCTCCTGCCAGAAAAGAAATTGTGAGAGTAGACCCCTCTTCACTGCCAGGCATCTTCTCCACAAGACACTGGAGAAGACTAGCATATTACACTCCAAGCCAGAAAAAAAAAAACAAAATCGTTTTCCAAATTTCCAGGATGTCACAGAGCCCACTTGCTTGTGCAAAATCTGTGAGTATTTCTCTGAACCAGTATGCCCTGGAAACACCTATCCAGGGGCAAATTCCAAGCTCATAGCATAATGTAGCATTCTAGTAGCAGGCTTGCTCGAGTGTTGCATTGGTGCTTTTTGTTCTTTACTCTGGTAGGGTGACCCTCCCCACTGCACTTTCCCAACCTCTCTCAGCTACCATACTTTCCAAACTCCCAGCAGATTTCTGCAAATAAAATGAATCTCTTTTATTATTTTTAAAAACTATTTCTTTATCTGTGGCTGGAGAAATGGCTCAGCAGATAAGAGCACTGACTGCTCTTGTAGAGGACGTGGGTTCAGTTCCTAGCACACACATGGCAGGTAACAGGCTAGCAATGGTCTGTAACTCCAGTTCCCCGGAATCTGATGCCCTCTTCTGACCTGAGTGAGCACTGGACGACAGGAGTGCACCTTACATGCAGGCATTATACTCATACACATAAAATAAAAATAAAATATTAAATTATTTTATTTATGCATGTGTGTGGATATGCACATATGTACGGCAGTGGCCAAGGAGGCCAGAAGGGACACTGGCTCCCTCAGACCTGGAGTTCTAGGTGTTAGTGAGCCCCCTGATGTGGGTGCTGGTACCCAAACTCCTTTCCTTTGATAGAGCAGTAATCATTCTTAATTGCTGAGCCATCTCTTTACCCCCTTCTAATTTTAATACTTAAAATATTTGTTAATATGAAGCAATAAATCCAGCCTGTATTAAAAATTATGTATTTTTATGAATGAAACGATTTTTCCTCCAAACCATGGTATTGTTTTGCATAGTTGTATCTATTGTCTGGTTCTGAAAAGCAGCCAGATTCTCTTTATCTGTCACTGCAGGCAACCAGCACACTTCACATAGCTTCTGGGAAACCCTGAGGTTCCAACCCTCTCTTCTTGCTTGCGGATCCACCCAGCTTGAAGCCACTCCACCTCCCATTTCCCTCAATGTCGGCTGCCTGTGTACCCAGGGCTCCAACCCCAAATTCCTCTGTCCCTGTCAATTGAATAGAAATTTTATCTGAATTCGTCTCTAGTATTTTCTTAGCAGCTGTTGTTTCCTAGGTTTTAATGTGTAGGATAATACCCCAGTAAACTACAAATCTCTTTTTCTCCTCTCTCCAAATGATAGGTTATTTGGGGGGGGGTACAGATATCATGATATACTTGTTTATTATTTATTTTGTTTTGTGAGATAAGATCTTAATATGTAGTCCTGGCTGTCCTGGAAATTATATAAACCAGTCCGGCCTCAAACTTACAGCAGTCCTTCTGCCTCAGTCTCTCAACTGCTGGGATTATAGATTTGCATCGCTATATCCCCCATCACAATATAGTTTCTTTTTTTTAAATTTTATTTATTTCTGTATGTGTATGAATGTACTGCCTGCATGCAAGTTTGTGCACCCTTGTCGTGCAATGCTGCGGAGGTCAGAGAGGCTGTCGGATTCCCCTGGAACTGGAGTTCTCCTGGAATTGGAGTTTCAGATGGTTCTCGGCCAACATGTGGGTGCTGGGGATGGAACCCGGGTCCTCTGTAAGAGCGGTCGGTGCTCTTAACTGCTAGGCCATCTCTCCATTCCCACACAATATACTTTCTAATACCCCACACAAAGAGAACCAAGCAGAAGGCCTTATTTCTAGTTGGCACCCCATAAATGAATGAAATCTGAAAATATGTTTCTAAAGAAACATAAAATACTTACTGTGGACTTGACACATTTTTTAAAGCCATCAACGTTACCATAAAAAATGGGACTGGAAAATCTCAGAATCTTCACCCCTTCGGGTTCTTCAAGCTGGCATTTTAAAAAAAGATTGAGATTAAGCAAATCCACACCTCAAATATTCACCTGGATTTCTACCTAATCTGCAAGGACTAGAATCACAGTCACTCACTCAGAGGGCTGGGTGGCAGCACTCTGGGCTCCTCCTATTTATGGGGAATTATAGGGCCAAAAATTGGGCTTCCAGAAGGGAACTCTATAGAACAAACTAAAGGCCACTGTTATCCATAGAAAGAAACTGGTTCAAAATATATGATTGGTCTCTAGCTCACACCAATGACTTTCTTGATTTTGCTAAAACTCTCATGAGTAACAAAAAAGGTGGGAGGGGTCAAGTGTGTGGGGGATTCATAAATTTTGTTCTATGGTGGTGTTTTGCTTGCTTGTACCTTGACACACACTGACAATTCCAAAAGTGGATCCCATAGAATCATAGATTCTTCTCGTCTTAAGTATCACACCCATTTTTGTCTAGCCCCATCATAGGCGAGCACCTGGGCCCAGAGGGGCTGACTGACATGGGCAAAGTCACCAAGACATAGCTTAGAATCCAGAGCTCACAAACTCAGGCTAGGTTTCCTGCCTAAGAGGCAGCAGACTGCATAGTGGCAGGGCTTCATGTAGCTCTGTAGCTCTTCTACAATCTGGTTTACAAAAAGCAACTGGATTCTCACATCTGCCCCTTACAGGCATGCTGTGGCCTCAGCATGGCTCACGTAGCCTGATTTCTTAGCTCTTTATGGCACTTGGGTGAACATAATGGAAAAATTGTGGAAATAAATGAAGTAGCAGCTACTAGAATTCCAGGTTCAGTATACAATATTTTTAAAGTATTTATTTATTTTATTTTTTTATGTGTATCAATGTATTATCTGCATGTAGGTTGGTGCACCCGTGTCGTGCAATGCCATGGAGGACAGAAGAGGGTGTTGGATTCCCCTGGAACTGGAGTTAAAGACGGTTCTCAGCCGCCATGTGGGTGCTGGGGATCGAACCCGGGTCCTCTCCAAGAGCAGTCTCCACTCTTAACTGCTAGACCATCTCTCCAGCTCCAGTATACAATATTTTTATTAATAATCTTTTTAATATTAAGTTAAAATCAGACTAGAACTTCACAGGATTCATATAAAAAATACATGTGGTTTATTTTATTATGTAAAATATATTCACTTTTTTAAAGCTAAATTTGTACTTTCTTAACTTCCTCTGCCCTTTCACCTTTGTTTCTCTAGGGTCATTAAGTCATTCCTGACCATCAGTATGATACTCAGTTTCTTTGTTTTACATTTCCTGTATCATAGATTATTTCTTCTAATTCCAATGATAAGGAAATACATTAAAGCCTTAGTGACAGAACTGGAAAAAGTCTTATGTTAAAATTGAATGAAGAGGGGCAGGAGAGATGGCTCAGTGGTTAAGAGCACTGGCTGCTCTTGCAGAGGATTCAGGTTCCAATCCTAGCACCCACATGGCAGCTAACAACTGACTGAAACCCCAGTTCCATGGGATCTGATGCCCTCTTCTGTCCTCCATGGGCATTGCACAACTCAGGTGCTCTGTCTGACATGCATGCAGGCAATGTACTCATACACATAAAATTAAAATAAATAAATGTTTTAGCTGAGTGAAGATACTTTACAGAGACTTTAGGCAATTTCATAAAAGTTAAGAATGACACAGAGAAATATAATTTAGATTAAAAGTCTGGAGTACTCTAATTGCCTACTGTATTTAAATCCCTCACAATGATTTTTCCATTAAAATGGCATTAAACTAGCATGGACAGGATTTATCTAATGAATTTATGGCAAAAGCACATTGAATCAAAAATTCTCAAGACATTCTCAATGGGCTAATGGTTTTTCCCAACAGAAGTCTTCCTGGATCGTACCTATCAGGCTAACAGAAATCCTGGCTTGAATAACAAGCTAGCAAACTCTCCTCCAACAAGCATCTCAGAACACTTACATTTTTATAATGTGTGATACCTCTGTAGATGTCAGTGTTGGGGATACTTCCAAGGCCGTTCCATGCAGGACTAAAAGAATGAAAATGAACGTCAAGTTGTTTGGTTTGTTTTTTACAATAATCATTTTTTTTGGATTAAAAAGGAGAAATAACAGCTATGAAAGAGACCATCATTCTGATGTTTTGGACTGTCTTTGACTTTATTGTAGATGACATTTTCCTCTATCTGACTCTGAAATGAACAGCTGGTGTTTGCAGGGAAGTGGGGAAGGAGGAACTAACTGTGACTATCTTCTGATGGCTGAGAGAGATAATGAACACTTTCATGTGCTTAACAATTTATAGCAGCACGGAACGTTCTCACATGTTAAATCTTCTTGAGGCTCAACCATAACTGAGCGGCCAGCAGTATAATCCTGGCTTTTATTTGTGAATAAAATGAGGTCCAGAGAAATTAGAGAAGGCCGGGAGGTAAAGGACATCACAGCCATGTCATTAAACTATGGGTCTTTGGTGCCTGCCTCTTATTTGACTTATGGCAACTGCGAGTGATCAGATTAGTTTCTTTTTTCAAAACAGCAGCCTAAGAGGACCAGAAATGAGGCCTGCCTGTCGAGCAGACTGCCGACTTCCTGTTCCCGATGCAATTGGATAAATCCCATGTTTCTTCAACTGTGACTGGAGGTATATGCTAAGTTTAGCTCCTGAAGAAAGACTATCTGTTTGGGGTCCTTTCAGCATTGTGCTTTCTGGATCAACACTATAATTACTGGAAATGAAATACTGTGGAGGATACTGCTCTTTGTTGGCTAAAAGCCCAGTTGCCAAAACAGTAGCTAAAAGGTACCACCAATTTTTCCTTGCCTTGCAATGTGCTGATTTTTAACTTAAAGCACATAAGTCAGTCTTTCCAAAAGTTTTCCCTCTCAACCAGACTTGCATACAAAAATGTAGACACTAGGCAAAATTCAGCACGAGAGGCAGAGTCTTCTAAGGACAGTACCTGAGTCATTTTCTAGATGTAAACTGGGCCCTCAGAAGCTAATGCACTCTTTCTAGACTCTGGGCTGTGGGCTGGGGCAGACTGCCACGGGGCTTTTGAATAGGTACTGTTCATGTTGTGGTAGGAAGGGCAAGGAGAGCTGGTTTAGTGGGATAGAAGTGAGCCCATGCTAAGCGAAAGATTTGTATGTTGGTGGCTTTCTAGGTTTCTCCTTCTTTCACTAGCCAAGTCCAGTCAGAGACGATGCCAGAAATCTAGAAAGAACTGAGGAGAGAGAGAGGCTATGTTCCTACTGGGCTCAGAAGGACACAAACTAAAGCCTCTCAGGAGTCAAAACACCACCACCGACAAGCAGATAACTTGCTTTGGGCTTGACTCATCTGTCCTCATGGGCTGTTTCTCTACATGATTCATGACTTTGCAGCTCTCCCTGAGCATACAGAGACTCATCATACTCACTTCACATAACTGGGTAGGTGTCTGATTTGTCATATTTGGGTGAATTCTGGATGTAATCAAGTTTTGTAAAGTTTTGAGTTATATAATGTGTTACTAGCTTCAAAAGAATAAAATGAACTAGATTATATTTGAATTGTTTTTTTCTTATGCCTGGTGCCCAGTTTCTCTTGCACCTCATCTTATTTAAACAAGAAGCTGCAAAGTAAGTCCAATCTTTGGCAGAACCATATGCCTTGACGTTTTACCAGGACCAAAAGAGAACACACAGTGGAGCATGTGACTAGGTGCATAGATTTGGGTGTGAGCTGCATCTAGATTCAAATCTTAGCTCTGCCAAGTAACTGTAAGCTTTAGGAAGGATCCTTACCCTTTCTGAGCTTTAACTTTCTCAAACCTATAGAATGAGACTAATCAAACCTAGTCATAGGATGATTTTTATAACACTTGTAAAATATCACGTGTATAATGCATAGAATAATTCAGCATACACTATTATAAAGGGAAGTAGTTTCTGTATGTTTATCAAAATGGGCTGCACAAATTCAAGATATCTGTTTTTTTAGTACTTACAACTGAACTCTCAGGACCACAGTCAATAGTCCAAATAAAAGACCAGCTAGCAAGCCCAGGTCCAGGCCCAGAATGATGGACATTATGCATGTAAACACCCAGATAACCTAAGAGGAAATGGAAATGAATACTCTTAATTCATTAGATGTCAATCAAGTGATAACTTCCTATAAAAATACAACCAAGTACAGGAGAAGAAATGCTTGAAGAAGGCAAAGAAGGGACCAGCTGCACTGGCCCTGGCCAGAAAACAGGGAAAAGAGTAGAGCTCCAGAAGAACGTGAGGAGATATGGGGAAAACCCAAGACGAAGAAAAAAACAAAGCCCCAAGAGGCTCCTCAGGAAAATGGAATGGAAGAGCCACCTGCCCCTTCCCCTTCCCCTAAATGAAAAAAAAAAAAAGGAAGGCTCTCCCCAAGGAGGTCAGTGATCCTGAGGGGACTGCTACTACCAGCACAAGCCCTCCTGGGAAGAGGAAGACGTCTGCACCTAAGAAGGAAAGGCCAGTGAACCAGAAGAGACTGCAAACATGAGTGTCCCTAAGAAAAAAGGGACTTCTTCCAAGGAGCCAGCTAGCCCTGGGCCTGAAGCTGCTGCTGGCAACAAGAGTGTCACAAAGAAAAAGAGAAAGTTCCAGAAAACACCTCAGAAAGATTAGAATGGACTTTTGGGTGGAGAGGCATGCCCACAATGCATACCTTCCCAACTCCATGATTAACCCCAATAAAAATCACAAAAAAAATACAACCAAGTATCCACCAACAAGTTATGGCTTTTGAAAAATAATGACTTTGGGGCTGGAGAGATGGCTCAGCAGTTAAGAGCACCGATTGCTCTTGCAGAGGACCCGGGTTCAATTCCCAGGACCCACATGGCGGCTAAGAACCATCTTTAACTCCAGTTCCAACGGAATCTGACACCCTCTTCTGACCTCCGCAGCATTGCACGACACGGGTGCACAAACCTACATGCAGACAGTACACTCATACACATAAATAATAATAAAAGAGTAAAATAAAATAAAAAATAATGACTTCATTTTAGACCCGAGTAAAACTTGGAATTGGCCTTTCAGTTAATACCAATTTTCCTATTTTATTTATTTCTAAACTTTTTAGTAGGTAATATAGTGGCATGGTTCAAAAAGATGTTAATATTTAAAAGACATACACTAGGAAGCCTTGCTTACAACCTTCCCCCTCTACACCCAGTCCCAACATCCCTCTCTTCTTGTATTCTTTTATTTCTGTATGTGATTGTGTGTGTGCATACAGGCAAAGGACACATGCTTTCTTCAACATTTCTATTCTATTCTTTTTCTCTTAGGAATTTGTCTTGGAGATCTTTACATTATCACTATGTACAAAGTTTATTTTTCATTCTGTTCATGTGTCCTGGTCTAAATTAGAGTAGAACTATAAAAGATTCCCAGCACTCGGGAGGCAGAGGTAAGTGGATCTCTGTGGGTTCAAGGCCAGCCTGGTCTACAGAGCGAGCTCCAGGACACCTGGTACTAAAAGGGAGACCCTGTCTCAAAAATACCAAAAAAAAGGGGTAAAACTAAAAAGAAAAAAAAAAAAGATTTAGCTTTTGAGATTTTTTTTTTTTTTTTTTTTTTCTTTTTGAGACAGGGTCTCCCTATAGCCCCAGCTGGCCTGAAGCTCACTATGTAGACCAGGCTGGCCTTGAGCTCACAGAGATTAGCCTGTCTCTGCCTCCTGAGTGCTGGGATTAAAGGTATGTGCCACCACGCCCAGCAGCTTTTGAGTTTTATATTCCTCAGAATAGTTGTGAAGACTGAAATCACATCAGCAGCATGTAGGATTTATTTTTTCTTTTTTTGTTTACACGTGTCTTTTTTTAAATTTTATTTATTTATTTATTTATTGATTGATTGATTGATTGATTGATTGATTTGTCTTTTCAAGACAGGGTCTCCCTGTAGCCCCAGCTGTCCTGGAACTCACTCTGTAGACCAGGCTGGCCTTGAACTCACAAAGATCCGCCTGCCTCTGCCTCCCGAGTGCTAGGATTAAAGGCGTGCACCACCACACCTGGCCTTACATGTATGACTTTTAAAAGTCAGGGGTTGGAAAGATGGCTCAGCAGTTAAGAGCACTGCACTTGCAGAGGACCTGGGTTCGATTCTCAGAACCTACATGGTGACTAACAACCGTCTAGGGGATCTGATGGCTTCTTCTGACCTCCATGGGCATTGTCTGATGTGGGTACACTTAAATACATGCAGGCAATATACTCATACACATTTATTAAAAAGACAATGGAAGCCTGATATGGAGCACATCTTTAATCCCAGCACTTAGGAAACAGAGGCGTGCGGATCTCCACAGGATCAAGGCCAGTCTAGTCAACTTCCAAGCCAGCTGGGGCTACTGGGATACCCTTTCTCAACACAAACAAACAAACAAACAAACAAGCAAACAAACAAAGGTCAATGGTGTATGCAGCTCATTTTTACTGGAAATGAATCTTCCTAGAGATCAGGCTCTTACACAGAAGACATCAAGGGTTTGGTTTAGCCATACTACTCTAATTTCTGCTCTGGAGCCCCCAGAGTTAAGCCCAGACTTAGGAAACGGGAGTAACGTGACAAGAAGAATATAGGAACCAAATCTTATTTTAGAGAAAAATGTGCAGTGACTGACTTACAGCATCGGTCTTGTTCTGCTTCCACAAACGGGGAACATCACACACCTGCATGAACATCCCTTTCAGGTTGGCAATGACAACAGCTGCCAGGACCGACTGCAAAGAGACCGAGGATGCTGTTACTCAAGTCGATGATTTCTTTGTGATCTGACTTCTAATCTGATATTTATCTGATATGTGGGAAAGATAAATTGTGCAACCAGTGCACAGAAGAGGGGGTTTTACCTTCTGCAAGGGTTCCAGAAGCTTCCCCAGGGCAATGATAGCAATCATCACAATCCCAGCTGAAATGATCCCAGCAACCTGAAAGACATACTTCTCATAAAGGACCCCCAGCCTCCACACATGAGCAGAACCAGCTCACAGACACACCTGGTGCTTTCCCACTTAACCTTTAAAGAAATGAGCACTACTTGCTAATATCCATGCAAAATGAGCAAAAGGGGGAAAAAAAACAGAAATATGCGTGGACTATTGATGGGAAATCAAAGAAAATATAGAAACTTCCTGCTAAGGTAAAGCTAGTTTGCCTTGGGTTTCATTTGTGTGATACCACTGGTATCCATTTAGGAGCCAATCTTGTTTTGCCACGGACTAGACCACCTCCTTCCCCAAAACGGATGGTTGTCATCACCTTGGGCATGAGTTCCTAAGGCATGTATCACTTTCTTCCACACTGCTGAAGCAAAAGCCATAACGGTTACTCTAATAACATGTTCTTATAGCCTACAGCTTCCATGAAAGACCCAGAGAAAATAAATTTAGCCATCGTCTTATAGATTCCCAGTGCACCTGGAGCACCAAAAGGTAGAACCACATCCTGTCCTTCCTCCAACAGTGGTACACACAGGTTCTGAACACTGTCTGTGGGGTAAAGGAAGCTCGGAAACTTTACCTTCACTGGCTATAAAAGCTCTGCTTAAGATCCATAAATAATTAGGAGAGAGGCTGGGAGGGTGGGAACTAATCTCCTGGTTTGATCTGTTGGCCACTGAATTCTCTGTTGAGATAGCTTGGGGCAAGGCCGAGGTGAAGACTAAAAACTCTGAAACAGAGGGGAAAAGAAGGGAACGAGAAGCAGAGCAGTCAGGGAAGGAACCGGCAAGCATAGCCTCATGCAAGGTGTCCCAGCCCAAGGAAGCAGACACGGCAAAGGTAAGAGGAACCTGAAAACAGGAAAACACTCACTCCACCTGGCAAGTTGGTAATTTATGTTAGATATGGGTTGGCCTGAGACAGCATTATGAATGTAAGATATGAAAAAACTCACAGACCTGGCATGGGGGAGCACACACCTTTAATCCTAGCAGTGGGAAGGCAGAGGCAGGTAGATTTCTATGAGTTCCAGGCCAGCCTGTTCTACACAGTGAGACCCTGTCTCAATTAAGTAATTAAAAATGTAAAACTCATTCATCTTGCCCATCTAGCTTCCTTTTTTATCATCTGGAACTACACACACCCAGTTCCCAGCACCTAGCACTTATCGCTTAGCCCCTCCTGTCTAAGAAGCTAAGATCATCCTCCTTCTCTCTCCCCCTTCCCTTCTACCTATTGCTTAACCAGCTCATTTGCATCTTACTATAGATAAGAGACTGAACTGGTGAAAGGTGTGACTATGTGGAGACAGGGACCACAACTGGCTGCCCAACTCCAGACAGGAGATTGACTGCCCATGTACTAAGAATATATGATAGAACATTTCTGATTATAAAGCTAGTTTTGGTAACTATATTAACATCTGTGAGGCATCAATTGTATTTACTATATAAGGCTGTCTTTGAGAAGATTCAATTCCTAGCAAATTAGTTATTGTTAAGTGAAAGGGTAATCAGAGTTACAAAGAATTTTGGATTAAGTCTCATTTTTTTTGTCTCACTTTTGCATGAGCCAGCAGAAGTCAGAATAGGGATGAGAGAAAGAATGGGAGGTGACGTTTAGCTCTTCTATAGTCTATAGATGTATGGAAATGTCCACCAACAGTCATTCTATTTGTTCTTCATCAGATGTATATGTGGTGTTTCTTATGTACCAGGCCCAATATATTTATCACAGATGCTAAGAGCCCATTCCTACCTCATGGGGAGGAACAATCAGCATTTAGCAGCTGGTATGTATGAGGACTATACGATTTCTTATTCATTCCTTACAGCATCACTGTTAGGTAGATATACTTATTTGCATTTCATAAATGCTGAAGTCGAGGCTCTGACATAAACTACGAGAAACTACACAAGAAGACCTGGTAGCTTGTTTGGTCTCAGGTCCCTGGATTTCATGCCAAGATTTTAGACTTTTAACCCCAGAAATTAGTATGAATTTCAGTAATTAAATATGAAGCCATTTCTGTACTCGTTTCCTTCCTCAGTGCTGAACTGCTGGCATCCTTTGTTCCTAAACATAATACATGCCACTGTGTGACAGAGGATATTAACTTACCACAACATCATTTTCCCAGAAACCTTTGCCAAGGAGGTCACTTTACATGGACTTTAGTACTAGGGCAGCTAGCCTGGGCCTTGTTTGAGTCTGGAGATAACAGCAGGAGAGTGGTCGTCAGCTGCTCAGAGCCCACTTGTACCCACTCAGGACTGTGTGCTCTGGAGAGCTTGTCAGTACTCGTCTCCAGTACAGTTGGCAGATCTGGGTGCTGACAGCTTTGGCATAAAATGGGTACAGCTTTGGGAACAAGCTCTGACCATTTCCATGTGACAATATATCTTTGCTTGTGCCTTCCTGGTATGTTCTAGATTCTTTGACCTGTTCTTTCAGAACTAGACATAATTTCAAAATATTTATTTAAGAAAAACTCTACGAATTAAAATTAAATTTTGCTTCAAAGGAGCCAAGAAATTGGAAGAGGCCATTTTAATAGGAGAAGAACATCAAGCACACTATGAGGACACCATCCATCATGTGGAGGCATCACATGCATTATAAGAACATCTACAGTTCTCCCTGGACAAGTCACTGCTAAGTCATTGTTCTCCCTATTAGTCTCTTTCATCCTTGTGTCTCTGCTTTATGAAAACCCTTGAAGGCTATATGGATTTTCTACCACTTTGGGTTTATTTTTCTTTATGGTCTCAGTGCATTTTTGTCCTAAATATTGTTATTTTCTGTGTCTGAAAGCTAAAACCCTTTGAGGCCTAAAAGAAACTCAATTCCCAATTCTGTTCCTAGCCTCGGGCCTCCAGTTTGATACACAAAGAGCTGTGTATAGGTGGGATGGAACTCAGAGAACAGTTCCTGAGTTTTCCTACCAGCTGCATGGGGAATTACGCAGAGATTAACTGGGGTGCTGGTTCTGTGATCACCTTGTAAAAGCAGCAACCAAAAATCATATACATATATATGTCTTTTTCGAGACAGGGTCTCCCTGTAGCCCCAGCTGGCCTGGAACTCGCTCTGTAGACCAGGCTGGCCTTGAACTCACAGAGATCTGCCTGCCTCTGCCTCCCAAGTGCTAGGATTAAAGGTGTGCACCACCATGCCCAGCCAAAAAACAAATTTAAAAGGCAAAATTTAGACCACATTTAGAACTTCAAGAAGAAAAATCGTAAAGGAAGAAATGCCCAAATATTACAACAGAAATTTATTCCTGGCTAGCAAAATTTGGCTCTGTGGGACCAAAACCTCTGAAGTTCCCAATAGTGGAAAAGGAAACATGAATAGGAAATTCGGTAACAAAGCTGCAAAGCGCCTCCCCCGACTCGTGGTACTGGACATTGAACCCAGGGCCTCATAGGTCTACCACTGAACTCTATCCACAGCCCTCTTTTCCCAGCTGGCCTCAAACTTCCTCTGTACCCGAAGCAGGCCTTGAACATGGATCCTCCCTACATCAGCCTCCCAAGCATCTGGGATTATGCCACCAGGCCAGGCTCTATAAAATGCTTTTATCATGCCCTTCCTCACTCCAGACAACAAACTACGAAAATCAGCATTCTTCATTACTTACGACTTGTCAGCTGTGCTTGTCCCCAGAAAAGCAAATAGGTGCAGTTCTCGGCCAGCTAAACACTGACACAAAGGGATTTGGAAATCACTATTTCAGGAAACCACAAATGTTGCCTTTTCAGAGGCTTTTTCTAGGGGTTAAGTACATCAGAGAGATGAGCAAGCCCAAGTTGGATCAGATGAGGAAGACTCTTCTCAAAGACTGTCCCGCTCAGTGCTGGTGCAAGCCTCTCTGAGCCACCATTCCGTGCCTGTTTCCTGCCATCAGTGTTGCCCAGGTCATCTCGTACCTGTGTCTTTCCCCCAGTGCTTTCCTGGACAGCGGTTCGAGACAGTGCAGTGGTTGCCACAAAACAAGAGAAGAATCCTGAGAAGACATTGCTGATCCCAAAAGCAATGAATTCCTAAGGGAAAAGACTGGATGACAGTGATGCTGCAAATAGACCCTCATCAAGTTATCTACTGGGCTGGCTCTGTGGATAAGGCACATAACACACAAGCCTGATGACCTCAGTTCAATTTCCAGAATCAACTCCACAAAGTCATCCTCTGACATCCACACATGTCTCTAAGAGCTCTTAGTCTGACTAAATAGCTAACTTTCTTTTTCTTTAATTTATTTATTTTTTATGTGTATGAGTGTACTGTCTGCATGTAGGTTGGTGCACCCATGTCATGCAATGCCTCGGAGGTCAGAACGGGCATTGGATTCCCCTGGAACTGGAGTTAAATATGGTTCTTAGCCACCTTGTGGGTGCTGGGAATCGAACCCCAGTCCTTTGCAAGAGCAATTGGCGCTCTTAACCTCTGAACCATTCTCCAGCCCCTAAATAGCTAACTTTCAATGTTGGTTTTGACTTGACAAGCTCTTTTTTTTTTTTTTTTTTTAACATTTTTTATTACTTTTTATGTGTACTGTCTGCATGTAGGGTGGTGCACCCATGTTGTGCGATGCCACGGAGGTCAGAAGAGGGTGTCAGATTCCCCTGGAACTGGAGTTAAAGATGGTTCTTAGCCACCATGTGGGTGCTGGGAATCAAACCCCCTGGGTCCTCTGCAAGATCAGTCGGTGCTCTTAACCACTGAGCCATCTCTCCAGTCCCCTGACAAGCTCTTTTAAAATTAGTGTTACACAGGGCATGGTGGCATGCACCTTTGATCTCAGCACTCGAGAGGCAGAAGCAGGCAGAGCTCTGTGAGTTCAAAGCCAGCCTGTTCTACATATAGAGTTCTAGGCCAGCTCTGGCTACAGGGAGACCCTGTCTCAAAAATACCAAAAAACAAACCAAAAAATAGAATAAAATTGATGTTACTTCAGCATTTTTCTTAAAAGGCAAGAGGATACAGTATGCATATTTCAAAACAATTTCTAATCAGCAAGCACAGAGAGAGAAAATCCACCCAATCAACAAAGGCCAGTGTGAGAAACTAGTGCTTCCTTTGGGTGATAACAAAATCTTTCCCAGTTGTGTTTTCTTCCCTTGTTTTCAGCCTTATAAATTCAGCTCAGTAAAAGGATGACCATACCTGGTTCCCATCGATAATATAATCATGCTTGATGGCATAGACTTTTCCTACAGACACTGCAATAGCATAAGCCACCACAGCAATGGAAAACGATGCAGCCAGCATGTCAGAAAACAGGCTCACAGTGGGAAGTGCAGGAGGCAAGAATCTAGTGAGCAAAAAATGTTGTGGTTATTTGGCAACCATTCTTTTTTTTTTTTTTTTTTGACAACCATTCTTTTTATATAGTCCTACCAAATGCTGTATCCACTCAGTCACATCTTACACATGAAAAGACATAGTCCAAGAAAATAAAAAGCACATAAGATGCATATCTGCTTTTCTGCTTTTAACCAGAAGTTAGTGCTATCTCACTGGCTGATTTCAGTGTCCCTAACTTGAGACTTTTTCTATAACTTTTTCTATACCTCTGTCATGAATTAATCTGTGGTTACTGATTCTTTAATGCCATACATCTCTATCTATGTCACTTCACACATAATATTTCACCTCACACAAATGCTCCTTAAAGGTCTTTGACCATAAGAGAGATTCTAGCTATGTTTAAAATTCAGTTTGTATGAAGAGGTGTCAATTCTGATAAAAAAAAGAAAGAATAGATGAGAACAAAAGAATGCAACTGAAAATTCTTAAGAGATAGGACATTTAAAATTTTAAGAAAAATACATTAAATTTATGTATTATTATCATAGTCCATAGTCACTAAAATATCCCAATGATTGTGTTTTCAAAAGACTATTATTGGATAAAACCAGAGGTTTGCTAGAAACTTAAATAATTAATCATAAAAACTTATGATTATGAGATTGTCCCCATAAATAAAAATTTGGAGAAAGAACTTCATTTACCTATAGTTTGATGATTGTCCATACAGTATAATTCCAGAGGTCCCCAGACATTAAAAACAAAAAGCTCTCCTACCTATGTTATTTATGTCTTAATAAAGATAAAATAGAAATAATTTTAAGAGAATAACCATTGTGAAATCTTAGGACAGTACTGAATTTATTCCTCTCATTTTAGTACTATGAGAACTTTGACACTGAAAAGTAAAATGATTTGCTTGAGGTCCTTTAGAAGGTCCACATCAGCTATTAGATGCTTGGGCAATTTTCAGACTCTTTTTTTCCCATGCCCCATCCTACTCTATGTATAGGCTCCAGAATGGAACCCACCTACAGGCAGTCAGGATGTTGGAAACCTTGACCCACCCTTCAGTGACTCTGTTGTTGTTCACTTTTTTTGGACTTTTTGAGAAAGGGACTCCCTGCAGCCCCAGCTGTCCTGGAACTCTCTATATAGATCAGGATGGCCTTGATCAGAGATCCGCAATCAGACAGAGATCCGCCTGTCTCTGTCTCCTGAGTGCTGGATTAAAGGTGTGCACCACCACTCCTGGTATCACTTGAGTGACTCTGTATCACAACATTTGCCAATCTAGATAAGACCTTAGATCTTCCTTAAATTTGGGCTTCAAAGACCCAGTCAAGCCTACTTCAGATAACGAGAGCTCGATCAAAGCTAAATTCTGAAAAGGTTTTACTGTTGATAGCCTAATGCTCACTGTCTATCTGACTGCCAAGTTCTCCAAGTATTACCTCATCCTTGATTATTCAGGGTTAAAAAGTGTAAAGTGTGAAATCAAAGGAGGACCTTAATCACTGAGCAACTTTATGACTTTGGGCATGGTGTCTAAAAGTACTGAATCTGTTTCATTTTGCTGTAAATGATGACTAGGCATTCTCACGAAATTAAACCAGGAAGTAATTTGCTCCTCTTTATTAGTGGTACTGCCTTGCTGGACTTCGGTGGCATCGATTATTTGTTCCAAGTGAGTTAAAGCCTTGCCTGGGCATCTTCTAATGGCCCGAGCAAGCCTATCTTCTTGTACCTGACATAACCCTTTCCACATTGTATGATTACCCAGTGGGTCTATTCAGCTCTAGCCAGCCTAGTATGACCCAGTCATGAAGTAATATGCCCAAGAGTCTGATGGGGAGGGAGCGTATGAGCACACACTTATCCAAAAACATGAGGACGAGGAACGGTAGGCCCTGCAGGGTCAAATAACCCACAAAGGAGAGTCACGAGTGTTAAATCTCCTAATTGGATGTTTCTCTTCAGGGTGCATGTGAACATCTGGCAAATGCTTGCCAGTCCCACTAAGTGGGGAAACAGTCATCAGCCAGGCCAAAACCCTCTGATGTTCGTTGAGCCTCCCATCCAACATACTGTTCTTTCCTGGACCACACTTTCAAGTTCACTGACAAAAGACATCAGCTGAAAACAATGGTAATAAGCATGATAACCACCAGCACTTCTGGTACTGGCAAAGAGAGGACCAGTAGCTGAGATGAGGTTCAACAGAGTAGTGTGCCGAGCGAAGGTGACAGGTAAGGTAAATGAGATGCAGGTTGTAATGAATGAGAAGCTGGACACACTGACAGCTGCTTGATGGGGACCAGCTGCATGAGAGAGGTGGGCTGCGAACAGCCCTCTCAGCAACTACTGATGAGAAGGGCTTAGGGGAGAGGGAAGGCTCCAAGTTTGAGTTGAATCCCTTTGGGACACTCAAATGTTGACTGGACAAAGAGACTGTTTTTTATCGCATAGGGAGCAGAGAGAAGGACACAAAGTCACAGTTTGGGGCTGTGCAATGGGAGACTGATTGTTCTGGGGGGACTGGAGGAATGAAGAAGCACAGAGGAAGCTCTTTTCCTAAGGTTCTCCCCTCCAGTACTAGAACATTTTCCTTCCAACCCCTGCTTCTCAACTTTCCATGCTACGCTTTCCTTTGCAGGTATGTTAATACCATTATAATGGTTTCTGGGCCACCAAGTGATACCAGATTACAAAGACCTTCCTTGTAGCTTATTCGTAATGATGAGGGAAGAGAGTTTATCCTTTCAAATAAGTATATTCAGAGATCCCACTGCCAGGTAGATGCTGTGCTAGGGAGACAGAGCTGAACAACACAAATGGAGTCGCTACCATGAATGGTCCTCGAGGCTAAGTTAGCTAATGTTAGAGTAATAGCTTGACCAAGGGCAGGAGGCTGAAGATTCCACATAGGCAAGTGGCCAAGAAAGCTCTGCAGAGCACCAGGAAAGACAATATAAACCAGTAAAAGCAAGTCCCCAAAGCATGGGTTCAGAGGTCAGGCATGTGCTGCAGGCCACCTATGACTTGTGCATATAGGAAGTCTGACAAAAGAGATCTGCATTTAATGCATTTTACATCATCATTTATAACTACTCAAATAAACCAGTTGCTAGGGTAGAAATTCCATAGCTCAAGCAGTCACATTACATTTTTTTTAACTTTTTTTTTTTAATTTTATTTATTTTTGTATGTGTATGAATGTAGGTTTGTGCACCCATGTCATGCAATGCCGCGGAGGTCAGAAGAGGGTCTCAGATTCCCCTGGAACTGGAGTTCTCCTGGAACTGGAGTTACAGACGGTTCTCAGCAGCCATGTGGGTGCTGGGATGGAACCTGGGTCCTCTGCAAGAGCAGTCGGTGCTCTTAACCACTAGTCTATATCTCCAGCCCCCACATTGCATTTTTTATCGTTACATTTCTTCCCATGTTAGCCTTCACTACCAAAATGTTGATCTTCTAGTATAGAATTTCTCAAATTTACCTAATCAGAAGACTCGCTTGGGACATTTTCAAAAAATAATTTCTAGACCCCTCCTCTGGAAATCCTAACACAGTAGGTTTGAAGTGGGAATCAGGAATTTGTGTTAACCCAGGTCTCATGTGATTCTTATAAAAAGGTATATTTGTGACATTGTAATGGGTAATACATAAGTCTCCTATACAAGTTGTTTTAAAAAATATTAAAAAATATATTTTTAAAACTTATACTGTCAGCCAGCCAGGCGTAAGTGGCACACGCATTTAATCCCAGCACTCAGCACTCAGGAGGCAGAGGCAGGCACATCTCTGTGAGTTCAAGGCCAGCCTGGTCTACATCATGAATTCCAGGCCAGCTGGGGATACAGGGAGACACTGTCTCAAAAAAAAAAACAAAAACTTATACTGACAAATAATTATAAGCTATATAGTTAATATCTCAAATATGTATTTTCCTGTGGAACGAGCACTTGAGATAAGTTCACTTGAGGATTGTCTATTGAGAACACAGAAAAACAAGGACAGGGCTGGAAAAATGGCCTAGCAGTTAAGAGTGCCGACTGCTCTTGCAGAGGACCTGGGTTCGATCCCCAGCACCCACATGGTAGCTAACAACTGTCTTTAACTCCAGCTCCAGGGGAATCTGATGCCCTCTTCTAACCTCTGTGGCATTGCATGACATGGGTGCACAAACCTACATGCAGACACTACATTCATACACATACAAGAATAAATAAAAATTTTAGAAAAAAGAAAAAAGAAAAACAAGGACAAATGTAAGGCCTCTCCACTAGATTTATAGGAAAGGAAACTACTGCTTATGTCTTGACCCCAAATCAGTGGTAAATGCTACAGTTGATGCTATGAATGTGATAAACATTCAGGCTTCCTGTTGACTGCCTGTGAGAAAATTATAGTGTAAGTCACTTTGTCCACTCTTCGTTTTATGAGAATCTCAGTGGCATTGCACAAGCTTAAGTTGAGGCTTCAGCTGTGTAATTACCCTTGTCTTAGAGAAGAATTTTCCCAGGGCCACACAAGTAGACAGCAACAGACATAGATGAAGGACTTGGTCTTTTACTCTTCTAATTCACAGAATGAAATATATATATATATATATATATATTGCAAATTATTCATAGGTCTGAGAAATATAATTTTTAATCTATGATTGGTTAAACATAGTGGTAGAGAATTTAATCCAGACATACTAGATTTCTTAAGTAGGTTGTCGAAATGCAATTAATATTACTAATTGTGAATGTTTTTATTATATTGTAATTATACACATGAGTTTAAATGGAGAGTCTGGTATTAAATCTCTATGTCTTACCACATGTTATAAAAATGGAGCATATAAGGAATTTAATTTCCCACATATACAGTTTGTCCGATGCTTTATACAAATAAGCATTTCTCCAAGATCTCACGTATCAACACACACACACATGCACGCACATACACACGCACACACACGCACGCACGCACGCACACAAGACTATTGATGGAGCACCAGTGAAGTGAAACTGGTAATAAAAGCTTTATTTAAATAGAAAGTGCTGGCTTAGTTTATTAGTATTATCTAAGAGGAACACCATACTCACCCACTTGGGATGGATTTAACAATGCCAGCATTGTAATTCTTTTCCAAGTTGGCTCCATATGAAATGCCAGTGGCAATTATTGTCTGAAATAAAATGAAAGAAGATATGAAAAATCAACTTCACTGGTTTTAGTAATTCCTTGCTTGTCAATGTAATTAATACTGAATTTTCTAATTTATATTCTACTTACCACAATTACTTCTATAGGTATAGGGACTGGGATTTTGTGTTTAAATCGATCATTTAATTCCTTAACAGCCATACAGATGATGATGGTAAGTAACCCAGCAATGAAATCTGCAATATTGGTATCACCAATATTTTGAAAAATCTCAATCAGAGTCTGT
The DNA here is from genome assembly GCA_009823505.1 of Rhizomys pruinosus. NCBI lineage: Eukaryota > Metazoa > Chordata > Mammalia > Rodentia > Spalacidae > Rhizomys > Rhizomys pruinosus. The sequence goes on from VZQC01008907.1 coordinate 6,489,624, forward strand.
AAAGAGAAAATAGGGTCTTTTGTTGTTTTATTTTGCATTTTATGTTTTTCCAAGGAATTTTAAAATTGAATTCTCATGAATTTCATACAATATATTTTGATGATATTTAGGCCCCTACCTGCATCCTTATTATAAGTCCCTTGCACCACCAGATTTCATGTACTCTGTCATATATGTTAAGGTCTATTAAGTCAAGTCAAGTTTGTGGCTCCAAATTGCCTTCGGTATTATCCATCCACTGAAGCCTGGTTAACCTATCGTCACACCCTTAAGAAAACCGACTCTACTTCTCTCAGCAGCTATCCTTGCCAATAGACCCTCAGAAGAGGTCGGAGCTTCCTCCCCACTTCTGCACTTCTATGCCAGGATTTTGTCTGGATTGAGCTTGCCTGGGTCTTGACCATGATGTTACCATTGCTGTGAGTCCATGGAAATAACCTCCCAGCTGTCCAGAAAAGTCTGCTTCCTTATTGTTATCTACCACCTCTGACTCTTACAATCTTTCTGCCCCCTCTCCCACAATGGTCACTGACCCTTGGGTGGTAGAGTTTGATACAGGTGTTTTATATGCCTTCAACTATATAGACACACACATACATAGAAGCAGGTCTCCCACATAAAAATCTATCATATCACACAGCACATGAAAGTCTTATACAAAAATTATTTTTAAAATGGGGGTGCTCACCATCAAGCCTGAAAACCTTAGTTCTATTCCTGGAATGAGAGGAGAAAACTGAATCCTACAAGTTGTTCTATGAGTTGTCTACACACACACACACACACACACACACACACACCATGTGTAAAAATAAAGAAGGTTGGGAAGAAGGTATTGGCTAATAGAGGACCATTAAGTATATGCAATTTCTAAAATACATGAACAGAAAACATGAAGTTATTAATGGTAATTAACTTAGAGAAGTAAACCATGGGTTATTTTTATATTCTTTATACTTGCTTCTCTTGATATAGATAGATAGATAGATAGATAGATATAGATAGATAGATAGATAGATAGATAGATAGATAGATAGATAGATAGATCTTTTTGAGACAGGGTCTCCCTGTAGCCCGAGCTGACCTAGAATTCGCTATGTAGACTGGGCTGGCCTTGAACTCACAGAGATCTGTCTGCCTCTGCTTCTTGAGTGCTGGGATTAAAGGCGTGTGCCACCATGCCCGGCACTTCTCTGTATTTTTCAGAATAAAATGAAGGCTTTTCCAAGGAAAATGTCATATGCTATCTTTTACTTATATAAAAATTTTATAGAGAGTAGTTGCATAGGAGCCATTCAGTGGCCTTTTACCATGTGGACAGTACAGTACTGAAACCAAAGACTGACAAACCAGAAAGTCCCAAGTATTTTTCTTTGTTCTCAGCAAGCATCTCAAGTAATGTTCCTCTCTAAACCTGAATGATACAGGTAATAACAAGAAGAACAAAAACTTCCTAAAAATGTTTCCCATGGTAATATAGGGAACAGTGACTAACCGATTCTTTTTTTTTTTTTAATTTTTTTTATTATTTATTTTCATATGTGTATGAATGTATTATCTGCATGTAGGTTGGTGCACCCGTGTCGTGCAATGCCACGGAGGTCAGAAGAGGGTGTCAGATTCCCCTGGAACTGGAGTTAGAGACGGTTTTCAGCCACCATGTGGGTGCTGGGGATCGAACCCGGGTCCTCTGCAAGAGCAGTCGGAGCTCTTAACCACTAGGCTATCTCTCCAGCCCCCTAACTGATTCTTTATGACAAATTAAAACCACCGAATGGATAAAGTGACCAATTATTTATTGTTTAGAAATTAATTTAGTACAGCTGGGCATGGTGGTGCATGCCTTTAATCCTAGCACTTGGGAGGCAGAGGCAGGCGGATCTTTGTGAGTTCAAGGCCAGTCTGGTCTACAGAGTGAGTTCCAGGACAGCTGGGGCTACAAGGAGACCCTGTCTTGAAAAGACAAAAGAAAAAAAAATTAATTTAGTACTAAAAAGTAATTCCTTCTAAGTGGGCACCTCTTTGAGACAAGTAATCTCCCAGGAGTACTATCCTTTGAGTAAGGCTTTTTATAGATAGCTTTTAAGATGACATAAAGGAATGGTTCATCGTAATAGTTTGAAGCATATTTCTTAGTTTATTTTTACAGTGAGTAAAATACTTTAAATAATTATAATGATAATCTGGTAACAGTTATATAATGAACATTATGTCATTTTTTTGCCAGCAACCTCACCTGTTTGGAACACATTCAGAAATAAGAATGGGGGAGGTTTTTCTCAAATGAAATACATTCCAGCAAATGTTTGGGGTAGAGTTCAGACATTTAACTTGGAGGAAGCCTTTTCCACTTGCACTCAGAGCATTTTTGCCCCAACTTTAAACCAAAACTAGCAGGTTAATTCTGTCCGCTTTCCAGAGTTACTGAAAATGGTTAAAAGCCACAAGATAAAGCAGGGTGAACAAGCAAGTGGGAGAACTACCACCATCAGACAGGGTAATGGAACCTTCGAGCACCCACATAGGAGCCTGAGCCCCGCCACCCACCCAAGAGACTTGAAGACTGCCGCTGTGGCTTGGCTCTTTACATAATCAATTTTCTGATGAGGACTCTCACTAACTCATCAGCTGGGTATGATATTTTGATCCACTGTCTATATAATAAAGGTTCACTTTCTAGTCAGAATAGGAAACTGCATTTGCAAATCATTTGTCTGGATTTTGATGGTATACACTTGTAATCCTGATACTCAGGTGACAGAGGCAGGAGAATCTTTTTGGGAGTGGGGGAATTGAGACAGGATTTCCCTGTAGCCCCAGCTGGCCTGAAAATTACTATGTAGACCAGGCTGGCCTTGATCTCACAGAGATCACCCTGCCTCTTCCTCCTAAGTGCTGAGATTAAAGTCCGCTACTATGCCTGCCCGGCTGAGGGAGGAGAATCTTGAATTCAAAGCCAGCCTGCAGTAGAGATTTCAAGGACAGCCTGTCTTAAAACCCACACACCATTTGAACTAATTATCCTGATCACAAAAAGATTTCACCTTACCAAAAAAAAAAAAAAAATCACTAGAGCATGCTGGGAAAATGGCTCAGAAAGTAGAGTGCTGCCACTCAAGCATAAGAACCTGAGTTTGGATCCCCAGTCCACACATATAAAGCTGGGCACAGCAATGTGTATCTGTAACTCAAGCACTTGGGAAGTGGAGACAGGTGGATCCTCAAAAGTCCATTGACCAGACAGAACAATGAGCTCCAGGTTCAGTAAATAATTGTGTTTCGGGGCTGGAGAGATGGCCTAGTGGTTAAGAGCACTGACCACTCTTACAGAGGACCCCAGGTTCGATCCCCAGCACCCACATGGTGGCAGAGAACCGTCTGAAACTCCAATTCCAGGAGAACTCCAGTTCCAGGGGAATCTGACGCCCTCTTCTGACCTCTGCGGCATTGCACGACATGGGTGTACAGACTTGCATGCAGACAGTACATTCATACACATACAGAAATAAAAAAAAAAAACATTAAAAAAATAATTGTGTTTCAAAAAAATACGCTAGAATACAATCAACAAAGATACCTGACACTAATTTCTGGCCTCTACACTGTGTAAACACATGTGTGCACCCATATGCTCACATGAACATGTATATGTCCACACACATAGGTATACACACAATTTTTAAGTCTTTTAAAAATCACTATAAGAGCCAAGCATGGTCCCATACGCCTTTAATCCCAGCACTCGGGAGGCAGAGGCAGGTGGATCTCTGTGAGTTCAAGGCCAGCCTGGCAGACATAGTGAGCTACAGGTCAGCTGGGACTAAAGGGAGACCCTGTCTCAAAAAAAAAAAAAAAAATCACTACAAGATTCTCATTTAATCTTTGAAAGTCACTTAAATCTTTGAGTATAAAGAATTTCTGCTATATTTTAAGTGCACTATGAGCTACAAAAAAAAGCAAAATCTATACTGCACAGTTGTATTGAGCAAAACATATGAGTTCTATAGACTAATCACCTGCATAGAGAATAATAGTTTGGGGATTCTTATGGAAAGTTCTACAATGGAAAGTTTAATCTGTGGAGAAGTAGGTCTCAGCCAGATAGATGGAAGTGATCAGACTGTACTCAAGGATCTAGAAATAAGATTCCAGGCATGCACTGAACAGTAATTCCAATTTAGTTTTCGATTAGAGTGCTAAAATATAAATATAATTCTGTATTTTGGCTTAATGTTCTAAACATAGGTCAATCACAAGTGAAGTTTTCAATTATTGATATTTCACTACATTTCCTACTATGGTTGAAGAATTTTTTTTTTTTTGTCTTTTTGAAACAGGGTCTCCTTGTAGCTCCAGCTGTCCTGGAACTCGCTATGTAGACCAGACTGGCCTTGAACTCACAGAGATCCACCTGCTCCTGAGTGCTGGGATTAAAGGTGTATACCACCAGCCCTGGTTGAAGAATTTTTAAAAGCACATAATTTAGATAATAACCCTTGTCCAGTATTATTTGGGCATACCAAGCCATAAAGAAAAAATACATCAAATACCGTATTTGAGAAAATTTACTGGGTAACTTTTAAAAATTAATTAATTAATTAATTAATTAATTAATTTTTTAATTTTTTTTAAATTTTTTTATTTTTGTATGTGTATGAGTGTACTGTCTGCATGTAGGTTTGTGCACCCGTGTCGTGCAATGCCAAGGAGGTCAGAAGAGGGTGTCGGATTCCCCTGGAACTGGAGTTCTGGAATTGGAGTTACAGACGGTTCTTAGCAGCCATGTGGGTGCTGGGGATTGAACCCGGGTCCTCTGCAAGAACAGTCGGTGCTGTTAACCGCTAGGCTATCTCTCCAGCCCCTTAATTAATTATTTTTTATGTGTATGAGTGTACTGTCTGCATGTAGGTTGGTGCACCCATGTTGTGCAATGCTGCGGAGGTCAGAAGAGGGTGTCGGATTCCCCTGGAACTGGAGTTAAAGACTGTTCTTAGCTGCCATGTGGGTGCTAGGAATCGAACCCAGGTCCTCTGCATGAGCAGTCAGCACTCTTAACCACTGAGCCATCTCTCCAGCCCCTTACTGGGTAACTTTTGGAGCTGACTTTGTTTTAGCTCATCTTATCTCCATGACTACAGCAAGCTATGCACATCCACCTCTTACCTCCTGGAATTTCCTGATATGGATACTTTCTGTATAGATTTCCCTTCTCAGTGTTACTTTATCACAATTTGCATGCTGAAATAAGTTCAAGCTAACAAGTCTGTGCAGGCTAAACTGTACTCTCAAAACTCAATCTTTGCCGGGTGTGGTGGCGCTTGCCTTTAATCCTAGCACTTGGGAGGCAGAGGCAGGCAGATCTTTGTGAGTTCCCTCTGGTCTATATAGCGAGTTCCAGGACAGCTGGAGCTACAGGGAAACCCTGTCTCAAAAAGACCAAAAAGACCAAAAAAAAAAAAAAAAAAAAACCTCAATCTTTGAAGTAGATACCTCCTAAGGAAAGCATGGGAGATGATCCCAGGCCTCTTCCACACGCACTTGTACACACACACACACACACACACACACAGAGTTTTTTAAACTCACTTTTGGACAGACATTTTCAGGCAGTCTTACTCATAAGAGGAGGAAATGGGGCAGGCTGCACTAGTGAGCAACCAAAGAGGGCTTCCCTTTTTTCTTGACACAACCCATTCAAAGTGAATGGTAACAGAACATAATGACGATTAGGAGGGCTATGAGAGTTGAGCACTTGAGTATCTAGGTGTAGCATCCAGAATATCAATAACGCTAAACTGCTGTCAACACCCTGTCATGCTCCATTCTGACCCTATACTCAGCTTCTTTGGCATCTGTGAATAAATGTATTTCTGTCAGTTCTAATCGACCTTTCTCCAGTTCTTTGTATCCATTACTTCTGATTGTCAATATTTCTTTGGAGGGGTACAATCCTACAATAAAAATGATGCTATATGCTATAAAAATGACATATTAGTGAGGCCGGGCATGGTGGCACACGCCTTTAATCCTAGCACTTGGGAGGCAGAGGCAGGCGGATCTTTGTGAGTTCAAGGCCAGCCTGGTCTACAGAGTGAGTTCCAGGACAGCTGGGGCTACAGGGAGACCCTGTCTCGAAAAAAAAAAAAAAAAAAGAGATATTAGTAAAAAAATATATGATATATTAGCTACTACATTCCAGGAGAGGTATTTTATAATTTGTCAGCATTTCCTGGAGGAAATGCTGACAAATTATAAAATACCTCTCTGCACTGATTGACAGATTCCTTCATATGTGATTGCAACAGTGATACCATAAACAAAATTCTCTATTCTTAAAATTCTAATAATAATTTTGGGGCTGGAGAGATGGTTCAGCAATTAAGAGTGTCAACTGCTCTTGCAGAGGACCCAGGTTCGATTCCCAGCACCCACATAGTGGCTAAGAACTGTCTTTAAGCCAGGCGTGGTGGCACAGACCTTTAATCCCAGCACTCAGAGGCAGAGGCAGAGGCAGAGGCAGGCAGATATCCGTGAGTTCAAGGCCAGCCTGGTGTACAGAGTGAATTCCAGGCCAGCTGGGGCTATAGGGAGACCCTGTCCCAAAAAAAAAAAAAAATCTAAAAATAATTTCTACAAACTTATACTAACTACTACAGAGGGATAATTGAATTGCCTCCATTTAACTTGATGACTTGTGAGGAATTTCTTGCAAAATTCTATGATAGCAGGTTCATCCATTATAGCAAGTATGCTACTCCAAGACAACATAGAATATTGATAGCCAAGGAGACTGGGCTGGGGAAGGTGGGTAGATGAGAACACTGTACTTTCTGTTCAAGTGTTCTGCGAGCCTGAATCTTCTCTTTAAAAAGTCCATTAACAAATACATGGCATGTACTAAATTGAGACTTTAATCCCAGCACTCAGGAGGCAGAGGCAGACAGATTTCTGTGAGTTCAAGACCAGCCTGTTCTACATAGTGAGTTCCAGGCAGCTGAGGCTACAGGGGGACCCTGTCTCAGAAAGACCAAAAAATAATAATATTCAGGGGTGAGAGAGATGACTCAGTGGTTAAGAGTGCCTACTGTGCTTCCAGAGGACCTTACTCCAGGTCCCAGCACCCATGTCAGCCAGCTCAAAACTGCATGTAACTAGCTCCTGGGGATCTGACGCCCTCTTCTGGCCTCCATGGCAACTCATACATGTGACATGCAGATATACACATAAATGGAATAATAAAAATAAAAGAAAAATATTCAACATGAACTAAGTCACATAATGATTACTTTTGTCTTAAAAACTATTTTTGACTTTGTTCTGGTGTTCCACTTTTGTCCCTGGAAAATTGGGGTAAATTACAGCACATTTCTTCATAAATATAGTCCCAAGAGACTAGAAGAACTAATTCTATTCTGCAGAGGTCCAACAATGGCCAGGGTTCAAGCCCGTGTCTTCTAATATGCTGGGTGTCTAGACAGCAGATAGTAAACTCTGTGAGTCTGTTCATCAATGATAATGACTAATAATTATAATAAACAAAACTACTACAGACATGATGTTGTGCTTAGTGTACATAATTAGTAGCACGTCAATTTTGAGGCCTCAAATTCAAGATCTGCCTTGGCTTCCTGAGTGCTGGGACTATACATGCGTACCACCATGCCTGATATAAATTTTCCTTTCTAATCATCACAACTCTAAGAGGTGGCCACTATTATTACCCCCATTTTAAAACATTCCACCCAGAGTGTTAGGGAAGCTCATTTTAACACGGTCAAGATCACACACACACAAAAAAAATAGAATGTATAGAACCAGACTCTAAGTCCAGTCTTTTGAAGTTCAAATTTTATTATTTTAGTCACTGTTTCTCCTCCAATAGTTTAGCCTAGTTCCTGGTCTGTACTAAGCACTCAGAAATATTACTGGATGGATGAAGTAATTGATGGGGTGATTATAGCACTAAAATCCCTTTAATATGAATCAGTAAATGTCTGACAACCTCACTCTTGAAATGTATGTATGGTCTTACATTGCTTTCAGAAGCTAATTTCTTTTTTTGAGACAGTGTCTCATTAGCCCAGGCTAACTTCAAGCTCACTGTGTCACTGAGGATAACTTTGTTCTTCTGATCCTACTGCCTCCACCTCCAAGGTGCTAGTGTTACAGGCATGGATCACCACACCCAATGCTAGGAATTGAACCCGGGGCTTCATGTGTGCTTAGCCAGCACTCTACCAACTGAGCTACATCCCCAGCCCCTATTTTCTAAATGTATTTTTGCATGGCATCATCCCCACAAGCCTGAGTGACATCATGTTACTATTATCACCATGTCCCAGGAATGGGTAACATACTTTATATAGAACATGTGCTTAGATCCAAGAACTTCAAATCTAATTAGTGTGATCTGTATCCTTCTTTTACATCTCGTTTGCATGTTGAATCATCTCTGAACCTAATGTTCCTTTTCATTTATAATTGCTGAGACATTTACATTATGCATTTTATAGATAGATGCTCATAATTAGAACAGGCTTGAAAGACACATCTCCAATCATTTCACTTTGAAATAAAGGAAGAAAAATAAAGGTTTGATCTTGTCACATGCCAGCTACTAGACAACTGTTTATTCTTTTTTAACAATCCATTGAGGTAAATACTATTTGCAGTCTTTTATTCTACAAAAAAGGAAACTGAGGCATGGTAAGTTGTTCAGCAGTAGTAAGTAGTTAGTAAATTAGTTAGAGTCAGAATTTTAATCCACAGCTGTCCAGCTCCAAACCCGAATTTACTGTTACTACCTTACATGGTTTGTCTAGTGGTCAGTCACTTAGCTTATCAGAGACAAAGCCTAGACCAGGATGCAAGTCAGTTGAATCCTGGGCTCCTCTCTACTTCATTATGCCCTTGTTTCCACTATGAGTTTTGAGTGCCAGAACATTTGGGAAAGCTTTTGAGCATTTGAGAACACAGATTTATGAAATGAGATTCCTGATTTGCTTGCTTCTTTCAGGGAATAACGTTTTCAAAGGCTCCCTAAGTATGCCTAGGAGAACAGAGATTCTCCAGGCTCAAGCTGAAGAGAAGAGCAGTGACTGTCTCTGGAGTGAGGTGGAGCACTTACATAGATGATGGAGAGAACACCATTATAGTTTTTGGTTGAAACGTTGAGGACAATCTTCAGCTGTGAGACCAGAACTTGGAAGGCAGCCGCTGTTGTGAATCCACCAACCAGAGGGTCTGCCAAGTACCTCACTATGAATCCAATCTGCAAACCTCCAAATACAAGCTAGGGTAGGAAGAAGGAAAGAAAAAGTTAAATGTTTTCCTGAAAGAAGGGGCAACTCCCTGGAAATATTAATGAATGAGGCTTTGTACCAGCAGAAACACAGCCTGCCTGCAGGACAGAACCACTACCGGAAACCAATGGGAATTTCCTTTTTTTTAAAGATAATATTTAGTGGTGCATGTCTTTAATCCCAGCACTTGGGAGGCAGAGGCAGGTGGATCTATGTGAGTTCAAGGCCAACCTGGACTACAGAGTGAGTTTCAAGCAAGCTGGGGCTATAAGGAGACCCTGTCTCAAAAAAAAAAAAAAAAAAGATATTTAATTTTACTTAATTGAATTTTTCGATTTTATTTTTAGTATATATGTTTATTGAATTTTGTGTATTTTATATGACACATCTGAATCATATTTAGACACCCATCCCTATCTTCACCTTCCCATAGCCTGCCTACAGAATTTCATGCATTCTGTCACATATGTTAGGGCCTATCAAGTCAAATTTGTGTACCCAGATGTCCCTCTGTGTGAGTTCATCCACTGGTTCCTGTTCAGCGTATAAAGTGTCACTTCCTTTTTTTTATTTTATTTTTTTTATTAATTTTATTTATTTCTGTATGTATATGAATGTACTGTCTGCATGCAAGTTTGAGCACCCGTGTCTTGCAATGCCGCGGAGGTCAGAAGAGGGTCTGATTCCCCTGGAGCTGGAGTTCTCCTGGAATTGGAGTTTCAGACGGTTCTCGGCCACCATGTGGGTGCTGGGGATCGAACCCGGGTCCTCTGTAAGAGCAGTCGGTGCTCTTAACCTCTAGGCCATCTCTCCAGCCCCAAAGTGTCACTTCCTTAAAGAAGACTAATTCTCCCTCACCCAGTAGTCATCAATAGCCAATAGTTCCTTGGCTAAGGTTGAGGCCTCCTACCCATAAATGAGAAATTTTTTTTTTTTTTTTGAGACAGGGTCTCCCTGTATCCCCCCAGCTGGCCTGCAACTCACTATGTAGACCAGAGATCCACCTGCCTCTGCCTCACAAGTGCTGGGATTAAAGGCAGTGCCACCACACCTGGCAAATGAGAATTTCTTGATGGCCTGTTCTCTCCCCGTACCACTTTAAAATTCAAAGTTGGGCTGGAGAGATAGCCTAGTGGTTAAGAGCACCGACTGCTCTTGCAGAGGACCCGGGTTCGATCCCCAGCACCCACATGGTGGCTAAGAACCGTCTGTAACTCCAATTCCAGGAAAACTCCAGTTCCAGGGGAATCCGAGACCCTCTTCTGACCTCCGCGGCATTGCACAACACGGGTGCACAAACCTACATGCAGACAGTACATTCATATGTATGAAACACTTGCACACTGGTAGGAAACACTTGTATGAAGCCGCAGCAACAAAGCACCTCTCACTCGTTCTTCTCAAAGCGGTTTATTCAGGCAGGCAGGTCTTGTCAGAATGGTTTGTTCAGGCACATCTTTTCTCCTTCTCCAAGCTTCTCCCTCTAAGCCTCAGGTCTTTCCCTCTAAGCCTTCTCCCTTCTCCAAGCCTTCTTCTTCCTCAGGCAAGCAAGCTTCTCTCCTAAGACTAGAAAGGAGAGAGAGTCCCTCTATCTAGAAAGTCCCTCTATTTATCCACCTTCCCAGCCCAGGTTGCGTGGCCTTAGTCTATTGGTATCATCTGGCCTGATCTTGTATACAGGGTGCACCTGCGCAGCTCAAACGGTGAGCGTGACTTTACTTTGAGGTAGGAGGGATCAGGTGTTAATCATAAGACTCAGGTGTTAGTCATAAAACTTTGCTAAAGTCTCGGGTGCCTTCTTAGGACTGTCGCCACACCCGCTCCCCACATTCATACACATACAAAAATAAATAAAATTAAAAAAAATAATAAAATAAAATAAAATTCAAAGTCCACATGCACTGTAAAATCCAAAATTCAAGTGCGCTGTAAAATTCAAGTACTTCAAGCTATGTTCTAAGAAAAGCAAAAACCCATGTAGCTTAGCTCTGCGAGTCTCAAGCCTCCAGGCCTGCACATTCTTCCTGATAATCCTTACATTCTTCCCTTGCTCATCCTCAGCTGAATCACTCACACTCTCCTTTCTTTTCTCTTTTCTATAACTTTGATGATAAGGACTTTTAAGAAAAATTTAAGTCTTTTTAATGTGTATGTGTATGTGAGTGAACGCTATGTGTGTACAGTGACCACAGAGACTGGAAAAGAGCTGGGATCCCCTGGAGCTACAACAGTGAGGTAGGTGCCCAGGGTGGGTGCTGGGAACCCTCTGCAAGAGCTGTACATGCTCTGAACTGTGGAGCCAGCTCTCCATCCCCAAAGTTAAGTGATTTTCAGTAAGTGAGGTCTTCCAGGCTATTCTAGCATATGATCTAAAACAATATTACTTAGAAAATAATTTTGCAGTTCTGGTAATTACTTCTTTCTACATTTAGATGAATCTTTAAGTTTCCATATTTTAAAATTAATTATTTCAATTAAGAATCACATGCATCCATATTTTACCTGTAAGCCCATTACCTGTATGATTCCAACTAAAAGAGTGAGGGTGCTCGCGATTGCTACTCTTGCTGCATCTCTGGTTCCAGTGTCTATGGTGGTTGTATTCAGCACGCTTCCATTACCACCGGGTACAAGAAAGCGGTCATCCGGAGCCATGCTCAGAACAACGGATCCCACCATTAAACTGACCACAGGGAAAGGTCCTGGGGAAAAAGGGCTGGTCAACTAACCTGTTATAAATCACAAATATTTAGACTTGACATGTCTATATACAGTTAGAAAGATGTGTAAAATCATTAACTGTAACTAGGAAAATTCTGCTCACAAAAGCAGCCAAAAACCAGGAGTCTCAAGGCATTTGTGACCCTGGGAAGATAAGAGGGGCATGGAGGTGAGTGACAGTAACAGTGTTCAGTGTGCTTCGTAAACACACAGGAAAAGTGTCCATCCTATCCTGTGTGGGATCCTCATAAACACACAGGAACAGTGTCCATCCTGTCCTGTGTGGGATCCTTGTAAACACACAAGAAAAGTGTCCATCCTATGCTGTGTGGGATCCTCGTAAACACACAGGAACAGTGTCCATCTTATCCTGTGTGGGATCCTCATGGGCTGGGGGATGGGACTGTGGTGGGAGTTTTCAGGAAAGGTTTCATGGCAGAGGCAACATATAAGCTGATTTCTTGCATGTTCCATTTAATATTTATCCCATATGACCTTGTCTTGTAGAGTGTCCAATATTCTAGTCCCTGGACACAAGTACAGGATCCAAATTAATAGAGCCTGCATGCAGGTTCTCTTTTCAATCAAAATTTTTTTGTATGTCATATGCTAGTTGGTAAGATCCCATGTTAAAAGGGAGTTCTGGTTTCTTCCATTCAGTACTGATATCTTTACCCATGATGAAAATGATGATGAAGATGATGGTGATGATCCTATCGTTTCATCATTAAGGCATTACATTTGAGAGGTCTCAATATCCAACCCAATAACATAACTAAAGGCAGAGAAAAACCCACTTGTATTATCTACTGACTGATTATCCAAGGATAGGAAGTTCTTTCAATCATCTCTGAAGAAAATTAACACTCTTCCTCCCCCCAGCAGCCAACAATGCCAAGAGCTCCTTAGCTAGGGGTGGGACTTTGTAAGATGGCCTTATGCACATACTAGACTCAGTACATTAAGTTGTTAGGGAGTTGAAGGGGAGGAAGGGAAGAGGTAGATTTGATCAAAACACATTATATCCCTGTATGAAATCCTCGATGTTTTTTTTTAAGGAAAAATATAACTTCCTCCTGACCTCTTCCTGCAGACAAATCAGTGGGCTTAACACTGGGAGAGACACAACTATGCACAAGGACCTGGGCTGGGGTGGTTGCATTCATGGTTACATTCATCTCACTAGGGTCATTAAGATAGCATCTAACCAGCAAGCAAGTACAGAAACAAAATTATTTCTATTGCTGATAACAAAGCTACACAAAACTGAATTGAAATATTTGTTTGTTCAAATGTTCCAATAAAAGAAAACTTAAAGCAAAGTTGTATATAAAGGTAAGCACTATTATTGAATGGGGAAAGTAGGCAGGGCACCGAAGTCTGATTCTTCTAGTAACCATTGCAAAGATGCTTAACAGAGCAGAAACATGTCACACATGAATAAATATGGTAGTAAAATATGCTTGTAATTACCAACTGAGATGTGTTTTGATGTTCCGAAAACAAAGTACGTCAGGATAGGAAAAAAGGCAGAGTAGAGGCCATATCCAACCGGAACTGCAGCCAGAAGAGCATACGCCATGCCTAAAGGTATAACCAACACGATTAAATTCACCAGCAACTGTCACAACACATTTATACTGCACAAATAAAGGCATTTTCACAGACATCCTTGATTTATGGATTTAAAACATAGCCAGGCACACACCTTTAATCCCAGCACTCAGGAGGCAGAGGCAGAGGCAGGCAGATCTCCGAGTTCAAGGCCAGCCTGGTTTACATAGTGAGCTCCGGGCCAGCCAGCTGGGACTAAAGGGAGACCCTGGCTCAAAAAAAAACAAAAACAAAAACAAAAAACCATAGCCAGACCTGAGGGGGAATTCCTATTTCATATACAGACTGTGGCTGTGGTAGGATGTGGAATGTGACTGGATCAGCTGGATAATGATTGTTTCTTTTTTTTTTTTTTAATTTTTAATTTTTTTTTATTTTTAAGGGATTCTACAATACAATGACAGTTGTTTGCAGATAACAATGATGTTACTCAGTATGTCATACAATTAAGTAATTGGTGCATTTTGCAAGTATCTATGTCCAAATTTTGAACAACCCAAGGTTCCCATAGTCCAGTTGGAGAAGCTTGTATGCACAGGCATGTTGATCAATCAGGTGTCCAGACTATATTCCTATAGTCTCATGATTCACCCCTATTTCTCCACAGCCCTTACAATCTACCACACCTCCTCTTCCGCAGTTTGTTCCCTAGGCTTTGGGAAAGGGGCACAAGTGGGTGAGAAGAAAACAGTCTAATTTCTTTGGAGTTGTCATTTTGGACTCCGGTCTGTTCAGTTTGTTTCCCTTCACGGATTGACAGCTTTCACAGTGATACCCTTTTCAGTCATACTAACAAAGCTCAAGCTATTGGATGTACAGGCATTTAAGCAGTACCACTTATTGTGTCAAGCTAGTCTCCCTATAGCCCCAGCTGGCCTGGATATCTGTAGACTACGCAGGCCTTGAACTCACAGAGATCCACCTGCCTCTGCCTCTGAATGCTAGGATTAAGGGCGTGTGGCAGCATACCCGGCTTAAAGACAGTTCTTAGCTGCAATGTGGGTGCTGGCAATCAAACCTGGGTTCTTTGCAAGAGCAGCAGGAGCTCTTACCTGCTGAGCCGTCTCTCCAGCCCCAATAAGGACTGTTTCTACACCCATCCCCTGCTCAAATAGACTGCTTCCATTGGTCAGTCCCTGGGTGGGACTATCAGTGGGGAAAACAATCAAGTCAGTTGCTATAGAACTTGGTCAATCCAGTGAAAGTCTCAGACCAGTTCATGTGGATTGTTTGTTTGAGCCTGTGTTCTGTGGAACACAATTATTGCCCTTGACACTTCTTTTTTGTTGAGGAAGATAAGTTAGATACAAAGCAAAACAACTATGCTGATAAAGGAGACCAGCTCCGCCAGGAGTCTGGGCGCATGAGTGGCTGTGGAGAGATCGTTTCAGGAGACCTGGCAATTGGTAAAGGATAATGACAGAGTCTTTTCCTTGGTTAAATACATAGGCACTTGGCATATCTTAATCCATAGTATCTCTCCACACTTCATTCTTGAGGAGAGAATCAGGCCCTTTGACCTTTGAGCCATTAACAAAGGACTATATATATTTTTTAATTTTTTAATTTTATTTATTTTTGTATGTGTATGAATATACTGTCTGCATGTAGGTCTGTGCACCTGTGTTGTGCAGTGCCGCGGAGGTCAGAAGAGGGCGTCAGATTCCCCAGGAACTGGAGTTGAAGACAGTTCTCAGCCGCCATATGGGTGCTGGGGATCAAACCCAGGTCCTCTGCAAGAGCAGTCGGTGCTCTTAACCGCTAGGCCATCTCTCCAGCAACAAAGGACTATATTTATAACTTTTAAAACTTGATTACAAAGGCTGGAGAGATAGCTACTCTTTTTTTTCAAGACAGGGTCTCCCTGTAGTCCCAGCTGACCTGGAACTCACTCTGTAGACCAGACTGGCCTTGAACTCACAAAGATCCGCCTGCCTCTTCCTCCCAAGTGCTAGGATTAAAGGCATACGCCATCACGCCCGACAAGCACTGTCTACTCTTAAAAAGAACCCCAGGTTTGGTTCCCATTTTGATGGCTAACAACTGTCCTTAACTCCAGTTCCAAGGGCTCTGACACCCTCTTCTGTTCTTGAGGGGCACTGTACAAATGGTTGCACTTATATACATGAAGGCAAAATACTTATAAAATTAAAATAAATCAATCAAAACAAAAATGTAAAATTTACAACCCAAATGAGCACTCAAATTTATTTATCCAAATAAGGAATTGGTTAGCTAAATTATTGTTCATACATTGTAATTACATGTTGATGGCTGTTTTCTAGGGAGTTGGTCTGTGAAATTCTATAGAATGAAATTAATATGATGCACAGAAATACATTTACTAATAAGAACTGATGTAAGTCTGGCATGGTGGTGCACACCTTTAATCCCAGCACTTGGGAAGCAGAGGCAGGCAGATCTCTGTGAGTTCAAGGCCAGCCTTGTCTAACATTTTAATTTCTTCATTTTGTGTGCATGTGTGTGTGTATATGTATGGGCATGCACATGCTACAGTGTGCATGTGGAGGCCAGAGATAAACTTTCAGGAGTCAGTTGCCTCCTTCCACCATGTGGGTCTGGGGGATTGAGATCATGATGTCAGACTTAGTGGCAGGCACCTGTACTCACAGAGCTATCTTTCCAGCTATGAAAAAAAATAAACATTTTTAAAGTGAGAAAAATGGGATTAAAAAGAGTAAAGTCTGCTTACCTCCACTTTTATAAAAGTATGTAGTATTCACTAAAAAAGTCTGGAAAGATTTTCAATGTAGTATTAAGTAATCCATCCACACAAGAAGACTGTGGATGATATAGTAAATGCTGTTTCTAAAATCCAGACTAAGAAATTAGTTATTGCTAGCACAGTTAAAACTTTACATCCTGCTGGGCATGGTGGTGCACGTCTTTAATCCTAGCACTTGGGAGGCAGAGACAGGTGGATCTTTGTGAGTTCAAGGCCAGCCTGGTCTACAGAGCGAGTTCCAGGACAGCTGGGACTAAAGGGAAACCCTGTCTAAAAAAAACAAAAAAAAAAAAAAAAAAAACTTATCCTTAATCACAGGATTTTTTTTTCTTCCTCTACCCTCAGAAAGCAACCAGAATTCTGAATTTGATGTTTGTTATTCTGGGATATTAATGCATATGCTAATATGCATTTATGTGTCTGATAGACTATGAATGGCTTATCCATATGGTAGGATCAGAGGACATATCCAGTTTATGGAAGAGGATTTTTATCCCTTATGTATGTTTTCTATAGTAAGCATTCTTTCATTTATTCAGCAACTGCTGATTATGCATGTAGCATGTGCATACTTTTAGTCTCTTCATTTATAGAATTGTATTATAGAAAACTAGGTATTACTGATCCACTTCTTTGAAAAAATTTTATGTGTGTGCATATGTGGTTTATAGGGGTTAGATAATCTTCGTGTGTATTTAGGACACACAAGGGGAGGACATTAAGTGTCCTGCTCTATCACTCTGTACCCCATTTCTGTGAGTCAGGTCTCTCTGAACCTAGGCTGGCTGCCAGTAAGTCCCAACAGTCTTCCTGTCTCTGCCGCTCACAATGCTGGAGTCACAGGCATGTGACACACCCTGCTTTTGTATATGGGTTCTAGGGATTTGAAACCAGGCAATAGTGCTCGGCCAGCACATGCTCTCATCTCCCCAGCCCCTTGATATACTTCTTTTAAATATTCAATTTAATACAAGGAATTGCATTAAACAGTAGCCTCAAGAATATGGTCTAGGATAGGAGGGTGGGTCCACAAAGAGAAGGCAGAAAGAAGAAACAGAGAGAGAAGGAGGACACAGCCTGTTTCCTATCTATAGTTTTCAAGTCCCTCTCAAACTTAGAGTTCCCTGAACAAGGCATTTCTTTTCTTTTTTTTATTATTATTTTTTATGTGTATGAGTGTACTGTCTGCATGTAGGTTGGTGCACCTGTGTTGTGCAATGTCTCAGAGGTCAGAAGAGGGCGTCGGATTCCCCTGGAACTGGAGTTAAAGACGGTTCTTAGCTGCCATGTGGGTGCTGGGAATAGAACCCGGGTCCTCTGCAAGAGCAGTCGGTGCTCTTAACCACTGAGCCATCTCTCTAGCCCCGGCATTTATTTCCTTTTCATTCGTTCCTCCTCCTACACTTCTTTTTTTTTTTTTAATTTTATTTATTTCTGTATGTGTATGAATGTACTGTCTGCATGCAGGCTTGTGCACCTGTGTCGTGCAATGCCGCGGAGGTCAGAAGAGGGTGCCGGACTCCCCTGGAACTGGAGTTCTCCTGGAGTTTCAGACGGTTCTTGGCCGCCATGTGGGTGCTGGGGATTGAACCCGGGTCCTCTGTAAGAGCTATTGCCATTGCTCTTGGTTACCCTCCAGAACTTGACAGTAAGACCCTATTGCTGGAAACACTTACACATGAACGTAGAACAAAAAACGAAAATCAAGCTGGTAATGACCTCAAAGCTTCAGCTCTACTCGCTAGATTTCACAGTGCTGGAAGGTGCTGTGCATGCTATCACAAGAGAAAGGTAACCATTATCCTTTACCCAACTGCGACCCCTGGGAGCTACAATAGTGACTGGCTTGGCAAAACATGCCCACCAGTGCAATAATAGCATGAATTGTATGGGAGTAACTAACCACCTTCTGATTGGATTTAAGGTCCACTTACCAAGATGGAGCTGTACCTGGCACTGTTATCAGGGCCAAAAACCTGTGCTTAGATAGATGACAGGCTATAGGGGAGAACCTACTACTGTTATTCTGCTAAATGGACATAGTATTAACCTGACTCCTAATGACTTATTTTTTTTTTTTATGTGTATGAATGTACTGTCTGCAGGTAGGTTTGTGCACTCATGTCGTGCAATGCTTCGGAGGTCAGAAGAGGGCGTCGGATTCCCCTGGAACTGGAGTCAAAGACGGTCCTTAGCCGCCATGTGGATGCTGGGGATCGAACCCAAGTCCTCTGCAAGAGCAGTCGGTGCTCCCAACCACTAGGCCATCTCTCCAGCCCCAACTTATTGTTATATCCATAGTGTAATGCAGCTCTCAACTCTTACCAGAGAAGCTTCTTTTTGCAGCAGATAAAGATTAAGAAAGAAACCCACTCCTGGTCAAGACGGAGAGCATAAGAGACTATGGAGTGCTCAGCTCTAAATGGGACACCTATATGACACACTCTCCTCCCAAGGCTCGGGGATCATTTCAGAACAGAGAGTGGAAAGATTATAACAGCAGAGGTAGTAGATAAATATAAGAAAAGCATGTTGTCTGGACACAGCAGGACAGCCACACATATAGACCCATCGCACTTGTGACAGCATGCTCAAGACCTATGCAAGCCAAAGCTAGACAAAACTTCAGCATGGTTGGGGGAGGTGGGCGAGAAGCCCAGCCCCAGCTCAGGATCTATTGGCAACTGATGGCTCAGGAAGGGGCAGAGTCAGTTTTCTTCAAGTAGGTTGACCAGAATCCAAGGAATGGACTCACACCCATGAGTTTTGGGGGAACACAAAGTAGACTCGATAGGCTTTTTAAAAGAAAAAATAGGGGCTGGAGAGATGGCCTACCAGTTAAGAGCGCCGACTGCTCTTGTACAGGACCCGGGTTCAATCCCCAGCACCCACATGGCAGATGAGAACTGTCTTTAACTCCAGTTCCAGGGGAATTCGACACCCTCTTCTGACCTCCACGGCATTGCACGACATGAGTACACAAACCTACATGCAGACAGTACATTCATACACATAAAATTCTAAAAATATAAATAAAAAATAAAAGGGAAAAAATAATGAAGCTGGGGGATAGTAAGATGTAGATAAAGATGGGGATAAAGATGGAGGAGGGGGTCTGAATATGATAAAAAAATACATGGTATGAATTTCTAAAATAATCAATAAAATACTTTTTAACTGGGAGAAATAATTTCACTTATATATTAAGTATATCAGTAAGTATCAAAGATAAAAACTAGACAGAAAACTCCCAGTAGCTATGAGTAAAGATAGTGGTAAATGGGCTTGTAGGTCTTTCCTGCTTAATAGTTTGCTTTTGAATAATAGGAATCAAAAGGTCCAACTTTTGTACAACTAGTGATGCATCTCCCACCACTCCGGGGAGCCAGCCAGCAGTAAGTCGCAGGATTGGTTGTTACTGCAGCTACAGGGTAGCTCCTGAAGTCTCCCTCTGAGCCTCCCTCTCTCCATCTGCGGCCTGGGAGCCCTCAGCCCACCCACTCTGATGTCCTTCAGGAGGCCCTTCTTTATCCTCAGAAGGCTTTTAGTCCTAAGCAGCCCTCTCCGTCCAAGCTGCTGGCACCTGGCCTCACTTCCACCCTGGGTCAGCACAATCCATGGGATTTTACCAAGGCTCTCTTGCCTTCTCCCCACCCACTTCATTTCATCCGGCAAACCCCCAACCAGGCTGAACCCAGACAGTAACATTTCAGGGTAGCCTTCAAGAAGGTACACAAACTAGACTGAAGGCATTATGCCTAGACTAACCAGTGCTATGCAAAAATCCTGATGCCAAATCCTGGCCAGGCACTCAGCACTGCCTGGGCAGCCAATTCCACTTGTTCAGCAAGTCTCCTTCAGACTCCTGCCCTTCCTTTGAAAAAGAGGAATCCTTGTCTTTAAAGAGTAACCTTCTATTTCTGCCCCGGGACCCACATATGCCCCGTTGTCATGACTTTCCTTCTAGCAGCTTCTCTTGTACTTCTCAGACCACAGATCTTTTTCTTCTGCTAGGTTGGTCATGTCAGCTCAGTAATACGTTCTGGCAGCTCCTGCCTCAAAAGAAAATCAAATCCTTCCCACCACCTCCATCCAGTACATCTCTCCAATTCAAAGCAAAACCTCTTAAAAGCATTGTTTACCCTCACCACTGCCTACTGTCGACACTTCTTCAGTCCGCTTTGCTCCAGCTTTCTCTCTTGGCTATGGTTCCTTCTTCCTAGGATTCTCCTCTTTTCTTCAGCTTCCGGAACTAAAGTTCCTCAAGTTCTTCCTTGCCCTTTGCTCTTCCTGGTTAGCCTTCTCTTCCTCATTTTTCTTTTTCTTTCTAGGCAATTACAGGAATTCCCACTATTTTATTTTATTATTACTTTGTAATACTGGGGATCAAATGCAGGGTCTTGTACATGCCCAGCAAGCACTTTTAAAAAACATTTTATTCTTTTTATTTTATGTGTATGAGTCTATTGCCTAAATATATGTAAATGCACCCATGTCATGCAATGCCCACAGAGGTCAGAAGAGGGCACTGGACACCTTTGACTCCTGGAACTGGTGTTACAGATAGTTAACTCCCATGTGGGTGCTGGACACTGAACCTAGGTCCTCTGCAAGAACAACCAGTGCTCTTTTTTTTAAAGATTTTTTAAAAATTTTGTATTTATTTCTGTATGTGTATGAATGTACTGTCTGCATGCAAGTTTGTGCACCCGTGTCATGCAATGCCGCGGAGGTCAGAAGAGGGTGTCGGATTCCCCTGGAACTGGAGTTCTCCTGGAATTGGAGTTTCAGACAGTTCTTGGCCGCCATGGGGGTGCTGGGGATCGAACCCGGGTCCTCTGTAAGAGCGGTCGGCGCTCTTAACCGCTAGGCCATCTCTCCAGCCCAACAACCAGTGCTCTTAACTGCTGAGCCATCTCTCCATTCCCTCAGCAAGCACTCTTTTTGTGTTGTTGTTGTTTTTTTCTTGGGGTTTTTTTGGTCTTTTCGAGACGGGGTCTCCCTGTAGCCCCAGCTGTCCTGGAACTCATTCTGTAGACCAGGCTGGCCTTGAACTCACGAAGATCCGCCTGCTTCTGCCTCCCAAGTGCTAGGATTAAAGGTGTGCGCCACCACGCCCGGCTCAGCAAGCACTCTTGATGAAGAACATCCTTGGTCCTTATTCTTTTTCTGACTCAGAATCATGCTGTGTATCCTAGGCTGGCAAGGCATATTTCTCCTGCCTCTATCTCTTGGGTGCTTGGATTGCAGGTATGCACCATCACACTTAGCTGACTCGCACTCTTTAAATATTCAGCTCTAAAGTTGTGCTTTCTTGGTGTGTGTGTGCATGTGTGTGTGTGTGTGTGTGTGTGTGTGTGTGTGTGTGTGTGTTCTCTCCTCTGACCTTAGCAGCAGCAGTAGTAATACTACTTTTTCTATATGGAACATCCAACTAGAATTTCACATGAATATCAAACCTAGCATGTCCAAAAGGAACTTCTCTTCATTCTGACATCCCAAAATTGCTCCACAGCCAGTTGCCATTTTAATAAATGAGGGTCATCTCCCCAATTGCATGACCCAATACCTTAAAGCCATTTGCTTTTCATCTGCACTCACTAGTACATAGTGATGACTCTTGCTGCAGAATATATTTTGGGTGGTGCAGATCTCTCCATGTCCTGCCTGATCCAGTTCAAGCTGACACACCTGTCCTTGAAGTGAGGTGCCTAGTAGACATTATTTAAACAGACCCTCCTGAGAGTATCCCCCTTGCCTCACTCACCCTTGGCCCTGCCTAAGGTGCCCTTCACCATATACACCACAACTTAGAATTCTCCTATTCCTCCTGGAAAACATGAGGCTGTTTTACCCTCAGGTCCTGGCGCCTTCTTCTGCCCATCACACAGATGGCTTCCCATCATGCTCTGGGCTCTGACTAATCTGTCCTCTTCAGTTAGGCCTTCCTTAACAGTTATATCTAAAATAGACCTTCCTTCCCAAATTAATTTCTACCATGATAATTTCCCATCTGACTACGTGAGCTCCATGAGGTCAGCACCTGTACCTGTTCCTGGTTGCTGACTCCCCACTGCTGAATGCCTCCTGTTCAGGATTTACCCATCAATGTTTATTACATCCATAAACAAGTGTGTGAATAAGCCACTCTAACCTTCCAGAAGGTCACCTAACAAAGAAACCTTTACAGCAGTGTTTCCAGACAGGGTAGAACTTATGGTTGAGAGTATTAGCCTGATTCAGATCCCAGCATTACTACTCACTCACTCCATGATCTTGGGCACAATTTAACAGATTTCTCATTTATTTAAAAGTCTATGGGGGCTGGAGAGATGGCCGAGTGGTTAAGAGCACCGACTAGAGGACCCAGGTTCAACCCCCAGCACCCACATGGCTGCTGAGAACCATCTTTAACTCCAGTTCCAGGGGAATCCGACACCCTCTTCTGACCTCTGCAGCATTGCACAACATGGGTGCACAAACCTACATGCAGACAATACATTCATACACATAAAAAATAAATAAAAAAAAATTTAAGTCTATAAGCTGGGCGTGGTGGTGCACGCCTTTAATCCTAGCACTTGGGAGGCAGAGGCAGGCAGATCTCTGTGAGTTCAAGCCCTGCCTGGTCTACATAGTAGTGACCTCCAGGCCAGCTGTGACTAAAGGGAAACCCTGTCTCAAAAAGACACACACACAAAAAAAAGTCTACAGTAGTGGGACTGGAGAGATGGCTCAGTGATTAAGAGCACTGACTGCTCTTGCAAAGGACCCAGGTTCTAGTTCCAGCTCCCACATTCCCACATGGCAGCTGACAACTGTAACTCCAGTACCAGGAAATCTGACACCCTCTCTGGCCTCTGTGGGCATTTCAGGACATGGGTGCACTTGTGCGCAGGCATAAAACTCATACTCATAAAATAAAAATACTAAATAAAATATTTTATAAAAAATAAGTGATTCATAATTGTTAGTTTAAGTACCTACTCTGCAGAGTTTATGGGAAGGTTAATAATATATGATACATATTAAGCAGAATTAATCTTTTTGTTTCTTTGCCAATACCCGAGGTTGAACCTAGGATGTCATGCATGCATGGAGGTAAGCTCTCTGCCACTGAGCTCCATTCCCCAGCAGTAAAATTCAGCTTTATGGGACTGGAGAGATGGCTCAGCAGTGAAGAGCGCCGACTGCTCTTGCAGAGGACCCGGGTTCGATCCCCAGCACCCACATGGTTGCTGAGAACCGTCTTTAACTCCAGTTCCAGGGGAATCCGACACCCTCTTCTGACCTCCACGGCATTGCACGACACGGGTGCACCATCCTACATGCAGACAGTACACTCATACACATAAAAAAATAATAAATAAGGGCTGGAGAGATAGCCTAGTGGTTAAGAGCACCTACTGCTCTTGCAGAGGACCTGGGTTCGATCCCCAGCATCCACATGGTGGCTAAGAACCGTCTGTAACTCCAATTCCAAGAGAACTCCAGTTCCAGGGGAATCCAAGACCCTCTTCTGACCTCCAAGGCATTGCACGACACGGGTGCACAAACCTACATGCAGACAGTACATTCATACACATACACATACAAAAAAATAATAATAATAAAGAAAAAAAAGAAAAAAGAAATAAAATTAAAAAATGCAGCTTTATAAGATACTTGTCTATGAAAACTGAGAAGACTTAGATCTTGGAAAAACATTTTTTATGTATAACAATGATTTATTATCAGAAATACAATTCAGTCCTCTTCTCTGAATACTGCTTAAGCTACCTACTTGGTGCTGATCTCTGTGCTAGCCACCCCCAAACAGCATGGGATAGATGGGGCATATTCCCCAGGAGCCCTGGAGTGCTGCCACTCCACAGCCTTTGAAGTGCTCTCTCGCTCGCTCTCTCTCTCTCCATCTTTAAGATTTAGAACATTCTAGAACTTGCTCCCTCAGTATGGGAGTAGACCTGCCTGCCTTGAGTGATCTGGAGTGCTCCACAGCCAAATTTCGATGCACGATATCACTCAACATTTATTATTAACTTCTGAAATAGTATTTGCAAGCCATCTTTTTCTCCAGACATCAACACCCTACACTACATCCCATTACTTTGGAAACTCAGAAGTCACCTTCAGGAGAACTAAGCACTAATGACTCAGCCATTCCCATCCCATTAAAATGGGTAAAACACACCTCATTGACACTGTCCTAGCAGAGGACATTTCCCCTGCCACAGCTCTTAGAACACTGACCTATGAGCATCCATTTCCCCACGGGACTGTGAGCTCCTTCAAAGCAGTAGTGCATCTTACTCCTAATAGCATCCCTAGTCCCTGCAGCATGAGCTGATGCATAGATTATATCACATCAATGCATTCTCTGTTTTCATGTGAAAGCTGAGGGGAATTAGACAGGGATGGGGGTGCTACAGAAACAGGATGGTAAAGGTAAGGCACAGAACAGAATGCGTATACTGCTCAGCATCATCTGTGCAGAAGACATTTAAGATTCTAAGGGTCTTTGGAAAATATTATGGAATAAATCTAGTTTTTAAACAAAACAATAAAACCACACCTATATTGGGATATTTTTCTAGAAGTTTAAAGCAAGAGAATGAATTAAAGCATCTGAGTGGAAAACCTCCTCATGTGTGGTCCAGCCTAAAAAACTTCCTTCAGTTTCCTTCAAACTGATTTTACACTACAGGTCAAGATCCATATGGAATGTAAAAGTAATTTAATGAGCTGAAAGAATCAGTTTTAAAAAGCAAGGAGAGGAGAAGAACTATAGAATATCGGAACATATTGCCTGTAGTGATGAGACATATTTACAAAACCTTAGCTCTGTGCACGTATCAGGATACAATGCACATTTCTTACTGTGAACAGTAGTCAGTAAACTTGGGGAGCGACAGCTTGGTATACGCTTCTGATATGGAACCACAATGCCAGAAAAACATTTCCTAGGGAAAAACAATCTCTATGGAAGAGGAGAAGAGCAGTGGATATCTCCACTAAGCTGCCCTAGAGGAGAGATGCAGGCCCTGAAGGGTGAGTGAGCACTTTGTCTGCAGTGGCGGGCGTAGGGCAGTCATGAACTGCTGCTGGCAACTCCCAATCACATGAGACTTATCCGCCAATATCTTACCTTGCAGCGTACCCACTAGGCCAGTGCTAACCCCAGAGATGACGTCACTGAGCAGCCATTCCTTGACCCGGTATTTGGGGAGCCAGTCCAGGATGGGCAGGAGACTCTTCAGCACACCAAAAGCTCTCTTTCTTGAGCAACTGCCAAAAAGCAGGAAAATTGGGTGCCTGATCCAATTTTTGTCAAAACCAGTTGCAAATAATAAAGTTATGAAACAAATTTCTGCAGGTTTTTCTAATATGTAGAAAAGCAATGAGTTTCCTGAAAAAAAAATACTGATGCTGAAGTGCTTAACCTACTTTTTGCCAAGAATTGACACATAGATGTACTGTTATAGGAAACACAGGATTAAGTGTCTCCTCCCCTTGTCCACCTCTTTAATCCACTGAGAAAATACCCATACACAAGAACTCATTTTCTGACCCAGCCAGAAAGTAATCAATGTGTACTCTCTATGTGAGGTTAATTTTCAGGCTTCTAACCCTGGCATTGCCTTCTTCAAAGAAAAATAAATACAGAGATATTTTGGCAATACAAGCTTAAAACCACTTTTTTTTTTGGTCTTTTTGAGACAGGGGGTCACTTTAGTCCCAACTGGCCTGGAGCTCACTACGTAGACCAGGCTGGCCTTGAACTCATAGAGATCTGCCTGCCTCTGCCTCCCAAGTGCTGGGATTAAAGGTGTGTGTCACCAAGCTGGTTAAAGCCACTTTTTTTTTTTTTTTTTTGGTCTTTTCGAGATAGGGTCTCCCTGTACCCCCAGCTGTCCTGGAACTTACTCTGTAGATCAGCTGACCTTGAACTCACAAAGACAGGGTCTCCCTTTAGTCCCAGCTGGAGCCTGCTATGTAGACCAAACTGGCCTTGAACTCACAGAGATGCACCTACCTCTGCCTCCTGAGTGCTAGGATTAAAGGCTTGCGCCACCACGCCCGGCTTTAAAGCCACTTTTTAACAAAAAATATTAACACGATAAATTTATACATTGCTTTAAATTTAATAATCCATAAATAAAAGAAAAAATAGCAAAAAGATTCCTGTTTAAAAAGTATTCTTAAATATTATATTTATGAAAAAATTGGAAATTTTAATGATCATGCAATTTTGATATTAAGGAATTATTTTAAGGGGATAATAGGATAGAGTTACATAATTTTAAATCTTTAGAGATACACACTAAAAGATATATAGTAGCCCTCCTTGTAGCCCTCCTTATCTGTGGCATGGTTCTTCATCTATAAATGAAGTCAAGTAATTTCCGATTAAAAATAATCAGGAAAAATATGTTGAGCATGTGCATTTTTCAAACCTTATTTTCTAAACTATACAGTATAATAGTGGCTAACATAGCAGTTACATTGTATTGGGTATTTTGTGTGATCTGGAGATTACACAGAGTGATGTGCTTAGATTATGTGCATTTGCACATAATCATGCCATCATATATATGGAACTTAGGCTTTCTTGGATTTTGCTCTCTGTGGGAATCTTGAAACCAACTCTCCATGGATACCAAGAGACAATGGGAGCAGACCAAAAAGGTCCACTATACAGAATTTACTTTAAAACGATACTGGAGAATCTGAGAGGGAGGGGGGAGGGAGGGGTCTAAGGAATGAGAGGACTTCAGAGGGGTAGAAGGAGGGTTGGAAATTATCTAAATACAGTGTACTCATGTATGACATTCTCAAAACAACTTAAGGTTATTAAAAAGAAAACAAAGTACATTGTATGCATATATTGTTCTCAAAGAATTAACAAAAAGAAATTAAAAATAATGCTGAAGGAGGTGTTTGGCAGCAGGTGAAATCAGATAAACTGAACCGATTGTTATTGAAGCTGAGTGATGAGTGAAATCTTGGAGAGTCGTATACTTACATACTTTTCTACATACTTTAAATGTTAGGTAATAAATGTTAGGTAATAAAAGGTTTTTTTTGTTGTTTTTGCTTTGTTTTGTTTTTAGAAGAAAATCGGGCGACTGTTAACTGTTCTCTATGTTCCTATGTTTCTGGAGTCTCGTTTTGGGGGACATTGGGGTTTTAGGGACGCAGCGGTTTTCCCCAGGGGTCCCACTGCCTCCAGAAGCACTTGGAGCTCCCGTATCCCAGCTTTCATCCCAGATCTCTGAATAAGGGCTCACCTGCCGCTGGCCTGAAAGTTTTAAGGCCAGGTTTGTCCATCTCTTTTGAATGAGCCCCTGTCCCACCGCTCACCGGTCTTCACAAGAAGGAAACAGAGAGCCACTGGACCCTGAAGAGCACTCCAGATTTCGTTAAAAAGGGAAAAAGAAAAAAAAGGAGGGGCTCCAGGAGCCCACTCTCTTGCCCCAAAGGGGAGTTTTTCCAGACAAAGTTGCAATGATTCCGGCCCCAGACTAATGAGCCACCTGCCCAGGACCAGCCTAGAGAGAAGCGAGGGCGCGGAGGGCACTCGGCACAGGAGCAGGGAGCGCTCCTTTCCCGGGTGGGTCGCCCAGAGCGCCCCCAGCCCCACCCACCCTCTACCTGCAGCTCCGGGCCAGACTCTCCCTCAGGGTCCTGCGCTCCTGCAGGCGCCGCTCGTGCTGCTGCTGGAAAGCGAGCTCGCTGTAGACCGGCCGCGACACCAAGTAGCTGTAGCGGTTCTCCGGGAGCTGCGATCGCTCCGACCTGCCTCCCGGCGCTGCCATGACCTTCGAACCCGAGGACCACCGGCGGGAGGAGGTGCGACCTGGGAAGACAGTCGGAGGCGCAGAGCGCCAATCTGGCGGCTAGCTGCAGGGAGCCGTCTCCCGCGCCACCTGTTGCAGCGCGCTGGCGAGCCCTCCGGGTCCTGCAGTCCTCCGCGCTCCGCTGCACACCGCCCCACGGCGCGCAGCCACCTGTCGCGGGGTAGCTGAGCACTGGGGGTCGGCGGCCTGCAGCTGTGAACCTCGCTTTGGCGCCTTCCGATGCTGGCTCTGGTGGTCTGCGTGGGCAATCAGGGCGCTGTCCGAGTCCTGAAATCGCCCCCACACCGGACTGGGGCCAGGTCCTGGGGCGCAGAAAATCGGAACAGCGACCCGCACTTGCCGCACTCGACCCCAGACGCAGCTGCAAAGCACGCTCTGAGAGATGCACAGCTCCGGACTGCTGCAGTGGCAAACCACCTGGGATAGGTTCTTGTCCCAAACCTCCTTTTTCTCTCTCGCCTTTTCTGGTCTGCCCTGCCCCTTCCCACCCGCGGCGTTCCCCTGACCAGTCCCATCCCTAGGGAGTTACAAAGGGCGAGGTGCGGCGGCTGCGCCTTCATGATGAACTCACCTGTTTGGGCTTCCGCGCTCCACCCGCCCCAATTGCCCTGGGGACAGGCGTCCCGCTGCCTTTATAGCGTACGCAGCAGGCAGTGAGACCTTTTTATTTATGGAGCAACAGAGACACCTTGGTCAAAAGGAAGGATGTGGTGACTGCGATCTTTCCCCGCGGATCCTACCAGGAAAGAAGCCCTACCCCTCCCGTGTTCTTTCCCTTCTACAAGCCAGGCCTGTTACTTAATTGTTGTCTGGCTGGGCCCCCAGCCCGGAGAGTCATACCCCAAACTACTACTACCGCAAACTGCGAGGTCAGGAGCAGGTCAGAACGTCGTGGGCTTGTTTCCAGAGCAGCTTTGGCTCTCGGGAGGAGGTCTACCATGTTGGGAACGCTGACCCTGACCCCTAGACTGTTAGATCCGGAGTTCCACAGCCTGTTTCAGGTGCCCTTATACCACGCATGATGGAGCCGATGAATAGCGCTTGCTTTGCATACCAATTGGACTTCAAGACAACCATTAGTAGTTTTCAGTGGGTGTGGGTAAGGAGACTTTTAGTTCACTTGCAGATTTTAGGCACAAATTCTTTTTTTTGGTCTTTTGGAGACAGGGTCTCTCTGTAGCTCCAGCTGTGCTGGAATTCGCTCTGTAGACCAGGCTGGCCTTGAACTCACAGAGATCCGCCTGCCTCTGGCCTCCCCAGTGCTAGGATTAAAGGCGTGCGCCACCACGCCCGGCTTTGAAGATGGCTCTTAGCCGCCATGTGGGTGCTGGGACTTGAACCCAGGTCCTCTGCAAGAGCAGTCAGCGCTCTTAACGGCTGAGCCATCTCTCCAGCCCCACAAATTCTTTTAAGTTTTGTAAATGTGTCTAGTTCGCAATTAAAATCAGGTGTCCAGGGGCTGGAGAGTTGCTTAGCAGTTAAGAGCATTTGTTCTTGCAGAGGATCTGGGTTGGGTTCCCAGGACCACAACCACCTGTAACTTCAGTGCCAAGAAATCTGTTGCCCTCTTCTGGCTTTGACAGGCATCTACACACATGTAGTGCACAACACACACACACACACACACACACACACACACACACACACACTAAATCTCTTTTAAAAATGGTTTCCAACCCTCCAAGCCATAAAATCAAGACATTGTTTTTAAAACTCAAGTGTCTAGGCAGCCCCCCTTTTACCTGCCCCTTTGACTCTTCAGTTCCTTTTCCTTTAGCTAGGTAATCAGGAGGTGATAAACTGACTACACAGGAATCAAGACCTGAGGGGTTGAGGTCTATTCTACCTCCTCTGTGTTTTACCTTCTGTTGGGTGAATGTGTCTGAAACTCATGCATAGTTAGGATAAGGGCAAAGGGTCTGGTAGGCCAGTACATTCTCACTGCTCATGTGTGTCCTGAAGCAAATGTAGAAGAAGCTTGAAAATGGGCACCTTCTGGACACCAACCTTCAGTCACCCACTTGGAAAAGACCGACCGTGATGGTTCTATAAGTCCCAGAAACAAAATTGATCTCCAGAGACTTCTAATGTAAATCCCCTGGTCAACATGTTGCAAGCATGTACAGGGTTTTTTTCCTAGGAATGAATGAGTCAACAGCTTTCAACAGATTTTCAAAGGATTACTTGACCCAAAGAGGCTAAGAACCAGCCAGGCATGATGGCACATACCTATTGTCACAGCTACTTGGGAGGCTGAGGTGGGAGAATTACTTAAGCCCATACATTTGAGACCAGTTTAAGAGAGATCATGAATTTTACTTACTCATTCGAAGACAAGAGGAAAGGCTGTCTTATAATATGTTTATGTATACTACTGTTTCCTAGCTGAGAACTATTTTGTCTCATACACAGGCCAGTATCTGGAGAGGATTTTGGTTGCCACAATTGGATGAACAGTACTGAAATTTAGTGGGTAGAGGCCAAAGGTGCTGTTAAGCATCTTACAAGGAAGTTCCTCATCTCTCTAAAACTTATGAGATTCAAAATGCTCATCTCTCTAAAACTTATGAGATTCAAAATGCATATTTGTTACCAAATTGGCACACACTAAAACCTATAAATTTTTGTGTCTGTTATGTAAGTGAATATGTATTTCTTTTTCAAAATTTTTGTTATGAGTTTAGTGCCTGCAAATATGTAAGTGCACCCATGTTGTGCAGTGTTCCTCGGAGGTCAGAAGGTGTCAGATTCCCTGAAACTGGAGTTATGAACAGTTGTTAGTCACCATATGGGTACTGGGAACTGAACCCGGGTCCTCTGGAAGAGCAACTAGGGCTCTTAACTGCTGAGTCATCTCTCCAGCCTCATGCATATATGTTTCTTACAAGTAGCATATTATTGTTGGGTATATAACTCAACTCCACTGAAATAGAGACAAATATTTTAAATAGAATCTGTACCCACTCTGTACACTCTCACATATCTTTAAGTCCAATTAAACACCATGTCTTCCATGACATTCCATGATATTTTCAGACAGAATTAATTCAGTCTTTTTTTTTTCAAAGCCAATTTTTATTGAACCTTTGTGCATAATCCCGTCTTTTTTTCCTAGATTTTATTGGTACCTTCTCTGACCCTCTACTAAGTGCCTCCTATCACTGTCTACCTTAGCAGCATAATTTAAATTATAAGCAAGTTTTATCTCTCTCACTAAGGACAAACAATGTATCTCTCCAAGTAGTATCTTTTTTTTTTTTTTTTTTTTTGTCTTTTTGAGACAGGGTCTCCCTTTAGTCCCAGTTGGCCTGGAACTCAGTAGGTAGACCAGGCTGGCCTTGAACTCACAGAGATCAGCCTGCTTCTGCTTCCAGAGTGCTGGGATTAAAGGCATGCACCACCACGCCCAGCTATTATCACCTTTTCTACTTAGATTTTTCTTTTTTTTTCTACTTATATTTTTCTATAGCCCAAACATACCTTTTTACAGGGAAAAGTGGAGGGCTGGAGAGATGGCTCAGTGGCAAAGAGCATTGGCTGCTCTTGCAGAGGATATGGGTTCAAATCCTAGCACCCACATTATGGCTGGCAACCACTCCAGTTCCCAGGTATCTGACAGCCTCTTTGTGGGCACTGCACAACACGGGTGCACTTAAATACATGCTGGCAATATACTCATACACATAAAATAAGAATAATAAATAGAATATTTTTAAAAGGGGGAAAACTATTGCACATACATCTACAACATTTCTTTTTTTTTCTTGTTTGTCTATCACCTACAACATTTCTAAGTGAACAGTAAGAAATATGGATATCTTTGCAGGTGAATTTGTCTTAGCCTTGATCATTGGCTATCTAGGGATCCAGAATAATAACTCATATATGACCCAGCTCCACAGTAATTTATTAGATGACTCACAGCCCTTTCATTAATTAAGAGGCATGCCGATGAGGATTTCTGACCCAGTTCTTGCTATTTTGGACATTTTTAGTCCATTCCAGTCAGCTATGGACAATTTTGTGTAAGAACTTGGCAATGGCTTGCTGATGACTGAATTCAGGATTAGTGAGGTAGAGGTGACAGAAGGACAGCAGGAGTCAAAGGTCTAACTTTCATCAGAGAATAAACACAATTCTTTGAAATTCATATCTCAATAAGAATTTGGTTCAATCATAACAAAATAAATGTATAAAGATATCATGATGAAATCTAGTTCTTTGCATGCTAGTTTATACATTAATAATGAACAAGAATTGGGGGGGGGTCGCTGAAGAGATGGCTCAGTGGCTAAGAGCATTTACTGCTCTTCCAGAGGACCTGAGTCTTGAGTTTGGTTCTTAGCATAGGGGAGGGACTGCTCAAAACCACCCATAACTCTCTTCTGGACTCCTTGTGCACCTGCATACACATGGCATATACTCACAGAGACAAACACATATACAGATGAAAAAAAAAAAAAAAAGGACCAGTGAGATGGCTCAGCATGTTAAGACACCACCAAACTTGATGACCTGAGTTTAATCCTGGGGACCATGATAGAAGGAGAGATCTGACTCCTAAAAGGTGTCCTCTATCTCACACACAGACACACAGACACACATGGACACACACACACTAAGTGGACAGAATATCATCTCCATGATAGGATTTGATAAGAGTATATAGAACGTTTTTTCCTCATAGATAGAAGACTGAGTCTCTAAACTTGGCTGTTATTTAAATACAGAGAAAGTAGGCCAGCAGGATGGCTCAGTAGGTAAAGGGGCTTGCCACCAAGCCTGACAACCTGGGTGTGATCCCCAAACCCACCCACATAGTGAAGGAGAAAACCAACTCCCATAAGTTGTTCTCTGACCACACGTGAACCCTGGCATACATTATTTTAAATGTAAAAATAAATAAATAACAAATCAGAAGAGAGGGAGGTGATAACAACTTGTTCTTTCCATCTAATTTACTCATTACATTAAACACCTCAGATTATTTGTGTTGGTTTATAAATCTAGCCTTAACTGCTTCACACAGAGATGAGTGGTACTTATTTACCAGAAGTTAATCATATCCAGGTCTTTTTATTACTATACAATACTTCTTTGGGAATTAATGTGGATTTAAAGGCATGTATCAGCCAGGTGAGGTGGCACACACCTTAGGAGGCAGAAACAGGAAGATTCCCCTAGGCTATCCTGGTCAATCAGATGAGATTCTGAGATCCTGTCTCATTCCCCATCACTACCACACCAAAGGCATTTGACACTTAAGAATTTGGAGCATAAGAAAATACTACTGTTAGATATCCATATCCATTCAAAGACGAGAATGTATTTATGTTGTCTGTGGCTATTTATGTACAGAGCCGTGCACCCTAGCAGTATGTCTGTGGGTTCACCAGGTGTGCTGGATAGCTTTAGTGTCAACTTGACACACCTGGGTCAAGGGAACCTCAATTGGGGAATTGGCTCCATTGGATTGGCCTGTGGCCACATCTGTGGAGTATTGTGTTGATGGTCGAGCAGTGTGGGAGGGCCCAGCCCACAATGAGTAGTGCCACCCTGGGCAGGTTGTTGTGTACTGTATAAGAAGGCGGGCTGGGCATGAGCCAGGAGAGCAAGCCAGTGAACATCATTTCTCCATGGCCTGTGCTTCAGCTCCTGCCTCCAGGTTCCTGCCCTGAGTTCCTGCCTTGGGCTCCCTAAGTGATGAACTGTGACCCGGGAGATGTAAGCTGAATAAATCCTTTCCTCCCCAAGTTGGTGTCAGTCAGAGTGTTTTGTCACAGCAATGGAAGACAAACTAAGACACCAGGCATTCATCAAATAGTCACAGAATGCTTATTCTATTTCACTGACTCAAAAATGTACATTTTTATTTTATTTTATTTTTTGGTCTTTTCAAGACAGGGTCTCCCTGTAGCCCCAGCTGTCCTGGAACTCACTCTGTAGACAAGGTTGGCCTTGAACTCACAAAGATCCACCTGCCTCTGCCTCCCAAGTGCTAGGATTAAAGGCATGCGCCACCATGCCTGGCTAAAAATGTACATTTTTAAACATTTTATAGAATCTTAAATTGTTATTAGGCAATAGTTCAATTGGCAGCATTTTTTCTGTCTTAGTGATTCATGAAATAATTATTTATAATTAATGGCATTATAGAATTGGTGACATAAGGATAGTTTTATAGATTCATAGGTATATCTATACTTTCAAGTGACTTTGCTATAAGAATGATTTGAGTCCTTTGTCAATTTAAGAGTAGTCCATTTAACATTTTCCTTGTCTAAAAAGAAATACTGGAAGGTGCAGATGTGGCTCAGTGGTTAAGAGCACTGGCTGCTCTTGCACAGGACCCAGGTTGGGTTCCCAGCACCCACATAGTAGCTAACAACTGTCTGTAACTCAGTTCCATGAGATCTGACACCCTCTTTTGGCCTCTCTGGGCATTGTACACATGTGGTGCATTTACACACATGCAAGCAAAACACTCATACACATAAAAATGAATTAAAAAAAATAAATTCTGTAGTGTGAATTATTTGCTTTTACATTTACAATTAGATTATTCTCTGATCATAAAAACATAAAAAAATGCTAATAATGTCAAGTGTTTTGTTTTTAAAAGAAGCCAGGTTCTTATTCTTACTGTTGTCCGCCTTGTTATCTTTATGGTGTAATTTAACTGAGCTGTTGCTCTTAAGTGACTGCGTTTGGAAGTCATGGGTACTCACACCAAAACCAGAAGCACTGCCCTCATTTTAGACTGACACCCTGAAGAAACAATGACCAGTAGAGGGGTTATGTTCCCTGAGGAAGTTCAACTCTAATTCTGAGCTTTTACTTTTTAATTCCTGTTAATTTTCTTG
This sequence comes from Rhizomys pruinosus, assembly GCA_009823505.1. NCBI lineage: Eukaryota > Metazoa > Chordata > Mammalia > Rodentia > Spalacidae > Rhizomys > Rhizomys pruinosus. The sequence continues at coordinate 6,524,728 of VZQC01008907.1, forward strand.
ATAAAATATTGATAGAAATATTCTTCAATATTCAGACAAAAAGAGAACTGAAACGCTCACCTTTTCCACTCTCACCTTTTCTGAGTAGCTTGCTGGGTATTTACTTTCCTGCCCACATGGTTTTGTACTTGTTTTCAGTTTTCTGCATGTTACTTTTTCTTCTTCATTTCCTCTCTTCATTCCTTCTTCACCTGTAAGATATATATCTCTTATGATATTTAATAAGATGTGGTTGGGTTAGGAAGATAACTCAGTTGGTAAAGTGCTCGAATTTGCAAGCATAAGCATCTGAGTTTGATCCTAGAGTCCCCATTTAAAAAAAAAAAAAAGAGAAAAGAAAAGCTGAGTATGGTGGTGTGTGCTTGTAATCTCAGCAGTGCAACACCTTAGAAACAACAGTCAAAGTTGGCTCTGGCCTTCACATAGATATGTGCACACATACACAAATACACGTGTGTGTGTGTGTGTGTGTGTGTAGTACATGTATGTGTATTTGTGTATGTGTGCATACAGATATGTGCACACATACACAAATACACATACATGTACTACACACACACACACACACACACACAAGTAAAGAAAATATGCTTATAGCAGAAATTTTGGAAAATACATTAAATTATAAAATAGAAAATAGTAACCACTCCTTTTTTCTAGCAATTCCTTCTTTTTTTTTTTTTTTTTTTTTTTTTTTGGTCGGTTTTGAGACCAGGTCTCCGCTGTCGATCGCATCGTGTCCTGAAACTCACTTCTGTAGACCAGGCGCCGATGGAACTCACAAGATCCGCCTCCTCTGCCTGCCCAAGTGCTAGGGTCGCAGTTCCGCTTACTTTAATTCAAATAATCATTGTTACAAGTTTCTTTTTTCTTTTGCCTTTTTCCCTAGAAAACATAGCCGTATACATTTTAAGTAAGGATTATAACACTGTAATTCTTGCTCTCGGTAAATTAGACAAGGTAACAGGTACTTGGAAAAGCACTTGATATCATTACTGATCTGACAATATGATGCATCTTGAGAAATCCATATGAGTAAATAAAAGGCTAATATCTAATCTGTGTTTTTCTTTTATTTCTTAAAAAAATATTTATAATTATTTTAAAAAATTTGGTTTTTATTGTTTTTTTATTATGTTTTAGTTTTAGGGATGCCTACAATATAAGGATCAACAGTTGCGTATGCATGATAACATTGATGCGTCACTCAGTTTGTCATACATGGTTAAGTATTGGGTGCGATTTGCAGTATCGTATGTCCAAACTTTTGAACAGCCAAGGTTCCATAGTCCATTGGAGAAGCTTGTATGCACAGGAACATGCTGATCAAATTAGGAGGTCCGCACAATATTTCTGTAGTCTCATGATTCCACACCGTATCTCTCCGCAGCCTTACATTCCACGCCACCCCGACACCACTCCCACCTTCTTCTGCAGTTTGTTCCCCTGGGCTATTGGGAAACGGGGCACAAGTGAGTGAAGAGAAAACAGTCTAAGTTCTTTGGATGTTCTCATTTTGGAGACTCTAGTCTGTTCAGATTGTTGTTCCCTTCATGGCTGAGCAGCTTTTCAGGATACCCTTTTATAGTCATAGATAACAAGCATAAGCCTATTGGATATCCGCCATTTAAGCAGTAACCAGTTATTATTATGTCACACTAAGCTGTGAGCATAGACCAGATGCTTGGATGGTATGCCTAATCCGCAAGCTTTGGTTTCTTCTAAGGGTGATAAGTTATTATTGTGGCTTATAACGTCATCCCAGACCACTAAGGACATAAGCCTGGCATCCATGTGAGTTATTCCTCCAAGGAGAGAGCTAATAGCCAATTAAAGATTTGGGATATATATATATCATATATATATATATAATATATATATATATAATTATAATAGTAACACTTGGCTGCCACTGTTGCACAGTATCTCCAGGTGTGAGGTGTAGCTGAATATGGATAGGGGAGTCTTGCGTCGCTCAGGAGACCTAATATTTGCTGTATTGCTTTAGTGGCCGTGGTAACGCCTCTGGCGTTCTCAGAGGCCAGTTGGTACCCTAGCAAGTGACGTCTCATAACATTTTTCATGCTACCACACCGAGTCTTCTAACAACAGGGACTTACGCCTTTCCTCTTGCATGATATCCCCTATAGGTAAAAGGCCCTTTATAATTTGGGGGTGGGTGGGTTTGAATCCCCTGCCAACATCTCAAGGCAGAATAATCATTGCTGAGGTCAGAGCTTTCCTGTTGTAATATTTTTGTTTAATTACACAGCTTATAAACATTACTATTGAATTGGGCTCTAATAAAGAATTATCCTTTCACAGTTCTATCCTTCAGTCAATTAAAAAGGGTAGTATACCTGTTTTATTATAGGAAATTACAACTGTACACATTGTCTCTAATTTACAGTTAGAGTGGTTTTATTACCATCATGTTTTTTTTCCTATAAAGGGAGAGGTAGGAAGTTTCTCAGTATCTGGAAGGTAAATTTCATTAGGCCCATTATAAACAGTAACCCCAATCATATTCAGAGAGATGCTCAGTGTCTGTGCTCAGGCAGTCTGAGGCTTCCTCTTTCTTTAATGTTCAGATGGGTCAGCCTGCTCTGCTGGCATTTCCCAAGTCCATCCTGCATAGCCATAATCTGTATGTTTTCAGGCATTTAGATTGGTGATTTTTACCTGTGGGAACATAAAATTCTCCTCCCATTGTTAGTTTCAAGATCTCACTATGTAGACCAGGCTGGCCTTGAACTCACAAAGATCCACTTGCCTCTGCCTCCTGAATGCTGGGATTAAAGCTGGGTGCCACCAAGCCCAGCTCATTATTTTTATTTTATGTGTATGAGTATATTGCTTGAATGTAGGTAGGGGGACCTGTGTTGTGCAGTGCTCCTGGAGGTCAGAAGAGGGTGTCAGATCCTGTGGAACTGAAGTTACATGTTCTTAGCTGCCATGTGTGTGCTGGAAATCAAATTTGGGTCCTCTACAAGAGCACCCAGTGCTCTTAATCTCAGAGCCATCTCTCCAGCCCAGTCTCTTTATTTTTCAAGCAACAGGTCTCACAATGACACTTGAACTGGCACCAGCCTGTTGAGCTCAAGCAGTCTTCCTTTCGAGGCATCCTAGATAGCTCAGACTGCAGGAGCTTGCCCTTGTGTCTACTTTCAAACAAAATTTCTTTTAAAAGGTGAGAATCCAACCTTTAAAAATACCTTAGGAGCTGGGCATGGTGGTGTACACCTTTAATCCCAGCACTCAGGAGGCAGAAGCAGGCAAATCTCTGATGAGTTCAAGGCCAGCCTGGTCTACATAGTGGTTCCAGACCAGCTGGGGCTAAAGAGAGACCCTGTCCAAAAGAAAAAAAAAAAAAAACCACTTATGGGCTGGGAGATGGTTAGGAGGTAAACTATGCAGGACGAATAGCCGGGCCATGTGTGTGGGTAGAAACCCGTGGCACAGGTTTGTAGAAACAGCTTGTTAAAAGCCGCAGCAACAAAGCACCTCTCGCTCGTTCTTCTCAAAGCGGTTTATTCAGGCAGGCAGGTCTTGTCAGAACGGTTTATTCAGGCACATCTTTTCTCCTTCTCCAAGCTTCTCCCTCTAAGCCTCAGGTCTTTCCCTCTAAGCCTTCTCCCTTCTCCAAGCCTTCTCCTTCCTCAGGCAAGCAAGCTTCTCTCCTAAGACTAGAAAGGAGAGAGAGTCCCTCTATCTAGAAAGTCCCTCTATTTATCCACCTTCCCAGCCCAGGTTGCGTGGCCTTAGTCTATTGGTATCATCTGGCCTGATCTTGTATACAGGGTGCACCTGCAGAGCTCAAACGGTGAGCGTGGCTTTACTTTGAGGTAGGAGGGAATCAGGTGTTAATCATAAGACTCAGGTGTTAGTCATAAAACTTTGCTAAAGTCTCGGGTGCCTTCTTAGGACTGTCGCCACACCCGCTCCCCACATCCCCCCCTTCTTTATTATTTGTTTTTGTTTTTGTTCCCCCTCCGGGGAGCTTTACTGTCCCCCCTCCCGGGGGGCCTTATTGGGCCAGCTCTTATAGGGCCAGCTCGGCGGGTTCTGGATTCACGCCGAGCCTGTGGATTGTCCCTTTCCCAGGGAGCCTTCCTTATTGTCCCCATTTCCGGGGAACCTTCCTTATTGTCCCCATTTCCGGGGAACCTTACTCTTTTCTGGGCCCCTTTTTCCCTTTTCTGGGCTTTAACTGTTCCCCCTTTACCGGGCTTTAACTGTTCCCCCTTTACCGGGCTTTAACTGTTCCCCCTTTTCCGGGCTTTAACTGTTCCCCCTTTACCAGGCTTTAACTGTTCCCCCTTTACTGGGCTTTAACTGTTCCCCCTTTACCGGGCTTTAACTATTCCCCCTTTTATCGGGCTTTAACTGTTCCCCCTTTTCCGGGCTTTAACTGTTCCCCCTTTTCCGGGCTTTAACTGTTCCCTTTACCGTGCTTTACTTTCCCCCTTTTCCGGGCTTTAACTGTTCCCTTTACCGCGCTTTACTTTCCCCCTTTTCCGGGCTTTAACTGTTCCCGCCGAGACACACCAGCATCTCCGGTAACCCTTCAAAGTTTGCCCAAGTGTCCCGGACTCCCAGCGCACGGTGGTGCCCCAGTTCCCAGTTCAGCTTTTGTCACGAGAAAGCCTGAACCGCCACTTCGGCAGGGCTGCTCCGCCTCCTTGCCTGCAGGCTGCTGGCCACCGATGTCATCTCCTGCGTGCCCCGTGCTTCCTTCGCATCTTCTGCGCGCCCCACGCTTCCTTCGCCAAATTTCAGTCGAACAGCTGGTTTTTCTCTCTGGGTCTGTCCGATCGGTGCCCGGGCCAGCTCGGCGGGTTCTTTCTGGCTACGCTGAGCCTGCGGCACCGAGACCCTTCCAAGTGCCTGCTCACAGTCTCTGCTAGCCGAGCCCTGTTGAAGCCTGGTCTGAAGTCCTGGTCTGAAGTCTCTGCAGCTCTGTTGAAGTCTCTGCAGCAAATGTCTTAAGTCTCTTTGTTGCGCTTACGCTGTGTTCTTAAGTCTTTGTAGCAAATGTCTTTTCTCTCTTTGTTGCACTTACGCTGCGGTTGTTATCCAGCTTGAGCCTCTTTTGTGAGATGCTCTTCTGCACTTGCTCAAGGTCCCTTGTGGCTGTCTTCCTCAATACTGAAGCCATTCATCGCCACCTCGCCCGGCCCGCGGCCCCAGCACACTCAGAGCCCGAAGCCGCGCATAAGACTTGGCTAAAGTTCCGGGGGCTCTGGGCTGAGCGTGGCCGTCGCTCCGCCTCCCCGTATGGGCCACCACTTGTATGAAACACTTGCACACTTGTAGGAAACACTTGTATAAAGCCACAGCAACAAAGCACCTCTCGCTTGTTCTTCTCAAAGCTGTTTATTATTCAGGCAGGCAGGTCTTGTCAGAACGGTTTATTCAGGCACATCTTTTCTCCTTCTCCAAGCTTCTCCCTCTAAGCCTCAGGTCTTTCCCTCTAAGCCTTCTCCCTTCTCCAAGCCTTCTCCCTTCTCCAAGCCTTCTCCTTCCTCAGGCAAGCAAGCTTCTCTCCTAAGACTAGAAAGGAGAGAGAGTCCCTCTATCTAGAAAGTCCCTCTATTTATCCACCTTCCCAGCCCAGGTTGCGTGGCCTTAGTCTATTGGTATCATCTGGCCTGATCTTGTATACAGGGTGCACCTGCACAGCTCAAACGGTGAGCGTGGGCATTACTTTGAGGTAGGTGGGAATCAGGTGATATAAGACTCAGTAGTCAAGACTCAGGTGTTAAGTCATAAAACTTTGACCAAAGTCTCAGGGTGCCTTCTTAGGACTGTCGCCACACCTGCTCCCCACAGTAGGGTGCACACCTTAACCCAGCACTCAGGGAAGGTTGAGGAGCATGGTGGAGTCATGAGTTAAGGCCAGATCTACTTAGCAGTTCCAGGACAAGTGGGAGCTACAGGGACCTGTCTCTAAAAGACCAAAAAAAAAAAAAAAAAAAGGGATGAGTTACAGAGATCCCAAACACCCATGAACATTAGATCTTCAATAACAAAATAATAAATTTCTCAGACTATATATTTGGATTCCTTAATATGAAGCCAAATTTAATGTTTTCAGTAATATGTTTCATAAATTTTTCAATTTTTTTCTTGCTGCCATGAAATAATGGCATTAGTTCTTCAAAGCAACAAACAATTTGAGGATCTTTCCAAGGTATTTTAACTGTACTTAATGTTCAGTTATCCTTGCCAATCTCATCCCCAAAATTCTATAGCATGTTATAGAGGGAGACAATGAGAAATTGAGAGTTGTGTAAGCACTGTCCTGTGCTGATTGATCAAATATTATTTCTTTATTAATTTATTCAACTCATTCATTCACTCATGAGTATTTTTTGAATCTCCCACTTGTATGAGACACATTCTAAGTGTTAGAGATACAGTAGTGAGCAAGTCTAACTAAGTTCCTATCCTCACAGGATTTATGTTCTTACTAGAGCAGTAATAGCCATTTTAAAACAGATTCTCTCCTCTTATGATTTAAAAACAGCTATGGAAGTAATAAGCATAAGGATGTCTTCCAAAATGTTTCTATTCTCTAAAGACTTTGTTTTTGGGTTTTGTTTTGGTTATTGTTGTTTGTTTTGGGGCATTTTTTTTGAGGAACAAGGTCTCATGTAGCCCAACTCCCTATGGCAGTGCAGGCGGGCCTCTAATGTCCAATAGAAATCCACCTGCCCTGCTCCAAATGTGCCGTTAAAGGCATGCACCCAGTCAATCACAAACCCAGCTAAAGAGATTTACCTTCTGTTGTATGTAAGTGCTGTTGTCACATGTTCATACAAGTTGCTTATCAGAAGAAGAAAGGTTCTATTCCCTGGAGCTGGAGTCTGGGCGATTGTGAGCCTTTGACATTGGTGCTTTTGGGAATTGCACTAGGTTCCTTGGGACTGGCAAGTGCTCTGTAACCCTTTTGAGCTATGTCTCTCAGCCTCTTTATAGAATTCTTGATGGAGAAATATAAAATGTATGTTGTCCAGAAAGGGAGACTTTCTTTAGGAGGAGAGGTCAGGGAAGGTCTTTCATTTTGCTGAAGAGGAGACATTTGAATAGAGATCTGAAAGATGAGACAGTCTTCCTGAAAAGTGGAGCAGAAAGGAAAAATCCTCAAGATAGGAAAAAGAAACAAAGCAGGGGACAGTATTAGTGAAACGCACACACAAGCCTGGGGACAGCAAACTGGAAGTCCTCAGAATGCATGTGGCCCTGAAAACCGGACGTTTGAAAGAGGCCAGTAGAATGAGTTCAAGGCCAGTCTGGTCTGTCAGAAGGAGTTCCAAGGACAGCTGGGCTACAAGGGAGACCCTGTCTCGAAAAGACCAAAAAAAAACATAAAAAAACAAAAAAAAAAAAGAAAGAGGCATGAAAAATAAACGCAGCCACCAAGCCTGGGGTTCAAACATTGTTAGAGGTCACTGCTAAAGTTTGGATGTTGAATGTCTCCCAATGCCCCAAGTGTTAAAGTTTGGTCCTTAGGGTGATGCTATTGAGAAAGGGTGGGACCCTGAAGACGTGGGGCCTAGTGAAAATGTCTTCAGAAGGCCATTGGGGTGTGCCATTGAAGGGACTGGGGGGGTCTCGGCCTTTCCTCTTCCTCCCTCTCTCCCTCTTTCTCCCTCTCTCTCCTGCTTATGATAAAGTAAGACTTTTGGTCCCCCTGTGGCCCTTGCCATTGTTATGAGGTGGAGAGAGCAGATCGTGAGAGAGCAGAAAGGTGAAAACTGTGAGCCAGAATTTACCCTATTTCTTGGTAAGTTGATTCTCTTGGGTCTTTTTGTACTACCAATGTGAACATTTTATCAATTAGTCACAGCGAGGAGAATGAGGAACTTTATTTTATTTTATTTTTTGTAATTTTTATGTATTATTTGTATGTCGTTATGAATGTTACTGATCAGCATGCCAGGTTTGTGCTAACCCATGTCGTGGCAATGCCTTGGAGGTAGAAGAGGGGTCAGATCTCCCTGGAACTGGAGCTTTGCAGTCCTCTGGAATTGGAGTTACAGATGGTTTTCTCAGTCCTGACCTAGTGGGTGCTGGGATTGAACCCGCGGTCCTCTGCAAGATGCAGTTGCATGCTCTTAACCTCTAGGCTAACCCTCCAGTCCCGGAACTTTATTTTTTTGTAAAAGGCAGAGCTAGTCTTTGAACTCAGGGGATGAGGAAGAAATAGTGTTATGAACTTTTTAAAGAATTTTTAAAATAATTTTTGGGTCTACAGCTTTTAATGACATATGTAGCTGGTACTAATCTTAATATTTAAATTGTAATCAAGTATTTCTAATTATTTAGGTGAGTAATAAATTTATTTATTTTTGGTAATGATAGCACCTTATACCAACTAACTGAATCCTCCTCAGAGGTGAATTGTGTACTGTATTGCCCAGTGTTATTTGACTTGAAAATTGATTTGGAAATTAAACTGCTTTGGGGCATAAATATTATATTAAGGTAGGGGTTTTTATTTTCAGTTTACATTTGAGAAAATACATAAGAAAGACTAAGATTTGCCCAAGCTCATCTGGCTTGTCTAAGATGGGTGCTGAACCTAAGCAGTCTGACTGACACTACAGGGCACTTTCTCAACCACTGTGAAACTGCAATCAGCAAAGCACACGCATCAGACTTACCTCACCACTCTTTGACAGAAATTCCCCAAGGTCCTAGTCCAGTCATATATCTGCCGGCATTCCTACCCCACCTGAGATGGATCAGGTTGTTCTCACACCTACTTTTCTGTTTTTTTTTTTTTTTTTTTTTTTTTTTTTTTTTGTCTTTTCCTGGAGACAGGGTCTCTCCGTAGGCCTGACCAGCTGGCCTGGACAATTGCTGCTAGTAGGTACAGGCGGTAGCCTTAACTCACAGAGACTCCCCTGCCATCTGCTCCTCAAGTGCTAGGATAAAGGCTGCGCCAACCAGCCTGCCCCCCAGCCTACTTTTCATCTTTGGTTCTCATTTTATACAATATTCTCAGCTATGTTATGCACAAAAATTAGTATACTCTAATACAAACAGTATATGTAGAAAGAAAAAACTCAAATTGGATTAGAGATAAAAAAAAAAGGCAAATATAAACAGTGGGTATAGTTTGCTAATATTTGTACAATGGAGGAAGAATCAGGCCGGGTGTGGTGGCTCCCGCCTTGTAATCCCAGACTCCGAGAGAATAGAGTAGGCGGAGCCTGTGAGTTCAAGCAGCCTGGTCTACAGAGCGACGCTCCGAGGACAGCTGGGACAAAGGGAGACTGCCTCAAAAATACCAAAAAGGGCTGGAGAGATGGACTAAGTGGTTAATAGCTCCGACCACTCTTGCAGGAGGGGAACCCGAGTTCGATTCCCCAGCACCCACATGGCCGGGCTGAGAAACTGCCTGTACCACTCCAATTCCAGGAGACTCCAGTTGCCCAAGGGAATCCGACACCCTCTTCCCACCTCCGCGGCATTGCATGACACGGAGTGCACAAACCTACATGGCAGACAGTACATTCATATAAATAAATAAATATAATACCAAAAAAGGAAAAAAACAAATGTAAGAGATATATTTTATTTATTTTATTTTTTTAATTTATGTGTGTGAGTGTATTGCCTGAATGTGTGAAAGTGTACCCATTTCCTAATAGTGCCCTTTGGGAGTACAGATAGTGGGTATCGGATCCCCTAGAACTTGCCGAGTTACATTTCAGTTTGCTAGCTTGCCATAGTGGGTGCTGGGATTTAAACCCTGCGTCTTCTGCAAAGAACAGCCAGTCCTCTTAAACTGCCTTGAGCTGTCTCTCCAGTCCCCCAACTGGAGGGAATTAATACACACACACACACACACACACACACACACACAACACAACAATGTATCATTGTGATAGCCGAAGTCTTAGAAGGAGACTGCATATGCAGATAGAGCTAACCCATGGTTTGCTTATAAGCACGTAAGCACAGTTAAGGAAAACCAGGATACGGCAAAGCACTTAGGGGGTGGTGACTGAAAGGATCTGTCAGCTGGTAACTGTGGGAAAACAGGGGGTTTCAATCCCAGTCAGAGAGCAGCAGGAGGGAGGGCCCCGTTATCAGAACCGAGGTGCGTTGCAGAGGACTGTCCAACAAAGGTATTCCATTCAGTAGTTATTAATAGTTCCATGTTCAATAAGGAAAGCATTGGGAAAACAAATACTTGGTCTCCCCTCCCATATCCTTCTGGAAGAAGGGCCTCCTGGGCAAGTGGTGAGTAGAGAAAGGTGCAGAGATGAGAAGTGAATGGGAATATCTGGACGAATAAACATAGGGTATATTTTTCTGGAAATATTACATTAACTAGTTTCTGAACAGATAGGAGACTTTAAAAATTAAGATGATATTGCTATGAAATCCACAAAAAATTATAAAAACATTCATTAAAAGAGATTTTATTTGCAGAACAGCTTTAGATTTATAGATCAGAAAATGGCAGAGTTTTCATATGCCCCTATATAATTTATCCTATGTCGACATCCTGAATTTTTATGGTACACTTGTCACAACCAAGAAATAATAGGGACATACGATTAACTAAGTAATATTCACAATTCATTCAGATTTTTTTTAGCTTTAACCTAATGTAATGTTTCTGTCCCATGAACCTACCCAGGATAGCACATTACATTTGGTCATCATGATTTCTTAGGCTCCTCCTGACTGTTAGTTTCTCAGAACTCTCTTAGTTTGGGTGACATTAACAAATTTGAGAACATACCAAGTGTCTTATGGGATGCCACTCTGCTGGGATCTGCCTGATACACTTGTGATTACTGAGGTTATGTTTTCTTGGGTGGAAAATCAGTGTCAAGGATACACAGTCAACAGGCTTGTCATTGAAATTGACCTTGATGACTTGGCCAAAGCAATGTTTACAACGTTTCTCCACTGTAAAGAGGCTGTCCCATACTCACGAACTTTCCAGGCTGCACTCTTCAGAAGGAAGTCGTCTTATGCAGCTCACACTAATAAGTCGAGAGTTAAACTCCACGTCTTTGAGGGCTGAATAGCTACATAAATTATTTGAAATTCTTCTGCAATACAGAGTTCTTTCTCATTTATTGTTTTGATCATTTATGTTATTAGGGAATCCTGAACATTTGTTTTAGACTTTACATTGTAAGAGAATATAATGTTTTAAAAATCAGTGTCTAGTTTTCTTCACTAGGAGCTGCTTTTGATTGGCTCCTGCTGTACCTTTGAGGCACCCCACCAGTGCAGGGTGCATTTTGCTTGTTCGTGTCTGAGGTACTTCTTTACTTTCTGGCTCTCCATGATGCTCCAGACTTACCTTCTATGCACCGGTCCAAAAATCAGCCATTTCTCCAAGGAAACCTGATTCCTTTTGTCATAAAAGCAAGATCTGGTTGTTAGATATGGCCCTTGTCACTGGGATGTTGTCTGTCTATGCCCCTTTAACTGACAAAGCAAAGAATTATGTATGTGCGTTAACCAATATATATTCCGTGGCATTTCTAAGCTACATTAAAGTTATACCTGAATAAAGAATGATGCTTACCATTCAATTTTAAAGGGCCAGAGCAGATCTTGAACTGCTGAGGAACCTTGTTCCTGTTTCCTTTTAGTACTCTTAAGCAAGGGCTTTACTCATTTTTTTTTTTTTTTTTACTGAGACACTGTGGTTGGTTTGAATAAAAATGTCCCCCATACACTAAGTATTTGGACATTTTGCCCATTTGTGCTGTTTTGGTAGTTCTTAGAAGGTGTGGCCCTGCTTGGGGAAGCTCGCCAACTGAGGGCAGGCTTTGAGAGTTCTGAAAACCTTGCCAGCATCTAGTTGCACCTCTGCTTCCTCTGCCTCTGCTTCTGCTCCTGCTCTCACTTTGGCACCACGCCTCCCCACCATGATGACTCGAATTCCCTGGAACCATAAGGCGCAAATTTAAATTCTTCCTTTATAATTCCCTTGGTTGGTTGGTGCGTTCTACCACGCAACAGAAAAGTGACCAATACTGACACTATCTCCAGCATGAAAGAGAAGTCTGACCCGCTGATCTCATCAGAGAAAATTTTTGCCCTTTGATCCCTAGACCTAGAATACAACACACACAACTACAGACAGTTCTCAAATTCTCTCATTGTTTTCAATGAGAAAATCACACTGAATGAAATGCTTTGGAATATAAAACATACATACACACACCCATTGCATACACATCTGGGGTGGAAGGCAACAGAGTTGAGGGATTAAGTCATATCACCAGGCACGTGCTTCAGTGAGCTTGTTTACATTACAAACGAGTTTAAGTTTTTGGTTGTGCCTTTGTATGACAAAAGTCTTTGTGTAAAGTATGTCCATTTTGTAAAAGTCACTCCTACAATGTTTATATGGCTATATTTGCTACATGTGACCAATATTTTTTTAAAGTTATTTTGATATTAATTGGGTTGCATGGTGTTGTGTGAAATGATGATGACAATGATGATTATAATATGTGTGCACACATGCCATGGCATCAACCATGTGGAGGTCAGAGAAAAGCTTGCTACCTTTATGTGGTTCTAGGGATCAAATTCAGACGTGCCCAGCAAGCACCTTTTACACACTGAGCCATCTTGCTGATCGTAAGCAAAAGAAACATGAGTGTGATTCAGTCTATCTATAATTTTCAAATCTTTATTTTATGGACTTATGGGACTAAGTTGTCTTTATATTTTCCTCTCTCTTTATGCCTAGATTCCTGTCTTGCTTTAACTATTCCATTGATAGTGGCTTCCCTAGTAGTCAAAGCAAGATAGGATGTTCTTCCTACAAATATACTCAGCATGTGCACTAAGCCTGCACTTGCCACACTGAAAGGTGTATCTAGCATTAGGCTATAAAATCCTTTGGAAGACAAAAGAGATTTTAGTATATTTGATTGAGTTTTGTGCATTTAAAAAAATAGATCTCAATCAAATGTAAAGACACTTCACCTATCCAAATCTTCCCATAGCCCCCACCACCACATTGCATGCATTCTGTCACTTATGATAAAGCCTACCGAGTCAAGCTCATGTCCCGGGATGTCCCTTAGTGTGAATTCATCCACTAGAGACTAGTCAGCCTATCTAGAATCACTCCCCTTAAAGAAGATCAACTACCCCTCACCCAGCGAGTAATTATTGTCGCCAGTAGTTCCTCAGCTAAGATTGGGGCCCACTGCCCATTCTCCCAGTTTTTGATTGAGTCAGCTTGAGTCTTGTGAAAAATTATTTGTTTATTAATTTTATTTTTTATGTGTATGAGTGTGCTTATGCATGGTAGTTAGGTGCACCCCATGTAGTGCAATGCCGCGGAGGTCAGAAAGAAGGTGTCAGATTCCCCCTGGAACTGGAGTTCTGGATTTGGAGTTACAGATGATTTTAGCCACCGTGTGGATGCTGTGGAATCAAAAAGGTGAAAAATAAAGTGAGTTCCAGGCCAGCCAGGACTACACAATGTTTTCTCTCAAAAGGAAACAAAAATAAAAAATTAAAAACCTAGGGAATGGAGAGATAGCTCAGCAGTTAAGATCAACTGCTATTCTTGCAGAGGGTTAGATTTCTATCCCAGCACCCACATGGAGGCTAACAACGGTCCATAGTCCAGTTTCAGGGGCTGCAACACCCCCTTCTTAAACCCCATGGGCATTGCATGACATGAGAGTGTATGCAAGTATAGATTCATACATGTATAGAAATACATGATAACAAATGAATTTATATACTTAGTATACTTTTGTATAAAAGTATGAATATATAGCTACTTAACCATACATTATGCAGTAGATTAATAAAATTAATAAAAGTAATAAATAAAATAGTTTTATAATAAAAATAAAAACCCAACTCTTATGAAGCTGGTTTGAGGTATATTGCCTTGGATAAAAAAAAGGTAAAAAAAACTACTATATGAACCAGCTATACCATTTCTGGGAATATAACCAAAATAAATAATATCCTTACTGGTAGAGATACTTGTACCTTCATGTTCAATGCTGCTCTATTCATAATAATAAGGAAATAGAATGTCCACTGATTAAAATATTCACTATATATGATGGAATCTTATTCAGGTATAAAGACAAATGAAATGGATGAAATTTTCAAAAAAATAAATAAAATTATATACTGAGATAACCCTGAGAAAGAAATGCCACATGCTCTCTCTCATAAGTCTAGCTTCAGATTTTTAGATGTCTGTTAACTTGAAATGCCTGTAGAACGCAAGAAACCAGAAAGGACTATTGGGGGTTGGGCAAGGCCTTAAGGGAGGATGGAATGGTAGGACACATGTGATGTGACAGTAGAGGCAGGAAATACCGTGGGTGGAAAGGTCTAAGTGAGGATGGAAGTAGAGAGATGAGAGAAGAGATGATGGAAAGGGGAGCGACTGAAATAAGGTATGCAATGAAAAAGCCAGATAGAACATGTGTTCTAATAAACTAATTAAAAAATAATTTTGTCATTAAACCTTTGTCGGGCAATCCTAGAGGTAAGTTTCATTAGGATTCGTTATAAATAGTTGTTACGGGCTGGAGAAATAGCCTTAGCGGTTAAGAGTGGCGACCGCTCTTGCAGAGGACCCCGGGTTCGACCAGCACCCACATGGGTGCCGAGAGCCATTCGAAACTCAATTCCAGGAGAACTCCCAGTTTCCAGGGGAGATTCCGACGCCCTTCTTCTTCTGAACTCCGTGGCATTTGCATGACACGGATGCACATACTTGCATGCAGACAATACTCATACACAATTATGAAATTAAATAAAAAATTAAAAAAAAAAATTGTAAAAATAGTGTTACTAGTAGGATCCACAGAGGAGCCTAATGTCTGCCAGCAATCTGAGGCATTCTTCCCTTCAATGCCCAGAGGAGTCATTTCTTTTGCTGGCACTTTCTGGGTACATCCTACTCACTGCAAAGCTGCATTTTCTTCTCAGCCATTAAGTTGGTGATACTCTGGCCTGTTGGAAACATACAAATCCTTCCCGTATTTAGTTTTAAGATTTGGGTTGCAAGGTTTTGTTGGACAAAAAGTTTTCATAATCTATCCTATATCCCCCTTTTGTATCTTTAAGGTTTTTTTGACCCATGATCTCAAAAAAAGGCAGATGTTTAACATACCTATAGGGTGGAATCAAGACACAGATTTTCATCAAGTTCACCCATGCTGTTTGGGTTATTTATGTGATTAAATTGGGAAAACAGCTTATTTTTTGACTTATATCACCTATAGGGAGAAGAGAGTGTTACCATGTCATATTATATGACAGCATAATTATAGCAAACATTTGTTTATACCAATCCAAAGTAATTGTTTATACAGATTTTAGTTAAAGCTAATGTGGACAACAACAATTTTTTTTTTTTTTTTAACTCAGATGCATTACCTTTTTCATCAGCCTTCAAACCAATGTTGTCAAATATGCACATATTTACTTTTACTAGTCCAGACTTCTAAACTCCACCCCCATAAATAAGGAGAAATATGATTGATGATGAGGTCGTTCTCCAAACTGTAAATTGGAGCCAGCTGTATATAGAGGTATCTCTCTGCTAAAAATCAGTAAAAATTGCCTTCTTTAAGACTAATGGACATAGAAACTTCTGAAAAGGATTATTCTCTATCAGAACCAAATATAATAATAAAATCCTTAAGCTATGCACTTAAACAAAATATATAAATACAGGAAAGCTCTGACATCAACATGGATTATTCTACCAAGAGATGTTGGCCAGGGGATCCAAGCCCCACACAAATGGTAAAGGCTCCTTTCCCTTTTCCCCAAACTGGGATATCTGCAGGAAGAGAGGGTGATAAGGCCCTGCTGTTGAAAGACTGATATAACATGGGAAAGATGTATGGAGACCGCACTTGCAAGTATACAGATGTCTCTGGAATGCCCGAGAGTATGTTAACAAAGACCACCAAACCAATAAAGAAAATATAGGTCTTCTTGAGTCAAAAGCAAGACTCCTCCGTCAGCACCAGCTACACCCTCATCTGCCTGGAAATACGGGTGGACGATGCAAGCCATACGCGAAGATCCCAAACAATGTGCAGATAGCTCTCCCGGAGGAAAACCCGACGGCTGAGCCACAAGCTACACCCTAAGCGAGTAAGAGTATTAAACACACCGGAAGACCCTGCCGGCAGTAGCTTAAACAGAAGAAAATAGAATCATGAATAACATTACCATTCAAAACATCTGTATCGGCTTGTCTATACCAAAGTAACCTTCCATAACAATTAGTACTGTTTAAAATACCTATATATTCTAATTGTGGTGTGCTTCATTAGTAAGGATCGAAAGGTTATTATATGTATTATACTGTTTGAATACCTAAATATCTAATTGCATGTGCCTTCATTAGTAGGATTGAAAGTATGCCTTGGACAAGCTGGCACCCCATGAAAGAAAACAGCCAGAACTGACTGAGACCAAGACATCAGCTCCAGAGAAAGTAGAAGTGTTTTTGCTTTCTCATCCACCTGCTTGCCCCTTTTCTAAGCCTAGGCGAACAATCTGCGGAAGAGGGGGCGTGGTAGAATGTAAGGGCTGCGATTTGGGTTAATGGTTGCTGAAACTATAACAATATAGCACCTGGACACTCATTTGATCACTCAACTTGATTGAACATACAAAGGCCCCCCTGAACTGGGATGGTGGGACCCATGCGCTGTATGGGTTTGGGCACTCAACTGCTTGCAATTTCGTTTTACATGAAGGATGCTTGTACTCATAATATCACTTATGTTTAAAAAAAAATGAAAACAAAACAAAACAAAAAAAAGCAAGAAAGATGCAGAAACACTTACTGGCAGAATGCAGATCTGGGGATGGGTAGGGGTGAGGTGGGGGGAAGGGAAGGGGAATATATGCCTGAACTGAATTGCGAATTGGAAAATGAAATACACAAGCATCAATAAAAAAAAAAAGAAACTGAATATTGATAGTAATAACCAAAAAAAAAATAAAGTTTAAATATGCAAAGATAATATATATATATATATATATAATTATTATCTATATATAATTTTGTTAAAAGGGGAAAAAATAGAGCTTTGATACACAACAGGGGAATAAATACCATGATCCAAGAAGTGCTGGTATTGAGGGTTGAATGAGCTATCCATTGCACTTTGACATGCTGAGCCCTGAAAATTTCTGAAGTGTGGGAGACTGGAAACTGATAATCTGGTTCACAGTTTTGTCTTGTTTTATCTCTTCTGAAAAAGGAGTTTGAAGGGAAGTCCCCTGCCTGGGTGGATGATGCTGTGTTCCCGGGAACTATAGGTTATGAAATGAAAACCCCAGTGCCGGATATAGAATACATTCTTATGAATTGTCAGTCACAGAGTCCCAGAAGCCTCTAAAACATCTAGGCTATTATTGCTCTTGTTTGTCCACCAGAGCTTAAATAGTAAGACACAACATACTTAGCAGAACACAGAAAAATCAAGCTGGCAAAGGGCCTGGAAGCTTCCGTCCCATTGGCTAGCCTTCATAAAAAGATTCTATGCAGGTTGCAGAAGGAGGAAGCACCAATATTCTTACCCAGTTGTGAACCCTGTGAGCAACAAAACTAACCTGCCAGCCAGTACTATACCCACTGGCTGCAAAATGGCCATCACTGTTATGGGCACAACCAACACTTTCTAATTGTATTTGGTGTCCACCCCATAAGAACTCATGCCTGGTACTTACTGTAAACCTCAGTCAAAAGGCCCATGGAGGGGAAACTGCTGTTTTTTTGCTAAATGGACACCAGTATCAAGCTACCTTTTACCTTATTTCATTTTTATTTTATTATGTATTTATTTTTTGGGTCTTTTTGAGGCAAGTTCTCCCCTAAGTTCCAGCTGTCCTCGAACTCACGCTGTAGACCAGGCTGGCCTTGAACTCACAGAGATCTGCCTGCAAGAATGTAGGAGTCAAAGGACAGGAAATAGTGCTGTGAAATGCTGTCTTCCGGACATAGCATGGCCGTTGAACCCATGAACTTACAGCAGCAGTGGCTACCTACATAAGGCCTGCATGGATGGAGGAGGGGACTTCTTGATGCAATAGTTATAGGCAGTCAGTAGTTATTGAGGAAGAGGGGATCATATTCCTCAGTGGTCATTGTAGCACTGGTAAGTTGCCCTTGATCAAGTCCAAATACCCCTCCATGCAAGTAATTAACCACATATGCACACAAAGGACATGAAAGTAGATGGAGAATTATTTGGAAGAAGAGAGGTTTTATGAGAAAGAAAAAGGGTTAAGAGAGGATAATTGGAAGAAATATGATCATAACACATTAGATATGTGTGTCAAAAATGTATAAGAATAAACATTTTTTTAAATGGCAAAAATACTAGAGTCATACTGAGCTTTATGCCTGGTTTTGTCATTTTTGCCTAAATGACCTTGGAGACATTATTTACCTCCCCTTGGGCTTAATTTCATTATCTCTAAAATAAGATTATATCAGAATAGTACCTATTTCATAATGCTGGTGTAAGAATTAAATGCAATGCCTGGCACACAGTAACGAACTGATAAATGTATAACTATATATAATGTTGTTTCTAGGACCTTAAGGAATGTTTAAGTTAGGTACTTTGTTATATTTTGAGCATAACTCCAGAAAAAGTGTACATGAGTATATGTATATGTTATTTGATATTGCCAGAAATAGCTAATTTTATCTGTCAAAAATTTCTTCATAGCATGCTCTTTGAGTCATGGATTTTGGCTTTTAAGTAAGCTAAAGGTTGTTAATTGGGAGAACAGCCAGGGAAACTTACCCAGAGCTTCTGAGTCACATGTTGAGTAAATCTGGCAGCATTAGCTTCAAGTGCCTTCTGTCTCTTAACTATTTTTTTCCTTCTAATTTAGTTTCTCCCACCTAAAAGGATTATAATTTATTTTCATTGCAGAGTTTTTTATTGCAGAGTCCATGAAAATACCACAGAAAAGCAATTATTTCCAAGTAGATGGAACCATATCTACTGAACATCGGAGCTGGCTTCATTCCAGGTGCTAATCCATAGAGATACTTCTTTGGATTGAGACACATCACTGATCTAAAGAGGCTGGCAAAGGTCTTGCCCAAGCAAGCCTATCGGCATCTATACCACTGAATTCTAAAAGCGAAAAAAAAAAAAAAAAAAAAAAAAAAAAAAAGCAACTCAGAAGCATCTGTTTTTTGAAAAGATTTTTTGTTTGTTGGGTTTTGACTTTTTTAAGAGACTTCATTTTTATTTTTAATTATATGTATCTGTATGTCTGTGTGGGAATGTGTGTATGAGTACAGGTAGAAGAGGGTAAAGAGATCAGATCTCCCTGGAGCGTTGGAGTTAATAGGTAGTTGTGAGCCTCCTGACAGTGGATGCTTGGGAAATAACAATGCGGTCCTTCTCCATGAGCAGTAATAAACCTGGGTCCTATCTCCACGAGCAGTAAAACCTGGGTCCTCTCCATGAGCAGTAATAAACCTGGGTCCTCTCCACGAGCAGTAATAAACCTGGGTCCTCTCCATGAGCCGTAATAAACCTGGGTCCTCTCATGAGCATAATAAACATGGCGTCCTCTCCCACGCAGCAGTAATAAACATGGGTCCTCTCCATGATCAGTAATAAACATGGGTCCTCTCCATGATCAGTAATAAACATGGGTCCTCTCCATGAGCAGTAATAAACGTGGGTCCTCTCCATGAGCAGTAATAAACCTGGGTCCTCTCCATGAAGCAGTAATAAACCTGGGGCCTCTCCATGAGCAGTAATAAACCTGGGTCCTCTCCACGAGCACTAATAAACATGGGTCCTCTCCACGAGCAGTAATAAACCTGGTTCCTCTCCACGAGCAGTAATAACCCTGGGTCCTCTTTCCAAACCGAGCTAGGTATTAAACCTGGGTCCTCTCCAGAGCAGTTAAATAAACATGGGTCCTCTCCATGAGCAGTAATAAACCTGCGTCCTCTCCATGAGCAGTAATACACCTGGGTCCTCTCCACGAGCAGTAATAAACCTGGTTCCTCTCCATGAGCAGTAATAAACCTGGGTCCTCTCCACAAACAAGTAATAAAACACGGGTCCTCTCCACGAGCAGTAATAAACCTCGGTCCTCTCCACGAGCAGTAATAAACCTGGGCCCTCTCCATGAGCAGTAATAAACATGGGTCCTCTCCACAAGCAGTAATAAACATGGGTCCTCTCCATGAGCAGTATTAAACCTGGGTCCTCTCCAATGAGCATTAATAAACCTGGGTCCTCTCCTACGCATGAGGCGAGTAATAGAAGCCGTCCTCGTCCTTTTAAGGAGCATAGGATAAACCTGTTTTCTCTGCGCCGTTGTAATCGAGCCGAGTAATAAACCTGGGTCCTCTCCCCGAGCAGTAATAAACATGGGTCCTCCCCATCCAGTAAGTAATAAACATGGGTCCTCTCCATGATCAGTAATAAACATGGGTCCTCTCCAAGAGCAGTAATACAATCTGTGTCCTCTGCATGAGCAGTAATAAACCTGGGTTCTCTCCATGAGCAGTAATAAACATGGGTCCTCTCCACAAGCAGTAATAAACCTGGGTTCTCTCCACGAGCAGTAATAAACACGGGTCCTCTCCACGAGCAGCAATAACCTGGGGTCCTCTCCAACGGAGCGGTAATAAACATGGGTCCTCTCCACGAGCCGTAATAAACATGGGTCCTCTCCATGAGCAGTAATAAACATGGGTCCTCGCCACGAGCAGTAATAAACCTGGGTCCTCCCCATGAGCAGTAATAAACCTGGCTCCTCTCCAAATAGAGCAGTTAAACTAAACCTGGGTTCATCTTCCACGAGCAATCATAATAAAACCTGGTCCTCTCATGAGCAAAGTAATTAAACCTGGGTTCTCTCCATGAGCAGTAATAAACATGGGTCCTCTCCACGAAGCAGTAATAAACCTGGGTACTCTCCACGAGCAGTAATAAAACCTTGGTCCTCTCCACGAGCAGTAATAACCCTGCGGTCTCTCAATGAGCATTAATTAAAAACCACTTGGGTCCTCTCCACGAGCAGGAATAAACATGGGTCCTCTCCAAGAGCAGAATAAACTTGGGTCCTCTCCACGAGCAGTAATATAAACCTGGGTCCTCTCCAACGAGCAGTTTAATAAACAATGAGCGTCCTTCTCCATGAGCAGTAATAAACATGGGCCCTCTCCACGAGCAGTAATAAACCGGGGTCCTCTCCACGAGCAGTAATAAACATGGGTCCTCTCCACGAGCAGTAATAAACCTGGGTCCTCCCCACGAGCAGTAATAAACCTGGGTCCTCTCCGATGAGCACAGTAATAAACATGGGTCCTCTCCACGAGCAGTAATAAACCTGAGTCCTCTCCAATGAGCAAGTTAATAAAAACCTGGGTCCTCTCTCATGAAGCAGTAATAAACCTGGGTCCTCTCCATGAGCAGTAATACACCTGGAACGTCCATCTAACCATGAGCAGATAATTAAAACCTGGGTCCTCTCCACACGATCAGTTAATAAAAAACCTGGGTCCTCTCCTACGAGCAGTAATAAACTCATGGGTTCCTCTCCACGGCAGTAATTAAACATGGTCCTCTCCAAATGAGCAGTAATTAAACCTGGTCCTCTCCAAGAGCACAGTCAAATAAACCCTGGTCCTCTCCACGAGCAGTAATAAACACGGGTCCTCTCCACGAGCAGCAATAAACATGAGCGTCCTCTCCACGAATCAGTAATAACACTAAGGTCCTCCTAACCATGAGCCAGTAATAAAACCTGGGGTCCTCTCCATGAGCAAAAAGTAAATAACCTAGGCGTCACCTCACATCAAAATGCAGCAGTAATAAACCTGCGGTCCTCCTACACGAGCAGTAATAAACCTGGGGCCTCTCCATGAAGCATTAATAAACCTGGGTCCTCTCCCGAAGCAGTAATTAAACATGGTACTCTCCTTATGAAGCAGTAATAAACCTGCGTCCTCTCCACGAGCAGTAATAAACACGGGTCCTCTCCACGAGCAGCAATAAACATGGGTCCTCTCCATGATCAGTAATAAACATGGGTCCTCTCCATGATCAGTAATAAACATGGGTCCTCTCCACTAGCAGTAATAAACCTGGGTCATCTCCACGAGCAGTAATAAACTTGGGTCCTCTCCACGAGCAGCAATAAACCTGGGTCCTCTCCTATGAGCAGTAATAAACCGGGCCTCTCCATGAAGCCAGTAGTAATAAACCGGAGTCCTCTCCACGAGCGAGTAATAAACCTGGGTCCTCTCCATGAGCAGTAATAAACCTGGGTCCTCCCCACGAGCAGTAATAAACATGGGTCCTCTCCATGAGCAGTAATAAACCTGGGTCCTCTCCATGCGCAGTAATAAACCTGGGTCCNCAAAAAAAAAAAAAAAAAAAAAAGAGGATGAGTTCAGATCCCCAACACCCATGAACAATTTAGATCTCAATAACAAAATAATAAATTTCTCAGACTATATATTTGGATTCCTTAATATGAAGCCAAATTTAATGTTTCAGTAAATTTTCAGTAAATTTAATTTTTTTCTTGCTGCCATGAAATAATGGCATAGTTTTCAAAGCAACAAACAATTTGAGGATCTTTCCAAGGTATTTTAACTGTACTTAATGTTCAGTTATCCTTGCCAATCTCATCCCCAAAATTCTATAGCATGTTATAGAGGGAGACAAGAGAAATTTGAGAGTTGTGTAAGCACTGTCCTGTGCTGATTGATCAAATATTTTCTTTATTAATTTATTCAACTCATTCATTCACTCAATGAGTATTTTTTGAATCTCCCACTTGTATGAGACACATTCTAAGTGTTAGAGATACAGTAGTGAGCAAGTCTAACTAAGTTCCTATCCTCACAGGATTTATGTTCTTACTAGAGCAGTAATAGCCATTTTAAAACAGATTCTCTCCTCTTATGATTTAAAAACAGCTATGGAAGTAATAAGCATAAGGATGTCTTCCAAAATGTTTCTTTCTCTAAAGACTTTGTTTTTGGTTTGTTTTGTTATTGTTGTTGTTTTGGGCTTTTTTGAGACAAGGTCTCCCTGTAGCCCAGGAACTCACTATGCAGTGCAGGCGGGCCTCTATGTCATAGAAATCCACCTGCCTCTGCCTCCCAAATGTGACGTTAAAGGCATGCACCATCATCACACCCAGCTAAAGATTTACTTCTGTGTGTATGTAAGTGTCTGTGTGCACATGTTCATACAAGTGCTTATAGAAGCCAGAAGGTTCTGATTCCCTGGAGCTGGAGTTATGGGCGGTTGTGAGCCTTCTGACATTGGTGCTGGGAATTGCACTAGGTTCCTCTGGAAGACTGGCAGTGCTCTTAACCCTTTTGAGCTATGTCTCCAGCCTCTTTATAGAATTCTTGATGGAGCAAATATAAAATGTATGTTGTCCAGAAAGGGAGACTTTCTTTAGGAGGAGAGGTCAGGGAAGGTCTTTCATTTTGCTGAAGAGGAGACATTTGAATAGAGATCTGAAAGATGAGACAGTCTTCCTGAAAAGTGGAGCAGAAAGGAAAAATCCTCAAGATAGGAAAAAGAAACAAAGCAGGGGACAGTATTAGTGAAACGCACACACAAGCCTGGGGACAGCAAACTGGAAGTCCTCAGAATGCATGTGGCCCTGAAAACCGGACGTTTAGAAAGAGGCAGTAGATGAGTTCAAGGCCAGTCTGGTCTTCAGAGGGAGTTCCAGGACAGCTGGGGCTACAGGGAGACCCTGTCTCGAAAAGACCAAAAAAAA
>VZQC01008907.1:6549834-6563733 GCA_009823505.1 Rhizomys pruinosus
TTTTTTGTCTTTTCGAGACAGGGTCTCTCCGTAGCCCCAGCTGGCCTGGAACTTGCTCTGTAGACCAGGCTGGCCTTGAACTCACAGAGACCCACCTGCCTCTGCCTCCCAAGTGCTAGGATTAAAGGCGTGCGCCACCAAGCCTGCCCCCCACCTACTTTCATCTTTGGTTCTCATTTTATACAATATTCTCAGCTATGTTATGCACAAAAATTAGTATACTCTAATACAAACAGTATATGTAGAAAGAAAAAACTCAAATTGGATTGAGATAAAAAAAAAAGGCAAGATATAAACAGTGGGTATAGTTTGCTAATATTTGTACAAATGGAGGAGAATCAGCCGGGTGTGGTGGCTCCCGCCTTTAATCCCAGCACTCCGGAGATAGAGGTAGGCGGATCTCTGTGAGTTCAAGGCCAGCCTGGTCTACAGAGCGAGCTCGAGGACAGCTGGTACTAAAAGGGAGACTGCCTCAAAAATACCAAAAAAGGGGCTGGAGAGATGACCTAGTGGTTAAGAGCTCCGACCACTCTTGCAGAGGACCCGAGTTCGATTCCCCAGCACCCACATGGCGGCTGAGAACTGCCTGTAACTCCAATTCCAGGAGAACTCCAGTTCCCAAGGGAATCCGACACCCTCTTCCCACCTCCGCGGCATTGCATGACACGGGTGCACAAACCTACATGCAGACAGTACATTCATATAAATAAATAAATAAATACCAAAAAAGGAAAAAAACAAATGAAGAGGATATATTTTTATTTATTTATTTTTTTAATTTTATGTGTGTGAGTGTATTGCCTGAATGTGTGGAAGTGTACCCATTTCCTATAGTGCCCTTGGAGGACAGAAGAGGGTATCGGATCCCCTAGAACTGGAGTTACATACAGTTGCTAGCTGCCATGTGGGTGCTGGGATTTAAACCCTGGTCTTCTGCAAGAACAGCCAGTCCTCTTAACTGCTGAGCTGTCTCTCCAGTCCCCCAACTGGAGGGAATTAATACACACACACACACACACACACACACACACACACATATGTATATTGTGTAAGCCGAAGTCTTAGAAGGAGACTGCATATGCAGATAGAGCTAACCCATGGTTTGCTTATAAGCACGTAAGCACAGTTAAGGAAAACCAGGATACGGCAAAGCACTTAGGGGGTGGTGACTGAAAGGATCTGTCAGCTGGTAACTGTGGGAAAACAGGGGGTTTCAATCCCAGTCAGAGAGCAGCAGGAGGGAGGGCCCCGTTATCAGAACCGAGGTGCTGTTGCAGAGGACTGTCCAACAAAGGTATTCCATTCAGTAGTTATTAATAGTTCCATGTTCAATAAGGAAAGCATTGGGAAAACAAATACTTGGTCTCCCCTCCCATATCCTTCTGGAAGAAGGGCCTCCTGGGCAAGTGGTGAGTAGAGAAAGGTGCAGAGATGAGAAGTGAATGGGAATATCTGGACGAATAAACATAGGGTATATTTTTCTGGAAATATTTACATTAACTAGTTTCTGACAGATAGGAGACTTTTAAAAATAAGATGTATTGCATGAAATCCACAAAAATTTATAAAAACATTCATTAAAAGAGATTTTATTTGCAGAACAGCTTTAGATTTATAGATCAGAAAATGGCAGAGTTTTCATATGCCCCTATATAATTTATCCTATGTCGACATCCTGAATTTTTATGGTACACTTGTCACAACCAAGAAATAATAGGGACATACGATTAACTAAGTAATATTCACAATTCATTCAGATTTTTTTTAGCTTTAACCTAATGTAATGTTTCTGTCCCATGAACCTACCCAGGATAGCACATTACATTTGGTCATCATGATTTCTTAGGCTCCTCCTGACTGTTAGTTTCTCAGAACTCTCTTAGTTTGGGTGACATTAACAAATTTGAGAACATACCAAGTGTCTTATGGGATGCCACTCTGCTGGGATCTGCCTGATACACTTGTGATTACTGAGGTTATGTTTTCTTGGGTGGAAAATCAGTGTCAAGGATACACAGTCAACAGGCTTGTCATTGAAATTGACCTTGATGACTTGGCCAAAGCAATGTTTACAACGTTTCTCCACTGTAAAGAGGCTGTCCCATACTCACGAACTTTCCAGGCTGCACTCTTCAGAAGGAAGTCGTCTTATGCAGCTCACACTAATAAGTCGAGAGTTAAACTCCACGTCTTTGAGGGCTGAATAGCTACATAAATTATTTGAAATTCTTCTGCAATACAGAGTTCTTTCTCATTTATTGTTTTGATCATTTATGTTATTAGGGAATCCTGAACATTTGTTTTAGACTTTACATTGTAAGAGAATATAATTTTTAAAAATCACGTTGTTCTAGTTTCTGTCACTAGGAGCTGCTTTGATTGGCTCCTGTGTACCTTTGAGCACCCCACCAGTGCAGGGTGCATTTTGCTTGTTCGTGTCTGAGGTACTTCTTTACTTTCTGGCTCTCCATGATGCTCCAGACTTACCTTCTATGCACCGGTCCAAAAATCAGCCATTTCTCCAAGGAAACCTGATTCCTTTTGTCATAAAAGCAAGATCTGGTTGTTAGATATGGCCCTTGTCACTGGGATGTTGTCTGTCTATGCCCCTTTAACTGACAAAGCAAAGAATTATGTATGTGCGTTAACCAATATATATTCCGTGGCATTTCTAAGCTACATTATACTTATGCCTTAATAAAGATGATGCTTACCATCAATTTTAAGGCCAAGAGCAGATCTGAACTGCTGAGAACCTGTTCCTGTTCCTTTTGTACTCTTAAGCAAGGGCTTTACTCATTTTTTTTTTTTTTTTTTACTGAGACACTGTGGTGGTTTGAATAAAAATGTCCCCCATACACTAAGTATTTGGACATTTTGTCTCCATTTGGTGACTGCTTTGAGAGGTCTTAGAAGGTGTGGCCCTGCTGGAGGAAGCTCGCCAACTGAGGGCAGGCTTTGAGAGTTCTGAAAACCTTGCCAGTCTCTAGTTGCACTCTGCTTCCTCTGCCTCTGCTTTCTGCTCCTGCTCCTGCACTTTGCACCACGCCTCCCCACCATGATGGACTCTAATTCCCCTGGAACCATAAGCTCAAATAAACTCTTCCTTTTATAAGTTCCCTTGGTTGTGGTGGTTCTACCACAGCAACAGAAAAGTGACCAATACTGACACTATCTCCAGCATGAAAGAGAAGTCTGACCCGCCTTTATCTCATCAGAGAAGAATTTTGCCCTTTGATCCCTAGACCTAGAATACAACACACACAACTACAGACAGTTCTCAAATTCTCTCATTGTTTTCAATGAGAAAATCACACTGAATGAAATGCTTTGGAATATAAAACATACATACACACATTCATACACTATCTTGGGTGGAAGGCAAGGCAGAGTTCTGAGGGATTAAGGTCATATCACCAGAGCATGGCTCAGTGAGCTTGTTTACATTACAAACAGTAAGTTTTTGGTTGTGCCTTTGTATGACAAAAGTCTTTGTGTAAAGTATGTCCATTTTGTAAAAGTCACTCCTACAATGTTTATATGGCTATATTTGCTACATGTGACCAATATTTTTTAAAGTTATTTATTATTATTGTGTTTGCATGTGTGTGTGAATGATGATGACAATGATGATTATAATATGTGTGCACACATGCCATGGCATCCATGTGGAGGTCAGAGAAAGCTTCTACCTTTAGGTGGGTTCTAGGGATCAAATTCAGACGTGCCCAGCAAGCACCTTTACACACTGAGCCATCTTGCTGATCGTAAGCAAAAGAAACATGAGTGTGATTCAGTCTATCTATAATTTTCAAATCTTTATTTTATGGACTTATGGGACTAAGTTGTCTTTATATTTTCCTCTCTCTTTATGCCTAGATTCCTGTCTTGCTTTAACTATTCCATTGATAGTGGCTTCCCTAGTAGTCAAAGCAAGATAGGATGTTCTTCCTACAAATATACTCAGCATGTGCACTAAGCCTGCACTTGCCACACTGAAAGGTGTATCTAGCATTAGGCTATAAAATCCTTGAAGACAAAGAGATTTTTATGTATATTTTATTGAGTTTTTGTGCATCTCATACAATAACTCTTAATTAAATTTAGACCCTCTGCCCCATCTGCATCTCCTAAAGCTCTCCCTTCCCTTGCCTCTAGCTTTCATGTATTCTGTCCTATGTTAAATTCTATCCCGTCAAGATATCCCTCAGCGCAAGTTCATCCACTGGAGTCTAGTCAGCCTGTCTAGAATCACTCCCTTAAAGAAGATCACCGCCCCCTCGCCCAGCAGTAATCACTTGCCAGTAGTTCCTCAGCTAAGATTGGGGCCCACTGCCCATTCTCCCAGTTTTTGATTGAGTCAGCTTGAGTCTTGTGAAAAATATTTTGTTTATTAATTTTATTTTTTTATGTGTATGAGTGTGCTGTATGCATGTAGGTTGGTGCACCCATGTAGTGCAATGCCGCGGAGGTCAGAAGAAGGTGTCAGATTCCCCTGGAACTGGAGTTAAAGACGGTTCTTAGCCACCGTGTGGATGCTGTGGAATCAAAAAGGTGAAAAATAAAGTGAGTTCCAGGCCAGCCAGGACTACACAATGTTTCTCTCAAAGAAACAAAAATAAAAAATAAAAACCTAGGGAATGGAGAGATAGCTCAGCAGTTAAGATCACTGGCTATTCTTGCAGAGGGGTTAGTTTCTATCCCCAGCACCCACATGGAGGCTAACAACTGTCCATAAGTCCAGTTTCAGGGGCTGCAACACCCCCTTCTAACCTCCATGGGCATTGCATGACATGGGTGTATGCAGTAGATTCATACATGTATGAATACATGTATGAATTATATACTTATATACATTTTTTGTATATAAGTATGAATTATATACATACTTACATACATGTATGCAGTAGATTCATAAAATAAAAGTAATAAATAAAATAGTTTTATAATAAAAATAAAAACCCAACTCTTATGAAGCTGGTGTTGGGAGGTATATTTGCCTTGGGGATAAAAAAAAGGTAAAATAAAACTACTATATGACCTAGCTATACCATTTCTGGGCATATATTCCAAAGACTATATCCTACTGTAGAATACTTGTACCTTCATGTTCAATGCTGCTCTATTCATAATAATAAGGAAATAGAATGTCCACTGATTAAAATATGGTACATATATATGATGGAATCTTATTCAGGTATAAAGACAAATGAAATTATGAAATTTTCAAAAAAATAAATAAAATTATACTGAGATAACCCTGAGAAAGAAATGCCACATGCTCTCTCTCTAAAGTCTAGCTTCAGATTTTTAGATGTCTGTTAACTTGAAATGCCTGTAGAACGCAAGAAACCAGAAAGGACTATTGGGGGTTGGGCAAGGCCTTAAGGGAGGATGGAATGGTAGGACACATGTGATGTGACAGTAGAGGCAGGAAATACCGTGGGTGGAAAGGTCTAAGTGAGGATGGAAGTAGAGAGATGAGGGAGATGATGGGGGAGCGACTGAAATAAGGATGCATGAAAAAGCCAGATAGAGACATGCTGTTCTATAAACTAATTAAAAATATAATTTTGTATTAAAACCTTTGTGGCACCTAGAAGGTAAGCTTCTTTAGGAATCATTAAAATAGTTGTTACGGGCTGGAGCGATAGCCTAGCGGTTAAGAGTGCCGACCGCTCTTGCAGAGGACCCGGGTTCGATCCCCAGCACCCACATGGTGGCCGAGAGCCATCTGAAACTCCAATTCCAGGAGAACTCCAGTTCCAGGGGAGTCCGACGCCCTCTTCTGACCTCCGTGGCATTGCACGTCACGGGTGCACATACTTGCATGCAGACAATACATTCATACACATATGGAAATAAATAAAAATTAAAAAAAAATTGTAAAATAGTTGTTACTAGTAGGATCCACAGAGGGGCCTGATGTCTGCAGCAATCTGAGGCATTTCTTCCCTTCAATGCCCAGAGGAGTCAATTCTTCTGCTGGCACTTTCTGGTACATCCTACTCACTGCAAAGCTGCATTTTCTTTCTCAGCCATTAAGTTGGTGATACTCTGGCCTGTTGGAACATACAAATCCTTTCCCNATATATATATATATATATATATAATTTTGTAAAAGGGGAAAAAAGAGCTTGATACACAACAGGGGAAATACCATGATCAAGAAGGTTGGTTTGAGGGTGATGCTTATCCATTGCACTTTGGACATGCTGAGCCCTGAAATTTCCTGAAGTGTGGGAGACTGGACTGATAATCTGTCACAGTTTGTCTGTGTTTGTATTCTTCCCTGAAAAAAGGAGTTTGAAGGGAAGTCCCCTGCCTGGGTGGATGATGCTGTGTTCCCGGGAACTATAGGTTATGAAATGAAAACCCCAGTGCCGGATATAGAATACATTCTTATGAATTGTCAGTCACAGAGTCCCAGAAGCCTCTAAAACATCTAGGCTATTATTGCTCTTGTTTGTCCACCAGAGCTTAAATAGTAAGACACAACATACTTAGCAGAACACAGAAAAATCAAGCTGGCAAAGGGCCTGGAAGCTTCCGTCCCATTGGCTAGCCTTCATAAAAAGATTCTATGCAGGTTGCAGAAGGAGGAAAGTCACCAATAGTCTTACCCAGTTGTGAACCCTGTGAGCTACAATACTAACCTGCCAGCCAGTATATACCCACTGCTGCAATAATGGCATCACTGTTATGGGCACAACCAACACTTTCTAATTGTATTTGGTGTCCACCCCATAAGAACTCATGCCTGGTACTGCAAAACTGGTCAAAAGCCCATGGATGGGGAACTGCTGTTTTGCTAAATGGACACAGTATCAAGCTACCTTTTACCTTATTTTATTTTATTTTATTATGTATTTATTTTTGGTCTTTTTGAGACAGAGTCTCCCACTAGTCCCAGCTGGCCTGGAACTCACTCTGTAGACCAGGCTGGCCTTGAACTCACAGAGATCTGCCTGCAAGAATGTAGGAGTCAAAGGACAGGAAATAGTGCTGTGAAATGCTGTCTTCCGGACATAGCATGGCCGTTGAACCCATGAACTTACAGCAGCAGTGGCTACCTACATAAGGCCTGCATGGATGGAGGAGGGGACTTCTTGATGCAATAGTTATAGGCAGTCAGTAGTTATTGAGGAAGAGGGGATCATATTCCTCAGTGGTGTAGCACTGGTAAGTTGCCCTTGATCAAGTCCAAATACCCCTCCATGCAAGTAATTAACCACATATGCACAAAGACATGAAAGTAGATGGAGAATTATTTGGAAGAAGAGAGGTTTTATGAGAAAGAAAAAGGGTTAAGAGAGGATAATTGGAAGAAATATGATCATAACACATTAGATATGTGTGTCAAAATATGAAAGAATAAACATTTTTAAATGGAAAAATATAGAGTCATACTGAGCTTTATGCCTGGTTTTGTCATTTTTGCCTAAATGACCTTGGAGACATTATTTACCTCCCCTTGGGCTTAATTTCATTATCTCTAAAATAAGATTATATCAGAATAGTACCTATTTCATAATGCTGGTGTAAGAATTAAATGCAATGCCTGGCACACAGTAACGAACTGATAAATGTTAACTATTATAATTGTGTTCTAGAGCCTTAAGGAACTGTTTAAGTTAGGTCTTGGTATATTTTGAGCATAATTCCAGAAAAGGGTACATGAGTATATGTATATGTTATTTGATATTGCCAGAAATAGCTAATTTTATCTGTCAAAAATTTCTTCATAGCATGCTCTTTGAGTCATGGATTTTGGCTTTTAAGTAAGCTAAAGGTTGTTAATTGGGAGAACAGCCAGGGAAACTTACCCAGAGCTTCTGAGTCACATGTTGAGTAAATCTGGCAGCATTAGCTTCAAGCTGCCTTCTGTCTCTAATCATTTTTCCTTCTAATTTAGTTTCTCCCACCTAAAAGGATTATAATTTATTTTCATTGCAGAGTTTTTTATTGCAGAGTCCATGAAAATACCACAGAAAAGCAATTATTTCCAAGTAGATGGAACCATATCTACTGAACATCGGAGCTGGCTTCATTCCAGGTGCTAATCCATAGAGATACTTCTTTGGATTGAGACACATCACTGATCTAAAGAGGCTGGCAAAGGTCTTGCCCAAGCAAGCCTATCGGCATCTATACCACTGAAATTCTAAAAGGAAAAAAAAAAAAAAAAAAAAAAAAAGCACTCAGAAGCATCTAGTTTTTGAAAAGATTTTTTTGGTTGGTTGGTTTGACTTTTTAAGAGACTTATTTTATTTTTAATTATATGTATGCATGTATGTCTCTGTGTGGGAATGTGTGTATGAGTACAGGTAGAAGAGGGTAAAGAGATCAGATCTCCCTGGAGCTGGAGTTATAGGTAGTTGTGAGCCTCCTGACATGGATGCTGGGAAATAAACATGGGTCCTCTCCATGAGCAGTAATAAACCTGGGTCCTCTCCACGAGCAGTAATAAACCTGGGTCCTCTCCATGAGCAGTAATAAACCTGGGTCCTCTCCACGAGCAGTAATAAACCTGGGTCCTCTCCATGAGCAGTAATAAACCTGGGTCCTCTCCATGAGCAGTAATAAACCTGGGTCCTCTCCATGAGCAGTAATAAACCTGGGTCCTCTCCACGAGCAGTAATAAACCTGGGTCCTCTCCATGAGCAGTAATAAACCTGGGTCCTCTCCACGAGCAGTAATAAACCTGGGTCCTCTCCATGAGCAGTAATAAACCTGGGTCCTCTCCACGAGCAGTAATAAACCTGGGTCCTCTCCATGAGCAGTAATAAACCTGGGTCCTCTCCACGAGCAGTAATAAACCTGGGTCCTCTCCATGAGCAGTAATAAACCTGGGTCCTCTCCACGAGCAGTAATAAACCTGGGTCCTCTCCATGAGCAGTAATAAACCTGGGTCCTCTCCACGAGCAGTAATAAACCTGGGTCCTCTCCATGAGCAGTAATAAACCTGGGTCCTCTCCACGAGCAGTAATAAACCTGGGTCCTCTCCACGAGCAGTAATAAACCTGGGTCCTCTCCACGAGCAGTAATAAACCTGGGTCCTCTCCACGAGCAGTAATAAACCTGGGTCCTCTCCACGAGCAGTAATAAACCTGGGTCCTCTCCACGAGCAGTAATAAACCTGGGTCCTCTCCACGAGCAGTAATAAACCTGGGTCCTCTCCACGAGCAGTAATAAACCTGGGTCCTCTCCACGAGCAGTAATAAACCTGGGTCCTCTCCACGAGCAGTAATAAACCTGGGTCCTCTCCACGAGCAGTAATAAACCTGGGTCCTCTCCACGAGCAGTAATAAACCTGGGTCCTCTCCACGAGCAGTAATAAACCTGGGTCCTCTCCACGAGCAGTAATAAACCTGGGTCCTCTCCACGAGCAGTAATAAACCTGGGTCCTCTCCACGAGCAGTAATAAACCTGGGTCCTCTCCACGAGCAGTAATAAACCTGGGTCCTCTCCACGAGCAGTAATAAACCTGGGTCCTCTCCACGAGCAGTAATAAACCTGGGTCCTCTCCACGAGCAGTAATAAACCTGGGTCCTCTCCACGAGCAGTAATAAACCTGGGTCCTCTCCACGAGCAGTAATAAACCTGGGTCCTCTCCACGAGCAGTAATAAACCTGGGTCCTCTCCACGAGCAGTAATAAACCTGGGTCCTCTCCACGAGCAGTAATAAACCTGGGTCCTCTCCACGAGCAGTAATAAACCTGGGTCCTCTCCACGAGCAGTAATAAACCTGGGTCCTCTCCACGAGCAGTAATAAACCTGGGTCCTCTCCACGAGCAGTAATAAACCTGGGTCCTCTCCACGAGCAGTAATAAACCTGGGTCCTCTCCACGAGCAGTAATAAACCTGGGTCCTCTCCACGAGCAGTAATAAACCTGGGTCCTCTCCACGAGCAGTAATAAACCTGGGTCCTCTCCACGAGCAGTAATAAACCTGGGTCCTCTCCACGAGCAGTAATAAACCTGGGTCCTCTCCACGAGCAGTAATAAACCTGGGTCCTCTCCACGAGCAGTAATAAACCTGGGTCCTCTCCACGAGCAGTAATAAACCTGGGTCCTCTCCACGAGCAGTAATAAACCTGGGTCCTCTCCACGAGCAGTAATAAACCTGGGTCCTCTCCACGAGCAGTAATAAACCTGGGTCCTCTCCACGAGCAGTAATAAACCTGGGTCCTCTCCACGAGCAGTAATAAACCTGGGTCCTCTCCACGAGCAGTAATAAACCTGGGTCCTCTCCACGAGCAGTAATAAACCTGGGTCCTCTCCACGAGCAGTAATAAACCTGGGTCCTCTCCACGAGCAGTAATAAACCTGGGTCCTCTCCACGAGCAGTAATAAACCTGGGTCCTCTCCACGAGCAGTAATAAACCTGGGTCCTCTCCACGAGCAGTAATAAACCTGGGTCCTCTCCACGAGCAGTAATAAACCTGGGTCCTCTCCATGAGCAGTAATAAACCTGGGTCCTCTCCATGAGCAGTAATAAACATGGGTCCTCTCCACGAGCAGTAATAAACATGGGTCCTCTCCACGAGCAGTACATGCTCTTCACCACTGATAGGCGCTTGAAAGGATTTTTTAGCAGATATAGGTTGATGGCTTGTAGTGCCCTGAAAAGTTTTAGGATCATTCCCCTGGAGTCATCTTTCTCCTACCAACATGTGGGCCCCAGGGGCCAAACCCCATCCTGCAAACAAGTACTCTTTATCCACCGACCCATTTCACTAACCCTTCTTCCTTGCCTGCCTTTCTTCCTTCCTTCCTTCCTTCCTTCCTTCCTTCCTTCCTTCCTTCCTTCCTTCCTTCCTTCCTTCTTCTCTCATCTTCCTTCCTTTTCTCTCTCATTTTTCTTTCCTTCTGTGTGCATGTCTTCGGTATATGTGCATGTGTGTGTATACAGGTGCGCACACCCATAAGTGCACACAAAGCTCAGAGCAGAGCACTGGCTGTCCTACTCTATCACTCTTTGCCTTATTTCTTTAAGACAGTGTCTCCCATTAAACCTAGAGCTGGCCAGGCTCCAGAGATCCCTCCTGTTTCCTATCTCTGCTTCCCACAGCTCTTGGGCATCAGGCACATGTGCGTCCACACCTTCTTTTGAGTAGGTGCTGGGGCTTTGAGCTCAGTTTCTCATACTTGCATATCAAATGCTCTTATTGCTGAACCATCTCATGACCACTTTCTTAACAGTGCAACCTCCTTCACTTCCCATATTTTGTTTTTACTCTTGTTGTAGAACTCTGTCCTTTGGGCATGATATGGGTTTGGTATCTTCAAATCAGAGCAGCTGTGGTTATTCACAGAAGATCCTCATAAGACTGGGCCCATTAACATTCTCCCATGGAAGGAGGGAAGGGCTCATATATAAGCGATTAGCAGTTGCTTGAGGGAAACAGAAGACTTCTTTGCAGTGTTATGCTCCAAAATTGACCATGCTCCAATACCCATCACCTATACTTCTGTAAGTAACCTCTACAAACTTGTTGGTTCACAAACCTAGACTGGGTAGAATTGCTTCATTGGTCTATTGTTGTTCTCCCTGTCTGAGATAACTGTAGAAATAGAATTCTCAGGAAGGTCATAACAGAATCAAAGATGAGTGTGAGAGGAGCAGGTGCATGGCCCTAGTATGGGTGCTGGAATCTTCAGCTGAAGCTAAGCCATCTAAGGGTGGAGAATGCACAAGGGCAATCCTGATTTGGCTCTTCTTCCCTACGTGGCATATAGTGCTGTGCTGTTGTTTTTTTTCTCTAGTGGCCATTGTATGGCCCCTGATATGGGTGATAAGACATGCCACCAAAGTTGAGCTATCTGAAGATGGAATATCTGTGGTGAGGGATCCCAAAGTGACCATTTGTTTCTAGATGAATGGAGTCTACCACATGAATATGTAGGTTCCCCCAAATGGCTGAAAGAACTGTAAAATATTTTGCCATCCCTGGAAGAAGCATTTATGGAATGAGATAATAGCGGCTAGCATCATAAGCAGGCTGTGGTGATAGTTGCATAAGACTCTTCTGCAGGTGACAAGACATGCATCTGAAGTTAAGTTGTATGCCCAGAAAGGAGTTCTTGTGGAAGGAAAGAATTACAATGAGAAAAACACATATGGGTACTATTATCTGCACTAGCGTATGAATTGGTAAGAAAATTGGGGCGTAGGGGAGAGTGAAATGGAGGACTGGCTTGCTCTTTCTTACAGCCGGCAGGGCATGAGGAAGAACAGAAATTAGGTCTGTGCTAAAAAGCCTTTCCTGGGCTCCAAAGACATGTACTTCATAGGAAGAATTAGACAGAAAGAGTAAGGAGAGTGAGATGGAAGTGATGGAAGATAGCCACGAGGTCTGACCTTTGATCTAGAGGAGAAAAATATCCATGATTCAGAATCTGGCTGGGGGCCTTAATAGCAGCCCAGTTCAGGAAACTGTGATCATCAGGAAGCACTGTGCCTTTGAACTGCTTGAATGGGAAAATCTTTTCAATTTTATTGATTTATTTTTATTTTATGTGTCTGAGTGTTTTGCTCACATTATGAAAGATCAACCAAATCCAAATCTGGGCTCAAGAGATAGCTCAGCAGTTGAGAATACTGATTGCTCTTGCAGAGGATCTGGCTTCAGTTCCCAACACCCACATGGGTTATTGATTGACTGGCTCATATGAGCCACTGAGGACACTTGGTTGTCACTAGCTGAGGTTCCCATGAATGTCAGAGAGTGAAAGAAATAGAGGAAAGACAAGCATCACTAAAGGAACTGAATCTGTTAGAGGTAATGTTTGATACTCAGTTTACTGGAGCAGATAGAACTGTGTTCACAGGAGATTTAAGAAGGAAAATAGCCCGGCGTGGTGGCACATGCCTTTAATCCTAGCACTTGAGAGGCAGAGACAGACGGATCTCTATGAGTTCAAGTCCACCCTGGTCTACAGAGCAAGTTCCAGGCCAGCTGGGGCTATAGGGAGACCCTGTCTAAAAAAAAAAAAAAAAAAAAGGAAAATAACTAAGCAAAAGCCTCAAGACTAGTAAAGAATCTTAGTGAGTTTACTGAGCCCCATGGTGAGTCATAATATTAATGAGCTACAAGAGACTGCAATGTATCTGAATGATTATGATCAGCATGGAAATCAAGCATAAAAAGTGCTACAGCAATCAATAAGAGATAAGAAAAAGACAAGGGCCCTGTTCAGTAACAAATGCGGCAGGATTTGTTTTGGATTGGAGTTCCTATAACAAAAAATTAGAAGGAGCCAAGTTCAGTGCTTGTGAGCATCAGAGAGGACTTCAGCCATGAGCAACAGTAGTCAGAAGGCACGATGACAGCAGTGCAGCTGAAAAAGACCAAGTTTATTCTATGAGTGGGCAATTAGTTCTCTAGAGTGTGCTGTATACATTTCTCTCCTATAAAAATGTGTACTGGGCTGGGCGTGGTGGATCACGCCTTTAATCCCAGCACTCAGGAGGCAGAGGCAGGTGAGTTCAAGGCCAGCCTGGTCTACATAGTGAGCTCTAGGCCACCGGTACTAAAAGGGAGACCCTGTCTCAAAAAGACCAAAAACAAAAATAATAATAATAGTGTACTGAAGGTGGGGAGTGGTGGCCTAGCCCAGGGCTTTTCAGCAACTCAATGTGTCCAAGGGAGATGCAGCCACAGCACTGACACAGAGCTTTTAAAATTTTTTTGGAGAATTTGAAACATGCTTACTGTATTTATATCACTTCTACCCCTCCCACTTCCTGCTCCCATGCTCCACCACACCCTTTCAATTTCTTGTCATCTTTCATTATTAATTATATATACATACATTTGTAAGTTTACATATAAAATGATCTGAGTTAATTTTTTTTTTTAGAATCATGTTTTTTTTTTTTTTTTTTTCAAATCTG
>VZQC01008907.1:6583745-6601096 GCA_009823505.1 Rhizomys pruinosus
TTTTTTTTTTTTTTTTTGGTCTTTTTGAGACAGGGTCTCTCTGTGGCCCCAGCTGTCCTGGAACTCACTCTGTAGACCAGGCTGGCCGAATTTGTTTTTCAAATCCTGATTTTTGTCATTTCATTCAGTTGTACAGTCATATTTTCCCAAGCTCCACTCAGGAGTTTATTCTTATTCTCTTTATTATATATTTTTCTTTAAATGCCTTTAATTCTTTGGTTGTGTTTATGATTAAGTTCTGTGTCCTGGCATTCCTCTGGGTAGAACATTTCCTTAGGATTAGTAGGTTTAGGTGGGGACATATGGTCTTGGTTTTTGCATATTGTTTGGGTTTTTGTGAGGTGACTTGAGTATATGGACCTCTTTTCTTGGTCAAGTATCTGATATGAAATTCTAGCCTGATTTTGTTGAGTAGACATTTGGTTCTACTTTTGTTGTTATCCTAGCTTGGTTGATCTCAGAATAAGTATGAAGAGCTAGTTGATAAATCCTTCAGATTCTCACTGTTGATTTTGGATTAGAGGGAAAGGGTTGATTCCATGCTGGTCCAGTGTGTGAGGTAGGCAACTACATATAGTCCTGGGAGTGTGGTGATGATGGTGTGGAGACACTGTCACAGAGCTTGTCAGACACAAGGGACCAGCTCCAGTATGAGGTGTTAACAGGCCAAGGCATGTTTGCTCCCGCTTGGCCCCAAGTCCAGCTGAGCAGTGCAAGCCAGCCTCACTGAGGCCCTTAGAGATGGGGAGATACATAGCAGCAATGCAGCATTACCCCAGGACGAGGAGACAGAAAAGGCTCATGGAGGACAGTTTATAAACAGCTAAGTAAAACAGTGCCTTCCAGCCACGCTGCGCTGTACCCAACACTGCTGTTTTAAAAACAGTTATTTTTCCTGGGTGGCGTGTGTGAATTTGGGTCCTTTGGAAGAGAATCAAGCACTCTTCACCCCTGAGTAGTCTCTTTGGCCCTCAAAATGTTGCTCTTTTGAGGAAAAAAAAAATGACACTGATGAGGAAAAGTTATATTCTTAGAACCTTATCATCTTTTAAGTTAGGATCATTTTGTAGCTTCTTTTTCTTTCACTTACTAGGTAGATATCTTTAAATGTAACCCGGAATGCTTTGAGACCTTTTCAGTTCCCTGTTTTGTTACTCTGCACTAATGTCTTAAAGCTCTGTGATGCTTATCACTCACTAAGACTAACTTTTTTTTCCTCCTTTTCTAGACAGGGTCTCCCTGTAGCCCCAGCTGTCCTGGAACTCACTCTGTAGACCAGGCTGGCCTTGAACTCACAAAGATCTGCCTGCCTCTGCCTCCCAAGTGCTAGGATTAAAGGCGAGGGCCACCATGCACGGCTTAACTTTTGATAAAGATATAAAACTAAGAGAATGGAAACTTCATTGAATTGTTTGATAAGGTACCTGGTCAAACTAGTCCAAGAAAAGTGTGGAAAAAAAAAAAAAAAAAAAAAAAAAAAGTATAAATCAAACCTAACAGAAATCTAAACTTCTGCCAATGATATCTGTTTTTGTAATTTGTAATGGCCCTTTGACAGGGTCCTAGCCCGATTACCTTGGCCTAGCTATAGATTAAAGATGGCAGATGTCCTGAACACAAGCCTGGAATATCTACTTTTTTAAAAGTTTTTTTAGCTGGGCGTGGTAGCAGATCTCTGTGAGTTTAAGACCAGCCTGGTCTACAGAGTGAGTTCCAGGCCAGCTGGGGGAACAGGGAGATCCTATCTCGAAAAGAAAAAAAAAAGTTTATTTTATTATTTTTATTTTATGTGTATGAATACATTGCCTTCATATTCATAAGTGCACCTGTGTCATGCAATGCCCTTGGAGGTCAGAAGAAGGGGTTGGATCCCCTGGAAATGGATTTTCGAGTGGTTGTTAGCTTGTGGGTCCTCTGTAAGAGCAGTCAGAGCTCTTCACCACTAGGCCATCTCTCCAGCCCAAAGATATCTAATTTGCAAGCTATGTTGGCCAAGTGAGAAGGTATTTTCCTGATACAACATGGCTCATCATGAAAATAATCATAGGGCCCAGGTGCTAACCATAAAACCATGATGCAAAATTGCCTAATTAACCCGAAGCTGTTCTTTGGTGGCAAGAAGTTCTAAAAGGCTTTGTTACTTTTAAAACCTCATACAGGAGATGGGAATAAAGGTGAATGCTTGGTGTTTTAGCTGGTTGAAGAATTTTTCCATAACAATACAAACACTGGGATTTCTTCCTCCTCTTCTATTTCATTCTCTTCCACCTCTTCCTCAGCTTCTTCCTTCTTTAGCATTTCCTTAGCTGCTGGATCTCAAGACCATCTGGCACTTGCTTAGAATAAATGGTATTAGGTCTTCAAAGATCCCGCATACTCCCTGTAAAAATATTTCATTTTATAATGCTAACCTCTGTTTTACAATTTTAGAAAAACATCTGAAATAACTGCCAGTACACCAAAAGAAGGGAGGATGGGAACTCAGTCAGCAGGGGGTGCAGGAGCCAGGCACAGGTGTGGAACTTTGGGACATTTTATGGTTGGCGAAGTACAGTCAATATTTGACAAGGTGTCTGAGAAAAATCCTCTAGTAGCCTATGTCTGTAAAAGTAAAAATACCTATTAAGAGCCAAGGTGTGGTGGCACGCACTTTTTTTTTTTTTTGTCTTTTTGAGACAGGGTCTCCCTGTAGCTCTGGCTATCCTGGAACAGGCTAGGTAGACCAAGCTGGCCTTGAACTCACAAAGATCCACCTGCCTCTGCCTCCCAAGTGCTGGGATTAAAGGTGTGCACCACCATGCCTGGCATGGCACACACTTTTATCCTAACACTCATAGGAGTTCCAGGGCTACAGAGTGAGATCATATCTCAAAACAAACAAAATACCTGTTAAGGAATTTAAATTCAGAAGGAAATGTGCATGGATGGGAAAAAAAGTACACACTAAAAAAACAAGGTTATAGCTGAGCGTGGTAGCACACGCCTTTAATCCCAGCACTTGGGAGGCAGAGGCAGGCGGATCTTTGTGAGTTCAAGGCCAGCCTGGTCTCCGGAGCAAATTCCAGGACAGCAGGGGCTACAGGAAGAGCCTGTCTCAAAAAGACCAAAAAAATAAAAAAAAAATAAAACAAGGTTATTAGTGCCTGGGATGAATTCCTTCCCTATCATGTATTAGTCAAGAAGGCTACAAATTAAGGTTATTAGTGCCCAGGGTGATTTACCTCCCTATGAAGTATTAATTAAGGAGGTACCAAAATAAAGTTCTAAGTGCCCCAGGTGATTTATGAAGTATTGGTCAGGGGAGCCACAGCATAAGACAGGTTACTGCTACTGCTATTGGTAAGACCCTATTGTTGAAGATACCCATACACTGTGGTTGTAGGACATGGGGAAATCAGGCTGGGACTGAGCTAAATGCTCCCTTCCTGCTGACTAGCTAGCATTCATAGTGCCAGAAGACTATGAAGATTGCTGTTGCCAATGATCTTGCTGGGCTATGGACTCTGTGTGTTATCAACATGTCAGGTAAGCTAGGTCTGCTGGTATGAAGTGGCACAGATGTTATGGGCACAACCAACTATTTTCCACCTGGATTTAAAGTCTTCTCCACAGCTAGAATGCACACCTGGTACTGTAAGTGAAGGCAAAAATCTGTGGCTCCAGAAAACATAGGCCCTAGCATGGGGCTACTCCTATTGTCTTGTTAAATAGATGTGATATGCCTGTCAAATTGCCTTCTTTTTAAAAAAATTTTTTTTTCAGGGGAGAGCGCGAAGCAGTCCCCCACTACCACAAATTATGCAGTTGAGTTTCCCGCATTTGGGGAAATTGCAGGGGTCAGCACATCCCGAGTGCAATGGATGAGCCACCTTCTTGATCATGGTATCTCCCCTGCCAGGTAAGTATCAAATTGCCTTCTAAACATTTGTGTTTACACTCATAGGTTAGTGCTGCCTTCAGCCTTAATGGAAGGAAATTTCTTTTTACAGTGGGGGGTAGTCACTGTGGTGATTCATAATCAGTCAAAGTATTCAAAGCGTTTGTTGCTGTGGGGTAAACTGTTGTGTGGCATAGCAGCCCAATGCTCAGAAATTATCAAATGTCAATAGCACCCTTGCCAAAGCTTAGGGAATACTGAAGAAGGAGGTGAGGAAAGAATATATAACAGCCAGTATTGTGGACTGTCCCCTGGGCGTGACATAGCAGTCATGGTTTCCAAATTTAAGCAATTGTTATTGCCCATATGAAACTCTCACAAAATTAACATCCCTTCCTGGAAAGGGAGGGCTCATAAGGCTCATTAGGCTCAGGAGGCTTTTTCTTCTCCAAAGTATAAGAGCAGTTAACAGTTGCTAGAGGGGAGGAGCAGAAAACTCCTGGTGCTATACCTGCCCACAAGTTGATCATTATCTTGTAAGTAACCCCTCACCTATCCTCCTACAGATAATCACAATAAACTGGTTCACCAAGTGAGATTTGGGTGGAATCACATCTTTGCTCTGTTTCTATCAGAGCTGAGTAGAAATAGAATTCCCAGGAAGAGCAACACAATACATCCGTATCTATTATGGTTTTTTATATACAGGCTTTAGAATCACTAAAAAGAAAGGAGAATCAGGAAATGCTTTTGGTCAGCCTGGAAAGCTGGTATCTTGTAAAACAATAAAACTCTTTACAAAAGGGAAAAACTGCAATAATCAACCAGGAACAAAGCTGTTCGCCCTTGTTTATTTAAATTCTATGCATTGGCCTTAAGATCACAAGTTGTTGTCCTCCAGAATGTCTCATACCAATCTATCCTTTGGACTGAGAACACCCTTTTCCTTGAAGATATTGCTGTTTTCTATTTACCACCGACTTGATATCACCTTGTAGTTTTCCTGGTTCCTTCTTTCTGTAAATGTCCACTAGAAATGTTTCTTGAAGGTTAAAGTTTATCTCTGTGACCCTTGATGAGTTTCCTATCCCCTCTTGATACTATTGGGGTATTGGGGTATCTTTGAAAGTGATAGGGCCTTTCCCAGCTTGAGAGAGAAAGGGCTCTGGAAAGTCACTGGCCACCAAAGTCACCTCAAGCCAGAGGCTTTTGAGTTCTTGTTTGGCAGATTCAAAGAATGAAATTCATGGGCCACAGAGGATGGGTTTTAGAAGAGTATTTTATTATATGGAGCTTAGGAGAGAAAACAGAGCTCCTGTACAGCAGGAGGGGTCCTCAGAAATGGGATTCCACTGAGTCTCATTACCCAGGAGTTATAAAGATTTAGTGAAGGGGAGAGGGGAGAGGGAGATGAACTGGTCAGGCCAGTTCTAGTTCCAGGTGTCCTAGTCCCTCGAGGAGGGCCTTGTCACATTCTCAGCATGTCTTACCTCAGCATGTATTACTTCAGGAAAAAGAGAGATAAGGAAAAATCCAGACTCCTTTACAGGCAACCCCACCTCTAGCCATGGCAGAACCAGAGACGTCATTGGATTAGATAGTTCTGCCATCTCTAGCCTCACCCAGGTAGCTCCAAGTTTACTGGCAGATCCAAGGGAATTTCCTGCTCTCAGCGGAGAAAGAAACTGGTCTTCTTTTGGGGGTCTCAGCCAATTTCTACCTCCTCCTCTGATTGCTCTCACAAGTATAAAGAAATAATAGTTATCTGTTACATTGTTGAGGCAACTAGATACAATGACAAAGTTTTTGGACCCTAGTAAAGTGCTCCAAGTTAATTCCTTTCTCTTCTGCCCTTTTGTATTTCTTCCATAGTATCTCACTGACTGGTAGGAGGTGACAAAGAATAGCAATTCAAAGCAGGGGGTGGTGGCACATGCCTTTCATCCCAGTACTCAGGAGGCAGGGGCAGGTGGATTCCTGTGAGTTCAAGGCCAGCATGGTCTACATAGTGAGCTCCAGGCCAGCTGGGACTAAAGGGAGACCCTGCTTCAAAAAGATCAAAAAAAAAAAAAAAAAGTATA
The DNA here is from genome assembly GCA_009823505.1 of Rhizomys pruinosus. Taxonomy (NCBI): domain Eukaryota; kingdom Metazoa; phylum Chordata; class Mammalia; order Rodentia; family Spalacidae; genus Rhizomys; species Rhizomys pruinosus. The sequence goes on from VZQC01008907.1 coordinate 6,589,704, forward strand.
GCAATTCAGAGTGTGGGCTCTGGGTTGGATTTTTCTAAAGAATGCAGGAAATGTAACCACTCCATGACTTGTTTTGCCTGTAAATTGGAAATAACACTAGCACTTACTTCATAATATTGCTGCAATAATTAAGTGACAAAGAGCAGATAAAACAATTAGAACCTAGCTCATGGTGAATACTCCAGAACTGTCAATTCTTACTATCTCAATGCTCAGTGTATAGTAGGTGCCTGAAAATAAACTAAATTGCAAAAAAAAAAAAAAAAACAACAACAACAAAAAAAAATAGATGAACTAAGATAAACTTGGTCATTGGTCTCTACCCAAAGATTATTATTTAGTTTGCCAATTAATCTCACACTTGGATCTGGTGAATGATTTGCTTCACCATATCCAACCAGATTCAAGTCATAAAATAAAAAACTGAAGGAAAGGGGCTGAAGAGATAGCCTAGTGGTTAAGAGTGCTGACTGCTCTTGCAGTGGACCCGGGTTCTATCCCCAGCACCCACATGGTGGCTGAGAACCGTCTGTAACTCCAATTCCAGGAGAACTTCAGATCCAGGGGAATCCAACACCCTCTTCTGACCTTCAAGGCATTGCACAACACGGGTGCACAGACCTATATGCAGACGATACATTCATACACATAAAAAATAAATAAAAAATTTAAAAAAAACTGAAGGAAAAAGCCAGAAGGAATTATTAAGTGGATCATAATGGGCAGCCTAAAGAAATTCTTTATTTCTCACTCATGCCTGATTGACTAATTATAGAACACAAGGCTAGATATGTCTTCTTCAGAATTTTGAAAGCATTGTTTTAATCCTAGCACTCAGGAGGCAGAGGCAGGTGGATGTTTGTGAGTTCAAGGCCAGCCTGGTCTACATAGTGAGTTCCAGGACAGCCAGAGCTAAAGGGAGACCCTGTGTCAAAAAGACCAATAAATAAATAAATAAATAAATAAATAAATAAATAAATAAAAGTGAGGTCCTCAAGAGCTGCCTGGAAGTTCTGAATGAGTGCTTGCTCACAGTGAGAATTCCAGTGGGCAAGCCAGCTGCATGAGGCCTGTTCCTGGGGAACCCCTGATGTTCATATCCATATGAAGAGCTCCTGTTTCCTCTTGGGCCTGTAAACTTCTTCCTTAGAAAACACTTGGTCATGTTCCTGGAAGTGAGGAACTGCCTACCATCATTCTGCATTTAGTATGCATACATAATTTCATTCTTGCTTTTGGTTTATTAAAACAGACCTCTGGTTTACTCTAGTCAAAGAGGAAATCTATCTTCTGCTGGGCCTAGAGGAGAGCCACTCAGCAAAAGAAGAAAAGGGCATCTAGGAAAGTGTTGCTTTTCAAAGGGTTTCCAGCCAACCTGCTTCTCTCTTCCAGGAGCTATGCTGCACTTTACTTAGTGGTGTAGATTGGCCTAGCTCTTGGCTTGCTCCAAGAGGGTAATGGTAATTCAATTTCTCATCACTACCATTTATTCAAAACTTTATAACTTTCTTCTCATGTTACATTTAACCTTGGTTTATGCTTTGTGTGTGTGTGCGTGTGTGTGTGTGTGTGTGTGTGTGTGTGTGTGTGTTTGGGACAGTGTCTCCCTGTAGCCCCAGCTGTCCTGGAACTCACTCTGTAGACCAGGCTGGCCCTGCCTCCCAAGTGCTAGGATTAAAGGCGTGTGCCACCACGCCTGGCTGGACACAGTTATAATTTTATATTTAAGAATAAATTTAATAAAAAATACATGAAGACAGAAATTTAAAAAATAAGCACAGGTGAGATGGCTTAGCAGGTAAAAGCGCTTGCCACCAAGCCTGATGACCTGAGACCTGCATGGTGGAGGGAGAAAACCAACTGCTGCACGTTGTTCTCTGACCTCCACATGCCCACTTTGACGTGTACATACAGAGACAGACAGGCAGACAGACACAGACACAGACAGACAGACAGACAGACACACACACACACAAGCACACTGTAATAACAGTGAATTAACCATTAAAGTAGCATTCAAATAATTTTGTAGCATGCTTCCTGTTGTAGTTTGTCTTCCATTGCTGTGACAAAACACTCTGACCAACACCAACTTGGGGAGGAAAGGGTTTATTCAGCTTACATCTCCCGGGTCACAGTTCATCACTTAGGGAGCCCAAGGCAGGAACTCAGGGCAGGAACCTGGAGGCAGGAACTGATGCACAAGCCATGGAGGAATGCTGTTCACTGGCTTGCTCCCCTGGCTCATGCCCAGCCCACCCTCTTATACAGTACACAACAACCTGCCCAGGGTGGCACTACTCATTGTGGGCTGGGCCCTCCCACACTGCTTGACCATCAAGATAATACTCCACAGATGTGGCCACAGGCCAATCCAATGGAGCCAATTTCCCAATTGAGGCTCCCTTGACCCAGGTGTGTCAAGTTGACACTAAAGCTATCCAGCACAATTGACCCCTTGTCAACTTGACACACAAAACACATCACTATTAAACCACCACCTTTCCAGTTCTTGTCCCCAAAGTATGATAACATTAATCACAACCTAAGACAATACAACCTTAAAAGCCCCACAGTCCTTAAAATGTCCAAATGCTTAAAAGTTCAGTCTATTAAAAGTCTCTTAACTGTGGGCTGCTGTAAAATCCAAAACAAGTACTGTCTTATTTCAAAGGGAAGAATCAGGCAAGCTCAAACAAACCTAAGTCCAGCAAAGTAGCTCAAGGCTGGACACCTGGGATTCACTCACGATCTTCTGGGCTCCCAAAGGGTTTTGGCCGCTCCCCTTCTCTGACTCTGCCATCCTTGGCACACACAGCTTATCTTTCAGGCCCAGGCCAACTCCATTCCACACCTGCTGCTGCTCTTGGTGGTCGTCCCATGGTCCTGGCATCTCCAAAAAGCTGGGTTCGCCACTGAAACTGAGGCAGCACCCTCACCAATGGTCTCTTCTGACCTCTCCTGGTGCAAAGCCTCAGCTTCTCTCCAAGACCCCTGCAATCCTGGGGTCTCCACAGCAATTGAGTTGCACTTCCACCAGTGGTCTTTCCTGACCTCTCACAGTGCCAAGCCTCAGCTGCTCTCTGTGACCCCCTCAAATTTCAACACCAGAACCATATAGGAGACTCTTACACGTTACCAAGTCCTGCTTCTGGCTTGAGATGGAGGCTCAGGCCCCTTCTGTAACACAGCTTCTGTGTGCTGACCCTGAAGAAATTCTTCCCAGAAGATTTCACCACAGTGATGCTGGTCTCTTGTTACTTACAGCTGATTTTTCAGCCCCAGCTAACCAGCATCAATTGTCCCAGTACAACAAAGATTTCCCTTCAGGTTCTGGTCTCTTGTTACTTACAGCTGATTCTTCAGCCCCAGCTGACCAGAACCCACAGATTCCACAGTCCTGATGATCTCTGCTTCCCTTTGAAACTAGAAACTTCACAAGCCAGGCCTCCATCTTCTACAACTCTTTCAGCAGAACTGCTCCAAGTTCCACAGCCATGATCTTTAGGCATTCAATGATCTTCCCAGCCCAAAGTTCCAAATGCCTCCACAATCCTTCCCCAAAACACCGGTCTGACACAGCAATACCCCACTCTTCTGGTACCAATTTCTGTTGTAGTTTGTCTTCCATTGCTGTGACAAAACACTCTGACCAACACCAACTTGGGGAGGAAAGGGTTTATTCAGCTTACATCTCCCGGGTCATCACTTAGGGAGCCCAAGGCAGGAACTCAGGGCAAGAACCTGGAGGCAGGAACTGATGCACAAGCCATGGAGGAATGCTGTTCACTGGCTTGCTCCCCTGGCTCATGCCCAGCCCACCTTCTTATACAGTACACAACAACCTGCCCAGGGTGGCACTACTCGTTGTGGGCTGGGCCCTCCCTCACTGCCCGACCATCAAGACAATACTCCACAGATGTGGCCACAGGCCAATCCAATGGAGCCAATTCCCCAATTGAGGCTCCCTTAACCCAGGTGTGTCAACTTGACACTAAAGCTATCCAGCACACTTCCCAAATATGTTCACATCTTTTTTCTTAGAACCTGTATTTTAAATTAAAGGCAAAGGGAAATTAAGGAGGGTCATCAGGTGACTTGTGAACAGTCTCTAGTGTCTTGAAGAGGCTCAGCAGATACTATAATTTTAGCAAATAAGACTGATTTTGGACTTCTGACCTTGTGATCTATTGGATAATGAATTCAGGCCTATTTTGAATCACCAGGTTTCTGGTATTTATGATAACACCAAAAAGAAATGAACATGCTCAAGATAAATCAAAAGCATAATTAAGGTTTTTTCAGAGTGAATTTTGCTTTCCCACACTTTATCTCCAAGCAGATTTGTATGCAATGAAGTCTAAGCTTCAGGGTTCTGGAAACACAGGTCCCCCTGAATACTGGAGTTGCACAATAGTCTAGGTATAACAGAAAAGCCAGGTTGCAAACAGAAATTCCTGATAAACTGCCACAAGAGATCTTAGAATATCAGAATCTCAAATGCTCCAGTAATTTGTTGTGATTTCTGATCTTATTCAAATTTACGCATAGTTTTGTTTTGATGATTTTCTGCTAATTTTGCTGTTTTGAGACAAGTTCTTCTGTGACACCTATTTTAGCCTTAAACTCACCATACTCCTTGTTTCATCATCCCCAGTGCTGCCACCTGAAAACCTATGTCCATCCTTGAATTTAAAAGATTTTTAAAAACCTTATGCATTACATGTAGACATAGTTATATGTGTATATGTATTACATATACACATATAATGATTCTGAAACATTGATGAAGGGGGAAAAGTTTTGGCTAAGGTTTAAGTGGCTAAGAAAACACTTCAGAACAAGGCTGTTGCAAAATATCAAATCTTGGGGCTGGAGAGATGGCCTAGCGGTTAAGAGCGCCGACCGCTCTTGCAGAGGACCTGGGTTCGATCCCCAGCATCCACATGGTGGCCGAGAACCATCTGAAACTCCAGTTCCAGGGGAATCTGAGACCCTCTTCTGACCTCCGCGGCGTTGCATGACACGGGTGCGCAAACTTGCATGCAGACAGTACATTCATACACAAACAGAAATAAATAAAAACTAAAAAAAAAAAATCAAATCTTCCAGTGAGATCTGAATGGAAGTACACAGGTGTCAAGAATAGGGGCTTATTGATATTTTAGGTTTGGTCAAAATCATATCTGATTCTGTCATAATTTTTAAAAATATTTTATTTTTATCCTATGTGTATGAGTGTATTGCCTGCATGTGTGTAAGTGCACCTGTGCCCTGCAATGCCTGTGGAGGTTAGAAAAGGGCATCAAATCCCCTGGAATTAGAGTTCCATACAGACAGTTGTTAGCTGCTATGTCGGTGCTGGGAATCAAACCCAGGTCCCTTGCAAGAGCAGCCAGTGCTCTTAACCACTGAGCCATCTCTCTAGCCTCTCTGTCATAGTCTTAAAACAGGACAGTGGGAAGGGAAATCTGAACAGAACCAAACATATCTGAGTTGAATTCAGCCAAGTAATCATTGCATGCCTAAGCAAAATGGGTTCCTCCTTTGTGTGGAATGGAACAAGACTGGCAGGGGCAGACACATGACAAATGAGCAGCTGCATGGAAGGGAGGAGAGAGAGAAGGAAAAGGAGAGGTTATACTTCTCTGACTTCAGTCATCCTAAACTGCCTAACCCTCCCACCATAGGACATTTTCATTATATAGCATTAGGGTAGCCATCTTCTCCTTCTATTTCTTTTGAAGACAGCATAGCTATGTAGGCCAGCCTGGCCTCAAACTCAGAATTCTTCCAAGTGCTGGGATTATAGGTATGGACCAACATTCCTGGGTCCCCCATTTTTAAAAAAATTGTGGAAAACAGCCGGGCATGGTGGTGTACACCTTTAATCCCAGCACTCGAGAGGCAAAGGCAGGCAGATCTCTATGAGTTTAAGGCTGGTCTGGTCTACATCGTGAGTTCCAGGACAGCTGGAGCTACACTGAGACCCTGTTTCAAAAAAGACAAAAAAAATTGTTGTAAACAAAATTGAGTATCCATTTAAGTGTCCAGTTCAAGGGGTAGTATCTTCACATGGCTGTCCAACAATCTCTACCATCCATCTAAAATTGTTTTCACTTTTAACTACTATTCTATAAATTGTCAGGGTTTTTCTTTTTTGTGTGTGTGTGTGCGTGTGTGTCTTTTTGAGACAGGGTTTTCCTATAACCCCAGCTGTCCTGGAACTTTCTATGTAGACCAGGCTGGTCTTGAACTCACAGAGATCCACCTGCCTCTGCCTCCCGAGTGCTGGGATTAAAGACATGTGCCACCATGCCCAGTGTTATTATTGTATTTATTTTTTTATATATTTTATTTTTATTTTATTTATTTTTTTTTTTTTTTTTTTTTTGTATGTATAGAATGTACTGCCTGCATGCAAGTCTGTGCACCCGTGTCGTGCAATGCAGCGGAGGTCAGAAGAGGTGCCGGATTCCTGGAACTGGAGTTCTCCTGGAATTGAGTTTCAGACGGTTCTCGCGCCATGTGGTGTGGGGATCGACCCGGGTCCTCTGCAGAGCGGTTGGCGCTCTTAACCGCTAGGCCATCTCTCCAGCCCCTATTTTTATTTATATATTTTAAAAATTTTATTTTTTTATTTTTTAGCTGGGGAGGGGAAGGAAAGGGTTCTTTTCAGCTTACATCTCCTGGGTCACATTTCATCACTTAGGGAGCCCAAGGCAAGAACTCAGGGCAGGAACCTGGAGGCAGGAGCTGAGCAACAGACCATGGAAGGAGTGCTGCTTACTGGCTTGCCTCCCCTGGCCCATGCCCATGCTGCACCTCTTATACAGTACACAAACACCTGCCCAGGGGTGGCACCACCTAGTGGGCTGGGCCCTCCCATATTGCTTAACAATGAAGACAATACTCCACAGATGTGGCCACAGGCATCCAAGGGAGCCAGTTCCCCCAATTGAGGCTCCCTTAACCCAGGGTGTGTCAAGTTGACACTAAACGCCATCCAACACAATTGACCGCTCTTGTCAACTTGACACACAAAACACATCACTATTAAATTTTATTACTTTTTATGTGTATGAATGTAACTGTTGCATGTAGGTTTGTGCACCCATGTTGTGCCATGCTGCAGAGGTCAGAAGAGGGTGTCAGAATTTCCCTGGAACTGGAGTTAAAGACGGTTCTCAGCCACCGTTGTGGGTGCTGGGGATCGAACCTGGGTCCTCTGCAAGAGCAGTAGGTGCTCTTAACCACTAGGCCATCTCTCCAGCTCCTATTATTATTTTTAATGAGGACAGTTTACCATTGGACATTTAGTTTGCCATCAGTAACTGTTCAAAGTTCTTTATTTGTATTGATCATTTAATACTATCAGAAAGTCCATGAAATAGTTTTTAAAGAAAGTGAGGCTCGTTGCCAGGCGTGGTGGCACCACGCCTTTAATCCTAGCCTTGAGAGCAGAGGCAGGGGAATCTTGTTGTAGTTCAAGGCAGCCTGGTCTACAGAGCGAGTTCCAGGCCCAGCTGGGGTTACAGGGAACCCTGTCTCAAAAGACAAAAAAAAAAAAAAAAAAGTGAGGCTTGGGACAACAAATAAAAGTGATGGGAATAGAACCCAGGTAGTCAATGCGTGAACTCTATGTTCTAGAGCCTCTAGGTGTTTGGGGTCAATCCAGAATGCCCAGGGGAGGTATAGTATGCCATAGGAGAGTGGGGCTCCACTGTTTTCTGCTTGTGCATTCCAGGTGATTGTTTCATTGCTCATGCTAGTTGCATGGGTCAGCAAGTCTGAAAAATATCCTAACCCATCAGGTGATGTTTATATGACCTATAAGAGGTGAATTGTAGATTTTCTTTTTTTATTTTTTGCCAATGTTTTATTGAAGTTCTGTGCATTTCATACAAATCAAATTACATTACAAATCAAATCTAGACCCATGCCCCCCTCCTTGCCCCCCCACCCCATCAGAGTTCGTGCATTCTGCCAAACATGTTTTTCATCTCTCAGTTTCTCTCAAAATTCTTTTTTTTAAATTGATGTTTTGTGTCTTTCAGACATCATTTTCCAATTCAGTTCAGGTATATTCCTCTTTACCTTCCCCCTATCCCACCCCATCCCACCTCATCCCACCCCAGATCATGCACTCTGCCATAACTGTCCTGCATCTTTCAGTCTTTTTTTTATGCTTAGGAATTCACATTTTCCTCCATTAATTTTATACTACTCTAAAATATGGATACATACTATCCACCCATATACAGTAATTACAGAGTCTGAAAATACTTGGTGGGTGGATTCTAGAGCCTGTTGAGGGATTCATATTATAACAACATAGTTGCTTTCAGATAAACAGAAATATAACAATGTTATTCAGCTTGCCTTTTATATTTTTGGGTATTTTTGAGACAGGGTCTCCCTTTAGCTGTCCTGGAGCTCCTTCTGTAGACCAGGCTGGCCTTGAGCTCACAGAGATCTGCCTGCCTCTGCCTCCCAAGTGCTAGGATTAAAGCCATTCACCACCACACCCAGCTCAGCTTGCCTTTCATCTAGGGGATTTGGTGTTAGCATCCACAAATGAGGGAAACCATTCTCCATTTGTCTTTATGGGACCGTGTTACTTCACTCAGCATAATGGCTTCGACCTCCATCCATTTACCTGCAAAGTTCATAATGCCATCTTTATCACTGAATAGTACTCCACTGTGTAGATGTACCACATTTTTGTCATCCACTCATCTTTTGAGGGGCATTTGGGTTGGTTCCAGCTCTTTGCTATTGTGAAGAGAGCTGCAATAAACATGGATGTGCATGTATCTTTGTAGCAGGATGAGTCATTGGGGTATATACCCAGGAGTGGTATGACTAGGTCAGATGGTAGGCTCATTTTGAGTCTTTTAAGGGTTCTCCACACTGCTTTCCACAGTGGTTGTACAAGTTTACATTTTCTTTTTTCTTTTTAATTTTTAAAAAATTTTATTTATTTCTGTATGTGTATGAATGTACTGTCTGCATGCGAGTTTGTGCACCCGTGTCGTGCAATGCCGCGGAGGTCAGAAGAGGGTCTCAGATTCCCCTGGAACTGGAGTTCTCCTGGAATTGGAGTTTCAGACGGTTGGTTCTTGGCCGCCATGTGGGTGCTGGGGATTGAACCCGGGTCCTCTGTCAGAGCAGTCGGCGCTCTTAACTGCTAGGCCATCTCTCCAGCCCCACAAGTTTACATTTTCCCAGCAGTGGATGAGTGTTCCCCTTTCCCCACAACCTCTACAGCATCTGTTGTCTTTTGTTTTCTTTTTTTAAAATTTTTATTTATTTCTATATGTGTATCAATGTACTGTCTGCATGCAGGTCTGTGCACCCGTGTCGTGCAATGCTGCCGAGGTCAGAAGAGGGCGTTGGAGTGAGATGATATCTGAGAGTGGTTTTAATTTGCATTTCCTTAATTATTAATGATGTTGAACACTTTTTTAAAGATGTTTCTCAGTCATCTTTAATTCCTCACTGGTGAAGTCTCTGTTCAGCTCTTTACATCTTTGTTTTTTTTTCTTTTTTAAAATTTTTTATTTATTCTTGTACGTGTATGAATGTATGTCTGCATGTAGGTTTGTGCACCAGTGTCATGCAATGCTGCTGAGGTCAGAAGAGGGTGTCGAATTCCCCTGGAACTGGAGTCAAAGGCGGTTCTCAGCTGCCAGGGGATTGAACCCGGGTCCTCTGCAAGAGCAGTCGGCATTCTTAACTGCTAGGCCATCTCTCCAGCCCCTACTTCATGTTTTGAGTAGGTCATTTGTCTTCTTACTTCTTTGTTTTTTGAGTAGTTTATAAATTCTTGATGTTAATGCTCTGTCAGATGTATCACTGGTAAAGATTTCCTCCCACTCTGTGGGTTTTCTCTTCACCTCCTTGATTGTATCTTTCACTGTACAGAAGCTTTTGAGTTTTATGAGGTCCCATTTGTCAACTGTTGACCTTACTTCCTGTGCAGCTGCTGTTAAAATTCTTGATGCAGAAGTTTACTGTTTCAAGAAGAAGTTTACTGTTTCGAGCAGAAATTCACCCTTTCAGTCAGCTCTTTGATGCAGACTTTTCTGTTGTTGTTGTTCCTTTCAACATTCATCACTCTGAAATATGCACATCTGTGCACCACATATATCATAGGTTTAGCATCTTCAGCTTATGATTTTTTTATATTAAGCTGAAAGACGTCATGTTTGAAGTCTCCTCCTTGGAAAGCTCAAACCACCATCAGTTCTGCCTTTGTGTTTCACACTGGGGTTTTCCCTTACTATGGTCAACAAACGAGGTCCAGTAAGCACCATGTTCTGTCTTGATCTTTCTGTACTGGTCTCCATGATACAGCCTGGGTAGTCAAACAATGGCAGTCTATACTCTGAAGAAGTGGAAACCACAGTAGAAGCTCAGTCCACAAGTTGGATGTCTCAGCAGTCCCCATCTGCCGCTGAAGATTTGGAGGATTCTTGGAGAGACATGAGTCTTCAGTCCATATTGGAAGGTTGAAAAGCTGTGTCTTTGAAGGATGGCAAAGCAGTGGCAGCCACAGGGTAGCTGTACTTGCCAGTAAGATAGGCAAAAGAACTGTGCTCTTTGGTCTTTTTACTAAGATCTCAAGTTTTATACCTGAAGTACAATTTCTCAGGCCTTACTATTTATTTATTTCTGGTTATACTTTCTTTTTGGATGTTTAAGGCCACACAGCCCAGATTAACCAAGATTTTTGTTTTCTCAAGGTCAATTGTGGATCTGGTCCTCAAGTATCACTCAGGTTTTTTGGGGGGAAGGGAGCCCCTGGCTCCTTTTGGCTTTTCAATCACCAGTTCCATCCACTTGAGAATAAAGTCAGGCCTTGCTAGACAAGGCTTCCCATTTTTGAAGCATGAGCAGACTTTCCTCTTTATAGTCTGGACACTGGCTGAAGTCCCATTAGTGGATCTCCAAGACCTCCCTGCACAGGAAGACTGATGACTCACATTTGCAGGACATTTCAAGAGATGCCCCCATGCATAGTCCCCTGGGATTTAGTTGACCTCTGAGGGCAAGGAACGGTTATCCTTTAAGACCCTTAGCCAAATTGGTATGGGCATTAAGTATGGTTGTTAAGCACCCAGAAAGGCTAAGTTACACCAGCCTGATACTTTTAACTACTTTATAATATTTTAGAAAATGCTTAGACAAAAGCTCAAGTAGTCTTGTCTAAGAAATACTAAGCACTCCCATAAAATAAATACTGTGGTTATTAGACATAGTGTCATGACGAACTAGTTTTTTCTGCATTCCTCTGATCTTTTTTTTTTTTTATTGGTGCTTTGTGCATTTTATACATCATTTTCCAATTCAGATCAGGCATATTTCCCTTTCCCTTCCCCCCTACCTCC
>VZQC01008907.1:6621012-6693793 GCA_009823505.1 Rhizomys pruinosus
TGCAGTGTTAGGTCATTCACTTGTGTTCTTTCTGTTTTTTTAATGTAGGCACTTAGAGCTATAAACTTCTCTCTTAGGACTGCTTTTAAAGTGTCCCATAGATTTTGCTGTGTTGTTTTATCATTGTCATTCAGTTCCAGGAATGTTTTTATTTCTTTATTTCTTCCTTGACCCATTCATCATTCAGGAGAGTGTTGTTTAGTCTCCGTGTGTTCTTGTAGGTTGTAGGGTTTATCCTGTTGATAATGCATGAGATTATTTCAATCTTTTTATATTTATTGAGTTTTTTTCTGTGTCCCAGTATGTGGTCTATTTTGGAGAATGTTCTGTGAGGTGCTGAGTAGAAAGTGTATTCTCTGGTGTTTGGGTGAAATATTCGATAGATGTCTTTGAGGTCCATTTGGTGTATTGTGTCATTTAGTTCAGACGTCCTTGAACTCACAAAGATCTGCCTGCCTCTGCCTCCCAAGTGCTAGGATTAAAAACATGTGCCACCAGGCCCCCCCATTCTCCTTCTTAATCATCACTGATTTACTATGAAGAGGAACTGTGTTAGTCACTGGGAAGTTGTAAGGTCATAAGCCCACCTAATTTGGGGATTTTTCAGGAAGCCAGCTGAGGTAGAAGTTGTGAGAAACTTGCTCCAATCAGGCTCCTTCTGATACCGGTCACAAGCCTCAGTTTATCTCCAGATGCTTCTACTGATACCACCCGGAGATCCACCTATGCCCATTCCCCTATCTTCCCAAACCCATTTCATTGTAAGCCCACTTCCTTGTGTGCTTGGGTATAAAAACTGCCACTTTGGGATGTTCTTCCTGCTGGTCATCCTAATCCCGACACAGGCAGGCCAGCCGCCATGTCTGAAATAAACCCAACTTCCTTCTCATCGGAGTCCTGACTATCTCCTCTCTGCATCAAGTCTCCCCTCAAAATGAACCTAACAGAAGGAGACTAAACAAAAGTATCAGTGAGGTCATCAGACAGTAAGTATATTAAAACAAAAAGAGCCAGATAAGGCTGGGGTACAATATCTGTTCATATGCAGAAGCCCGGAAGGAAAAGAATGTGGCCTGTTCTAAGACTAGGATGCATGTGTTGGTTGGCAGGACTGGAGGCTTGAAAATAGGTGGGAGGCGGGCTGGAGAGTAGCCTAGCAGTTAAGAGCACCGACTGCTCTTGCAGAGGACCCGGGTTCGATCCCCAGAGCCCACATGGTGGCTAAGAACCATCTGTAACTCCAATTCCAGGAGAACTTCAGTTCCAGGGGAATCCAACACCCTCTTCTGACCTCTGCGGCATTGCACGACCTTGGGCGCACAGACCTGCATGCAGACAGTACACTCATACAAAAATAAAAATTAAAAAAAAAAAAAAGACGAAAATAGGTGGGAGGCCTGGTAAGAACTTGGGGGTTTGATCTTTTTTAATTAAAAAAAAAAAATTATTGGCTGGGCTTGGCGGTGCACACCTTTAATCCTAGCACTCAGGAGGCAGAGGCAGAGGCAGGCAGATCTTTGTGAGTTCAAGTCCAGCCTGGTCTACAGAGTGAGTTCCAGGACAGCTGGGGCTAAAGGGAGACCCTGTCTCGAAAAGACTAAAAAAGAAAAAAATCATTTAACTGGGTGTGGTGGCACACGCCTTTAATCCTAGCACTTGGGAGGGAGAGGCAGGTGGGATCTCTGTGAGTTCAAGGCCAGCCTGGTCTACATAATGAGTGACCAGCTGGGGCTACAGGGAAACACTGTCTCAAAAAGACCAAAAAACAAAACCCCAAAAAACAAAATGCAAAACAAACAAAAAAAACATGCTCTGGGTCTGGAGAGATGTCTCAGTGGTTAAGGGCAGTGGCTACTCTTGCAGTTCAATTCCCACCTGATGTGGTAGCTAACAACAGAACCATCTTTAACTCCAGTTCTAGAGGAATCTGACACCCTCTTCTGACCTCTGTGGGCATTGCATGACATGGGTGCACTTACATACATGCAGACAATACACTCATACACACAATAAAATTTAAGAAATGCTCTATCAGGTAGCTGTTGAGTGTGCATGTATGAGAAGGGTTAGAAGAAGGTGGAGGGAGACCAGGGAGAGGTTGTCTTAGTAGTGAGAGACGATGGTGACTTGGAGTTTGGCCCTGGCAGTGGGAATGGAGAAATAACACTGAAGGACAAAAATAAGAAGGCTAAAGCAATCTTTGACTTACCCACAGCTGATAGGGAAGAGCAAGTATTGTCACAATGGCATTTGTTATCCACATCTTAAATTTGGTGGAGGCCTCTAAAGATTTGCCCCATATGTTCCTGCACTAGTTTTGTAACTAGCTGTAACAGATCACCACCAATTTGGGAGCTAATCATATCTATCCTCATGTTTTTGGAGGTCAGAAGTCCTTTATCAGTTTCATTGGTCTTTACAGGGCCATGTTCTAAGGGAGAATCTGTTTCCTGCTTACTGTAATTTCTAGAATTCCTTCACTTGTGGATATATATCACTCCTATCCCCCCTTCCTTTGTGGTCACATTACCATTTCCTTCTTTTTGTACCCACCATGTCATTCTGAAGTTCAGTATATGGCCGTGACCTTTGTAGCCTAGGCTGGCCTTGAACTTATAGTGGTTCTCAAGTCTAAGCCCTTTCTCTATGGAAATTATACATGTGAGCCACTACATCTAGTAGTATCGCCATTTCTTCTTTCAGGTGGTAGTGTCGTCTCCTTTCCCTTACCAGGATACTTTTGATTGCATTTAGGGCCAACCTAGTACCTAGGATAATCCTTCTATCTCAAGATCCTTAATCACATCATCATTTGCACAGAAGGAATTACTTTCAGGATCAATGGATTAAAATAAGGACGGTGTCCCTGGAATGGGATTCTAGTTCCCAAAATGCTGGCATAAATAACCATGACAAGAACTTGGGCCCTAAGGGATAAGTCAGGACAAGTGCTGGGGTCCAGGTTAGATCAGGGCATAGACTTGACTTGTGCCAAGTTCCAGTGTTTAGCTCTAGCTTATCATGTTGTTGCTTTCCAGAGACCAGAACCTCAAGCAAATTACAAGTAGAAAGTCTGACAAACCTACATGATTGTGGTGAAAAAGGCAAGAATAACAGCCTGAGATATAAAGTTATTATTGACTATGAGAAATAACAATATCCAGTATACTAAAACTCATGGGCAATGTATAGGATTTGCTGAATATCATCATTAGAAAGCAAAGTAATAGGAATAACTCTTTAACATACCTTGTAAGACAGTTTGGTACAAGGTTAAAGTATACAAACTCCCTATGTCAAACCTTAGCTTATACAGTGGTATTGTTTATGATTTACCAAACCAAGCTAGTTGTGAATAAAAGTAATATCAGGAAACCAGGATATTTTCAATTTCTAACCCTGAATCTAACTTCATTCCATTTTCCTTTGAGAAAACTGCTCAAACTTTTAAGGTCTCCAATTACAGATCTGTAAAATTGAGAGGCAAGGTCCAAGATCCCCCCAATTATAAACTAAAGTGCTTTTCTGGGGGAGAGAGAAACTTTCAAGTCCTTATACTCTTCAGACTTTTTCCTTACTACACAGTCTGAACAACTTTGAGTATCACCTTATTACATTAGTTTACATAGTAACTCTTAATTTTATTCTTTCCATTTTGGAAATGAGAAAATGGAAGCTTAGCAAGTAACTTGTTCAAGATCACATGACTAAACAAATGAACCTGGGATTAGATCTTGGTTCTGCCAATTCTAAAGCTGTGCATTTTCTCCTTACGTTTTTCTGACATTAGAGGTTATTTCTGTAGGGCAGGTCAAGATCCCAAACACCCAGTATCCCTATTTATTCTCGGCACTCTTACATTGCTATTTCTCAGTCTACAGTCTGAGATGTCATTTGCTCAGTTCTCCCCTAACTCAGCATCTCTTTCCTTGTTATTTATGGTGGTGCTAGCCCATACGGCATAACTCCCATAGCTTAGCCTTGTTAAATGTCTCTTTCATGTCTGTTTTCTGGCATAACTCCTTAAATAAAAGTATATATATCTCATTTTATCCACCTTACAATGAAAAACATATACATGAAGTTGGTGTTAAAATTATAATGAACAACAAGAGATGAAAGAAAGACTAAAGTAACCACCTTAGTTATTGTTTTCCATTTTCTTTTTTATTTAAGTCTTTATAAGACAAGGAAAGTGGATTTTCATGTTTAAACATTGAAATAACCCAAATTGTATTATTACAATCATTACCTCTACATGAATATTTGAATGAAAAATAGTATTTAACTCTCAGAATATAGAAACTGTATGATACCAGTGCATGTATGTTGAGGTAATAATTGTTTAATTAATAACTATAGCAACAATGGAAAACACTGCTTTTTGGATGAGCTTTTTAAGTGCAGAATTCCACACTGTAAAATACGTTCAGTTCAGTGTTATGACAGTTAAGCAAACAAACATAAAGCCTAGTAATAATTAGATAAGCCTAAAGGTAGAATACTGTGTTACTAAAACAAATATAAATAAAAAATAGTCTGAGAGGTACAAAAGCCCAGTAACAAAAATATAATTATCAACAGTGCTATTACAGAGTAAAACATATTCTCTTTAGGCTTAAAAAACAAAACAAAACCCTAAGGCCACTGTTTTCATTGCTCTTTTTTTACTCTTCTCTATAAATACGGTGACTAATTCTCGCCATTTATACTTATTTCATTTCCCTGTGAACAAATTTTCTGATATTGATTACTATTTTCAAACACATATCATCATCACCACCACCACCAACATCATCTGATTAGATTACCTAAAACTTTCGAGGCTATTAGTGGTTTCATGTAACTTAAATAAAATCTAATTTTGGAAGTAAATGGCTAATCAATTTTTCCTCTTATGGGTAAACAGTCACCATATACAAATGTTATAACATGCTTATATTTTTCTTTTTTTAATGTATATATTTTAATTTTATTTTTGTATGTGTATGAATGTACTGTCTGCATGTAGGTTTGTGCACTCGTGTCTTGCAATGCTGTGGAGGTTAGAGGAGGGTATCAGATTCCCCTGGAACTGGAGTCAAGGGTGGTTCTCCTCCGCCATGTGGGTGCTGGGGATTGAACCTGGGTCCTCTGCAAGAGCAGTCGGTGCTCTTAACCACTAGGCCATCTCTCCAGTCCCATGCTTATATTTTTCTAAGGAGCTGAAATACATACTTTATATCTAAAACATCAAATACTTTCATAATGTCACTACCATATAGGCTATACATGTCATTAAGAAAAGAACTGGTTGCTAACAGAACATCTTTTGAACTGAATTTTAAATTTTTTAATGGCTACCATGATAACAAATAGATTATCTTGACATGGTATATCACAATCTTCTTTTGTAAAGTTCAGAGGCCTTTCTTATTGCCTTTTTCTAAACGATTCTGTAAGAAAAGAAGACATAATACAGCAGATTAATAAACATTAATAGATACAAAGACTTATGAACTTTCTTCTCTGTCTAGTTATTATTAGAATAAGAAAATATGGATTGAGAAGGTCTGAAATTTAAAACACTATAAAATTTGAGTTCTGCTTTGAAAAAATATTCAGAGGGGAAAAGTGCAAGTCTTAGTAAGCTCATTTTCCCCATGCCTTAATCTGTTTTGCTTTTTTTTGTCTCACAGTTACCCATAGGAAACATAATTTTTAAAATTCCCTACTGCAGACCCAATTAAGATTTCTGGCAAGCAAAGAATGAAAGGAAGCAAGCAAAAACCTCAGTTGGAGTGGCCTGGCCTGCATGGTGTTGCTTCTCCCTTCCTCCCCTCCTCTGCTTTATCTCTTTCTCCTCTTTTTCCCCTTCCCCTCCTCCCCAGTCCCTCCCTCTAGTCCTTTACACATTAGAACTGGCTTCTCCATTATGTTTTCCTAATCAAAGTATAAAGATGTCTACAAAAATACATTCTTAAAAACTGAAGGACTTAAATCTTATAGAGATAATTTGAATTAAGAAAGTAAATGTTAACTTCCCCAAGTCTATGTTGGGATTTTGTTTGGGTTGAGCTCACAGGAGACTTGTTCATGCTGTCAGCACTGCTGTGAGTTCATGAATAACTGACCAGTTGTCTAGAAAACTTGGGTAAGAAACTCTAACCCTATTAGAAGAATTGCTGGCAACTGATGGCTGTTGGAAAGGCTTTTGGGGACACAAACCTGACTCTATAGGCATCTATCGATCTTCCTATCTACAAAAATTTGGTAGGAGAGCTTGAAACAATAATAATAATATATTGTATGAAATTCAGTCATAAACAATGGAACTGTAGAACGTTACCGTTCATAAATAGAAAATCCACCGAACTCTTATCAAGGCTGAGAATTAATGTCCTCATAACATTAAGCAACCAAATAAGACAGAATGAGAGGAGGCATTCTGAATGGTAATGTATCATTTTACAATTTTATACATATCTAACCTCTTTAGAAATCAGAACTTTAATGGCATTATCATTAAGGACAGTCTTTTATGTGAATTTTAAAATTAGCAAGTACTGATGGTTTGTGCTGCCAATAATACCTACCCACTCTTTATTCTTTTCTAGAAGACAGCCCGGGCAAATAACAAAAGGCAAAGACTACATGTTTATAATATTTGTTTAGTGCCTGTAAGGGAGGAGACCCAGATGAGGAAATCCAAATGGATTTAAAAGCTGCAAAATAAGATTTGATTACAGAAAAAGAAACCAGTTTCCCCTTCTACTTTTGTTTCTTTAATATTTCATCTATTATTCATACTTGTTTCATTTAAACTATCTCAATTATACAAAACTGAGACAGTCAATGTTTTCCAACGAACCTAAGGATATAATTCTTAAGATTGATTTGACAATAGAAGTAAAATTCATGTAGCCCAACTGAATTCAGCTATATACTATAAAATGGTCTTTAGCAACCTTTTGCTTTTTCAGAATGTGAACATCAGAGTCACCTGTAATAAGATGGTTTTATTGCCAGGCGTGGTGGTGCATGCCTTTAAGGCCAGCACTCAGAAGGCAGAGGCAGTTGGATCTTTGTGAGTTCAAGGCCAGCCTGGTCTACACAGTGAGTTCCAGGCCAGCTGGGGATACAGGGAGACCCTGTCTCAAAATGACCAAAAAGAAAAAAAAATATGCTTTTATTAAATGATATCTATATTTCAGAATCTTACACAGATGTTCTAACTGGACAACCAGGCTAGGTAGGCGGACAGGAAAAGAATCTGACAAATCCACTAAGAATCTTATGGCTATACAAGGATTTTCCTGCTTCAAAATATTTAAAGTTTTTCCTTTTTTTAATGTATTTGAACGTTTTGCCTGTGTGTATATAGGTGCACCACATATGTACAATGCCCACAGAGGCCAGAAGAGGACATCAGATCCCCTGTGACTGGAGTTACAGACAGCTGTGAGCTACTACGTGAGTGCTGGGAATTGAATCCAGGTCTCTGCAAGAGCATCCAGTGCTCTTAACTGCTGAACCATCTCTTTAGCCCCTTTTAACATTTTTATTTTTATGTGTATATGTGTGTTTCTGTGTGAGTGTATGCCACATGTGTGTAGGTACCTGCAGATGCCAGAATTCCCCTGGAATTTGAGTTACAGGCAGTTGTGAGCTGTCTTGACATGGGTGCTGGAAACTGAACTCAGGTCCTCTGAAGAGCAGCAAGCATTCTCTCTAGCCCCTAATGTTTTCTCTTAAAACAAGATCTGGTTTGATGTTCATTAATGTATCATATCTGTTTTAAGTAATGAAGTAGCCAAAAGTGCCTGAATGATTCTGAAGGTTACAGGTTTTTTTAAGCCTTTGAAACAGATACTTCAGGAAGTTGGTGTTAGGTCTGGGCTTCCCAGAATCCCAAGGGACACGGACGCCCACTTCCTCCAGAGGCTGTCAATCTTCTGACCACTTCCTCTGTACCTGAGGCCCCGCCCCCTGGCTATAAGTGGGTGGGCCCCAGGCACCATCTTTCTCTCTCTCTCTCTCTCTTTCTGCCTGCCATGCTGTCCGTTTCCACCACGTGTCTGCAGGCAGGCGGCCCTTGCTGATAATTCCACATGGAAGTAAATCTTGTTCTTGGCGTGACTTAAGCCTCATGTGCCTTTTTATCTAGGGGCTGGGGCTGGGGATACACGGCTTTTTTATAACCTAACAGTTGGTGTTATAGGCGATTAGATAGTAAACACATAAAAGTGTGGTAAGGATTAGCTCAAACATTAGCAATAGCAGAAAACTACCACTACTCCTTGGCTGGAGTGGTAAGCGGGGTTATGGTTGGGTAAGTGCCAGTGAATGGAAGCTGCCTATGGGAACTTTGACTGTAGAAGGAAGGAACTGGAACATTGAAGGAGTTTGCTAAAACAGAAAGTAAAAGGCTGTGCTTTTTTTTTTTTTTTTTTTTCTCCTGCTTTCAGTTTTCTTCTAATGTCTCTGACTGGCTAAACTTGCCCAGGAGTCAGAAAGAAAGGAGTCTGGAAATTTATGCTTCTGAGGCATGGCGTAGAGGAGTGTCAGGAAGAGAATGGATCCAAGAACACACAACCTGATGGCCAGCAGGCCTGGGAGCCTGGTTAATGACAGAGGTTGTGGAGACTTTGATTCTTATGCTCATTTTCTAGCTACTGACTTTGGAAATATTACATAAAAGTTCTGACTGTCTTTGCCCACAAAGTAGGGATATTAAAATACTTTAATTTACTGAGTTGCCATGGAAGGGAATCTGACAACATATGTAAGGCCATTAGCCAAATGCTTTGTTCACAGCACACCCTGAATAAATGTATTTTAAAAACAGGATGCAAGTAGAAATCAGATCAATACTTACATGTGCTATCAAACAAGGCTCTACTCAATACAGCATGATACTTGGTACAGCTGTGATGAGGTTCTATTCCAAAGAAACAGGTATAACAACCATTTTCTTTGGGAGAGTATATACATAAAAGCTTTGAACATTTTTTGCTTAGGATGCAAGCTGAAGATGGTATTTTGGGGGGAGGCAGGAGGGGCTGGTTAAGGAAATCTTACTGTTGCATATTCTTCAGGTATTACAGAGCTATCATTAGCTAACTGTTAATTACCATTAGCTATTATCACAATGGAGACATTCAGCAATGGACATTGGCTTAAGAGATTGAGGGCCTATTCCAGATTTTCTTTTTTTCCATTTAAGGGTTAAACCTATCTGGTACTTTGGAACTCCCTCAAAATGCACAAAGACTCATGATAGCTGAATATACCCTAATCTCACAAACAGGAGGAGAAAATCTTAGACAAGAGACCTCGGAAACGACTTCCTTTCTTCTTGTGCTAGATACTGAGGATGTCATGACCTGAGGAGGTCAACAATTTCAGCATCTCAACAGATGAGGAAGGGGTAGTCATCTCACTGAAAAAGTAATAATCTACTCTAGACCATGTGAACTAAGATCCTGGTACCCTGAGAGTCAAGCACACCAAAAGGAAATACCAACTTATGTTTTTTATTGCTTCTTGACTGGGTAACTTGAAGCTGAAGTACATGAATAAGACTAAGTCAGTCTGAATAAAAATTTAGCAGAGGAAGTGATACTGATGATGATGCTAATTCCTTTCTCCCTTTTCTCTATTTTCTTCCTTCCTTTTTTCTCACATCGTAGACAAGACCCTGCAATGCAGTTGAGACTGTATGTGCTCATGATCCTTTTCCTTCAGCCTTGTGCTGGACAGCCTTAGTGTCAACTTGACACACCTGGGTTGAGGGAGCCTTAATTGGGGAATTTCCTCCATTGGTCTGGCCTGTGGCCACATCTGTGGAATATTGTCTTGATTTTTGAGTGAAGTGGGAGGGTCCAGCCCACTATGGGTGGTACTATCCCTGGGCAGGTTGTGTGTATTGTGTAACAAAGCAGGTTGTGCATGGGCCATGGGAGCAAGCCAGGAAGAAGCATTTCTCTTCCATGGCCTGTGCTTCAGCTCCTGCCTCCAGGTTCCAACCAAGTTCCTACCTTGGGTTCTCTAAGTAATGAACTATGATCCATGAGATGTGAGCTGAATAAACCCTTTCCTGCTCAAGTTGGTATTGTTTTATTGCAGCAATTTAAGGCAAACTAGAACAAGCCCCCTAAGTGCTGAGATTATAAACGTGTGCCACCATGCTTGGCTAACAGTTATCTATGTTTCTTGAGTATTATAACGGCCAGAAACAGTGCTAAATACCTGGATTTATTTAGCTCTCTCAACAATCCAGTGAATAAGACATCATTATTGTTCTGATTTTATAAAGAAGTGAGTCCCAAATGGATGATATGATCTCTTAGAATCACAAAGGTAGGAGGAAGTATCAGCATAGGTATTCTAAGTCTGTCCAATTCATTAATTCCAGAATCTACAAGCATAGTGGCTATTTGCCACTTGCCAAGGCTATTTTGCAACAGTTTCTCCCTCAAAGTATGGCTGGGAGGTGCTGAGGTTTAAACTCAGGACTAGAGTTTACCTTTCATGCATGAGGCCCTGTGATTCTGGCACTACTGTCCCTGACTCCCTGCCCCCCCCCCCAAAAAAAATAGAGTAAGGAAAAATAAGTGTGCCTGGGAAATATATTCTGGTTAGTGGGTGGGAGTTGAAGAGAAGACAGACAAACTCTGGGAGATGAATGTTTGGAACTCACTCTCACTAAATTAGAGGCAGAGAAAGAAAATCCATGGCTTTAACAATAATTTTTCCCCCATTTACATCTTTCAAATCAAATCTGGAGATAATCAGGTATATGAATGCCATAGCCTTTTGTCCTAAAATGCCCCAAATACAGACAGAAGTAGTAGTTTCATGTGGAACTTCAACTTTAAAAAAAAAAACGTATTTTTAAATTTTTTAATGTTTCAATGCCTGTGGAGGTCACAAGAGGGCATCAGATCCCCCAGGAATGGAGTTATGGATGGTTGTTAGCCACCATGTGGGTGCTGGGAACTGAGCCCAGGTCCTCTGCAAGAGCACTCAGTGCTCTTAACTAATAATGAGCCATGTCTCCAGCCCCTGGAACTTCAACTTTTGGCCTTGCTTTGGTATGAATATGACAAACATTCCGGACGGTAAAACTCAAATTTTTCTAGAACAATTTTTTTTATGCTGTCATTTTTTTTTATAGCACAATTCTTTTCTTTAAAACTTTACAAAAAATATAATGTTAAGTTAGCATGTCAACAATTCTTTATATGATAGCTATCTTGAATTTGGCTATAAGGTGTAATCTTCATCCTTCAGGTAAATTTGGCTTCTTTAGTTATTTGACAAAGCTAAGATTAAGTACACCATCTGGATTTGTGAAGGGCAGGTAATCCAAACAATTATAATTAAGTAATTATTATTTCAAAACACTTTATATACATAAAATGCATGTGACCCACCTGAAGTTCTACGTGTTCTTTCAGGAGACGATCATATTCTTTTGAAAGTCTCTCAGACTGCATCTTCATAGTCATCACATCATTTTGTGCCTTAAAAAGGGCTAAAATTAAACAATTTATTTTGAAACAGCTTCAGAGAAACAGAAAAGCTGCAAGATTTAAGTAGAGAACGACTACTATACAGTCTTTACTCAAGTTCCCCAACTGCTAATGTTATGTTACATATTGTTATCATATTCTCTCTCCACACACAATTATTTTCTTGGATTATTTGATATGTATTTCCTAAGAACATAATAATCTAATAGAACCAAAATGTAACTGCTAAATTTAAAACATAACACATTTAATGCAATCTTCTACCTTATTTCAATTGTGACAATGGTCATAATTATCTGCTTTATATATTTTCACTTTATTTATTTATATATTTTTTAAACAAATCTAGAGCTCATGCATTCTGCCAAACAAGCTTTTCATCTCTTTCTCAGTCTTTCTCAATATCCTCCATGTGGAAGTTGACTGTTTTGAGCAAAAGTTCACTGTTTCAGTCAGTTCTTTGATGCAGTCCTTTCTATTGTTGTTTCCAATATGCATCACTCCCAACTACTTGGACAAAAGCTCAAGGGGCTGTGCACAAGAAATACTTACAACTAGGTAATTGGCACTAGCATCCACAGATGAGGGATACCATTCATCATTTGTTTTTCTGGGACTGTGTTACTTCACTCAGCATGACGTCCTCTAGCTCCAGCCATTTTCCTACAAAGCTCATGATGTCATCTTTCTTTACTGCTGCATAGAACTCCATTGTGTAGATGTACCACATTTTCTCTATCCACTCATCAGTTGAGGGGCATTTGGGTTGGTTCCAGCTCCTTGCTATTGTGAAGAGAGCTGAAATAAACATGGCCGTGCATGTATCTCTGTGGTGGCGTAAGTCTTGAGGGTACATGCCCAGGAGTGGTATGGCTGGGTCGGGTGGCAAGTTCATTCCAAGTCTTCCAAGGGTTCTCCACACTGCTTTCCATAGTGGCTGTACGAGTTTACATTCCCACCAGCAGTGGATGAGTGTTCCCCTTTCCCCACAACCTCTCCAGCACTTGGTATCATTTGTTTTCTTGATCCTAGCCAGTCTTATTGGAGTAAGATGATATCTTAAAGTGGTTTTCATTTGCATTTCCTTAATGATTAGTGATGTTGAGCAGTTCTTGAGGTGTTTCTCAGACATCTCTAATTCCTCGCTTGTGAAGTCTCTGTTCAGTTCTTTGCTCCATCTATTGAGCGGGTCATTTGTTTTCTTTTTTCTTTGTTTTTTGAGTAGTTTATATATTCTGGAAATCAATGCTTTGTCAGATGTATCTGCAGTGAAGGTTTCCTCCCACTCTGTGGGATTTCTCTTCACTTCCTTGATTGTTTCTTTTGATGTACAGAAGCTTTTGAGTTTGATGAGGTCCCATTTGTCAATTGTCGACCTTAATTCTTGTGCAGCTGCTGTCTGATTTAGGAAGTCTTTTCCTACGCCTATGTCTTGTAGTCTGCTGCCAACTTTTTCTTCTATCACCTTCAGAGTTTGGGGTTTCACGTTGAGGTCTTTAATCCATCTGGAGTTGACTTTTGTACAGGGTGAGAGGTAGGGGTTTAATTTCATTCTTCTACAAGTGGTGATCCAGTTTTGCCAACACCACTTGCTGAAGATGCTGTCTTTTCTCCATTGTGGTTTCTTGGCCCCCTTGTCAAATATGAGATGGCTGAAATTGTATGTGCTCAGATTTGGATCTTCGGTTTTGTTCCATTGGTCAACAGGTCTGTTTTTGTGCCAGTACCAGGCTGTTTTTATGACTATAGCCCTGTAGTATAGTTTAAAATCTGGTATAGAGATCCCTCCTGTGTAGCTCTTTTCACTCAGGGTTGATTTGGCTATTCGGGGTCTTTTGTTTTTCCAAATGAATTTAAGAACTTTTGTTTCCAAGCCTGTGAAGAAACTCTTGGGGATTTTGATTGGGATTGCGTTAAATCTATACAAGAGTTTCGGTAAAATGGACATTTTTACAATGTTAATTTTCCCAATCCATGAGCATGGGAGGTTTTTCCATCTTCTGATGTCTTCTTCAATTTCTTTCTTTAAAGGTTTAAAATTTTTGTTGTAGAGATCTTTGGTGTCTTTGGTTAGGTTTGTTCCTAGGTATTTTATTGTTTTTGAGGCTATTGTGAGTGGGAAGGTCTCTTTGAATTCTTTCTCCAGTTGCTTGTTCTTGGTGTAAAGAAAGGCCATTGATTTTTTAAGGTTAATTTTGTATCCTGCCACTTTGCTGAAGCTGTTAATCGTTTCTAGGAGTTTTCTGGTGGAGTTTTTAGCATCCCTTAAGTAAACAATCATATCATCAGCAAATAGGGATAGCTTGACTTCCTCTTTTCCAATTAGTACTCCTTTAATTTCCTTTTCTTGCCTTATTGCTCTAGCAAGTGTTTCAAGCACTATATTGAAGAGGAGTGGTGACAGGGGGCAGCCTTGCCGAGTTCCTAACTTTATTTTGTTTTATTTATTTATTTATTTATTTATTTATTTATTTGAGACAGGATCTCCCTGTATTTATTTATTTATTTATTTATTTATTTATTTATTTATTTATTTATTTTCGAGACAGGATCTCCCTGTAGCCCCAGCTGTCCTGGAAGTCACTCTGTAGACTAGGCTGGCTTTGAACTCACAAAGATCCACCTGCCTCTGCCTCCCAAGTGCTAGGATTAAACAACTGCACCACCATGCGTGGCTCAGAGTTCCTAGCTTTAAAGGGAATGTTTCTGTTATTTCCCCATTTAGGATGATATTGGCTGTGGGTTCCTTGTATATGGCTTTGACTACATTGAGGAATGATCCCTCCAATCCAGTTCCTTCTAGGACTTTAAGGATGAAGGGATGCTGGATTTTGCCAAAGGCTTTTTCAACATCAATTGAGATGATGGTGTGGTTTTTGTCTTTCATTCCATTTATGTGTTTGATGATGTTTATTGATTTTCATATGTTGAACCATCCCTGCATCTCTGGTATGAATCCAACTTGGTCATGATAGATGATTTTCTTGATGTGGGTCTGTATGTGATTTGCCAGTATCCTGTTTAGAGTTTTGGCATCTGTGTTCATTAGGGAAATGGGTCCATAATTCTCCTTTTTAGTTGTATATTTGCCTGGTTTTGGTAATAGAGTGATGCTGGCTTCATAGAAGGAATTTGGGAGAATTCCCTCTGTATCCTTCTAAACAGTTTCAGTAATAATGTTTGTAGGTCTTTTTGAAATTATGAATATATATTTTTCACTTTTTAAAGATACAGTCCTAGATCGTATTTGCATTTATTTTTCATGATTCTTTAATGTAGAATAGTTTTTTTTTGGCTTTTTGAGACAGGGTCTCCCTACAGCCCCAGATGGCCTGGAACTTGCAGAGATCCACCTGCCTCTGCCTCCCAAGTGCTAGGATTAAAAGCACGCACCACCATGCTCGGCTTAAAGACGGTTCTTAGCCGCCACGTGGGTGCTGGGAATTGAACCTGGGTCCTCTGCAAGAGCAATCAGTGCTCTTAACCACTAAGCTATGAAATTGCAGGTAAATGGATGGAATTAGAAGATATTATGTTAAGTGAAGTAACACAGTCCCGGAAAAACAAAAGATGAATGGTATCCCTCATCTGTGGATGCTAGCACCAAGTACCTAGTTCTAAGGCAAATTGAGCAACATTAATGCTATATTCCTCACGATCTGAACACAACCGTGCTTTTATATTATGAATCCCTAGACAGGTACTAGAACTAACCTACCATTTATTTTCAGACTCTGGATTTTTGGTTTATGATGGTAGACACGTATACATATTACAGTGTAACATGAAGTTAAAATGGAAAATGGTGAATCAAGAAATATGATATGGAAATAACACAGTTTGTTTTCCAGAAGATACAATTTTAGTATAGGTGTGATGTATCGGGCTGGTGTAACTTAGCCTTTCTGGGTGCTTAATGACCATACTTAATATCCATACCAATTTGACTGAGGGACCTAAGGGATAACTCGTTCCTTGCCCTCAGAGGTCAACTAAGTCTCAGGGGAATATGCATGGGGGCATCTCCTGAAAAGTCCTGCAAATGTGAGTCACCAGTCTTCCTGTGCAGGGAGGTCTTGGAGATCCACTAATGGGACTCCAGCCAGTGTCCACCCTATAAAGAGTAAAGTCTGTTCATGCTTCAAAAAGAGAAGCCTGGTCTAGCAAGACCAGTGTCCTCAAAGCGGATGGAACTAGTCGTTGAAAAACCAAAAGGAGCCATGGGCTCCCCCCCCAAAACCAAACAAAACAAAACAAAAACCTGAGTGAACCTTGAGGACCAGATCAATTGACCTTGAGAAAACAGAAACCTTGGTTAATCTGGGCTGATTGTGTGGCCCTAAGCATCCAAAAGAAAAGTATAACCAGAAATAATCAGTAAAGTCTGAGAAATTGTATTTCAAATATAAAACGAGAATCCTTCAAACCTTCAATGCCAGATGGGGACTACTAAGATATGTAGCTTGTAGACTGAGTGGCTACTGGGATTTCAGCCTCTTCAGAGTGTAGACTGCCATTGTTTGATTACCCAGGCTATGTCATGGAGGCCGTGCAGGAAGATCAAGACAAGACACATGCTTGCTGGACCTCATTTGGGTGACCATAGTGGGGAGGGACCCCAGTGTGGAGCACAGGGGCATGATTGATGGTTGTTTGGGTTTGCCAAGGAGGAACCTTCAAGCACTTCCTTGGGGGAAAACATGACATCTTTTGGTAAAAAAAATTATATTTAACAGTTAAAAATATTTTGTAAAATAGTATTTTCACTTTTTATTGATACATGCTACAACCATTCATAATTTATCCTTATGTAATCCTATGGTGTGTTCTATTATATAGGAATATTAATATTTATGCTCTAAAAAAAGAGGGAATGTAAACTTATACTTTTTACCTACATGCAACTTTTCTGTTAAAATGTGAATCTCTAAATGTGCTTTGGAATTAACCTATAGTTTATTTTCAGATTTTGTAATTTTGATTTATGTGTAGAATATATATATATATATTGGAATAACATAAAATCAAATGGGAACAAAAAAAAAAAAAAGAGAAAAAAAACCTATTCAAGGAACCAAAACAGTAAACCTGTGCACCGAAAAGGTTATAAAAGACTGAGAAAAAGATGCAAGACAGGACTTGTGTATGACAGAATCCATGAGCTCTGACAGGGGGTGGGGGGATGAGGGGTGGGCATGGATGGGGCAATACGTCTAAATTTGATTAAGAATAATGTATGAAATGCACTCAATAAAAATTAAATAGTTAAAAAAATAAAAAATAGCACTTTAATCCTGTGATGTTATTCTTTTTAAAAATACTTTATTATTTTTACTTTATGAGTGTATTGTTTGCATGCATTTGAGTGAAACTGTGTCATGAAATGCCCGCAAAGGTCAGAAGAGGGTGTTGGATTCCCCTGGAACTGGAGTTTCAGATGCTGTTAGTCCCCATATGGGTGCTGGGATTCAGATCCTCTGCAAGAGCAGTCAGTGCTCTAAAACACTAAGCCATCTCTCCAGCCCCATGTGTCCTTATTCTTAAAAGTATGTGTAGCCCTGGTTTAAAGAGAAAAAAAATTCAGGAAATCCCAATAGAGGTACATGCTGTAAAACAGATAATTACTCCTTTCCAAAACTGTGTGGAACTCTAGGTTCCAAGACCTGGACCACCACTCTGATGTAGGACACGGACAACCAACTCGAAGGAAGGCTGACAAAATTTTATTTCTGAATCTTAAGCTTTTATACCTCTCACAGGTTGCAGAGGTTTTTCCAAGGACAATTACAGAAAGCTACACAATGTATACGTGCTAGATGTAAGGAAGGCTTCAGGAGAGAAACAGAATTCAAGGTTCAGCAGGCCTAGCCGTAAAAGTAAACAGGGAACATAGTGACATTGGGTTTCAGCAATAATATGTCTAACAATTCCTGTGTTTAAAATCCAAGTATAAATAATCAAGGGCAGGGCCTTAGCCAAACTCTGCAAGCTTCTACCAAGCCCAAGCATTCAAGCATAATCAAACCAAGTTGGCCCTCCGCCAACTTTAGTAGGCTTCTTTCAAGCCTTTGGCAATCATCCAGCAAGAGAATTCACAACTCCACAAAAACTGTTAAACTCATCAAAAGTAAGGAAAATATGGTAAGGAAAATATGGGGGCTGGAGAGATGGCTCAGTGGTTAAGAGCACCGACTGCTCTTGCAGTTTGATTCCCAGCACCCACATGGTGGCTGAGAACCATCTTTAACTCCAGTTCCAGGGGAATCCGATGCCCTCTTCTGACCTCTGCGGCACTGCACGACATGGGTGCACAAACCTACATGCGGACAGCACACTCATACACATAAAAAATAATAAATAAAAAAAGTAAGGAAAATCTGAAAAACTATTACAGCCAAGAGAGGGCAAAAGAGAGACCTGACTATTGAATGTAACATGATGTCCTCAGTGAAATCCCAGAAAGACATTCAGTGCAAGCTAAGGAAATGTGAATTAATCATGAGCTTCAGTCAGTAATAATGTCTTAATATTGGTTTAGTGTATGTGCAACTATATAATTGTACCATATTAATGTAAGTCATTAATGGTGGGAAACTAGATATGGGAATATGTGGCTTCTCTGCAATACTTTGCCATTTTTCTATAAATCCAAACTTTTTTTTGGGTATTTTTGAGACAGGGTCTCGCTGGCCTGGAGCTTGCTCTGTAGACCAGGCTGGCCTTGAACTCACAGTGATCCCCCTGCCTCTGCCTCCTGAGTGCTGGGATTAAAGGCATGTACCACTGTGCCTGGCAATAAATCCAAACTTTTGACAAAGAAGTTTAAAAGCAATTGGAAACATAACAAAACAGCTAGATACAAGTTACTAGGCTCTGAGTACTAATGAAGAATCTATCAAAATGACCTCCTAAATTCCTATGTTAAATAAATGAATTTCTTTTATATAAAATTTTCCAATACTTTAAATGATGTTATAGTATTACAGTATGTATTTAAAAATAAAGTGTAATATTAAGAAAAGTCAGTGAATAAGCAAAGAGAAGGTAGATACGAGAAATGCAGACCAAGAACATTTTTCAATGTCCAAGTATGGGGAACAATGCCTATGTATGTACACATATGAGAAAGGATTAATCTACTTAAGAGCTTAGTGGCATTATGGTGAGAAATATCTTAAAATATTTATAATTAGAGTTCATAGAAATAGTTTGTAAGAAATTATCCATTATCTTTAAAAAAGTACATATATTAAAGGGCTGTAAAATTAGGATCCCCAAGAATAACAAATGGTAGCTGGGTGTGGTAGTACACATCTTTAATTACAGCACTTGGGAGGCCAGTTTGGTCTACATAGTGAGTGCCAGGCCCAGCCAAAGCTGTATAATGAAACCTGGTTTCAAACCACCTGCCCACCCACTTAACCACCCCAAAACAAAAACAAACAAAAATAAGAACAGCCATGGAAGAACCCTGTTGTTTTTTTATCAAGAGTATGAGAGAGGTAATCCCTTGGTAAAGAATGAATGAATGCACAAGTACAGACACAGAGACAGACATACATACACATGTGCATACTAAATCAGAAAGGGGTATTTATGGGGAGGAAGCAAAAAATCAGAAGGGCAAAAGAGAAAGTGTACAGTAAGGTAAATACAAGCAAAGTACAGTGTATACATTCATGAAAATGTCCTAATGAAACCCATAATTTTGTATGTTAACTAAAAACTAAATTAATATGAAAATAAAGCCTCAAAAAATATGAGGAAGATAATTTCCCTCCCTAGACTTAACTGCTTGGAATCCATGAATATATACCACAAATTTATATTTTTCTTTTAATTAAAATATTTTCATTTATGTGTATGTGCATGTGCTTGTCTGTATTGTAGCACATGTATGCAGTGTCCACAGAGGCCAGAGAAGGTGTCGGATCCTCTAGAACTAGAGTTATAGGTGGTTGTAAGCCGCCATGTGTGTGGTGGTGGGAATGGAACTCAGCTCTTCATGAGCAGCAAGTGCTCTTAACTACTGAGTCATCTCTCCAGCTCAGAAACTTCTATTTTTCTTGGCCACAAAAGATGAATCTTTTACATAGATGAAAACTGATTTTATAACAACAGAGTTACCTGTTTATGTATTGAACAACTTATGCAATGTCTATTATGTGTCAGGCATTTTCTGTTTGCTAAGGGATACATAAAAAAAGAGATAACTGAGATCTTCACTTTTATTTACTAGTGGAAGAAGAAAATACACAAGCCAATTAACTAACAGTGATTCCCTAATAGGGTGATGGACAGAGAGAAATGACTACTTTATTAGATTGAGTAATCAAGATGTTTTGCCAGAGGAAAAGTTTAAGCTAATGTTATTTGTTAGCTGCTTAAGGGGCCAGAAATGACACTTGAGTAGTAATGAGCACATCTGGGGTTTGTATTTTATGTTTTAAATGCCAGTCTTCCTTAAAGGAACCAAGAATTCAGGACTAGAGAAAGAAACATGTAAGATGATCCTGGAACATCTTGCTATACAGAAAATAAGTGTTTACAGAGTAATGGGTACATGTTAGAAAGACATGCGACCCAGCTTGAAAAGACTCTTATTGGCTAGCTTGAAAAATATAATGTTCATAATGAATTATAATAACCAAATACAAATAACTAGGAAGAAAGGGAAAGCATGTCTTTACAATAAAATGCTATTCAACAAATAAATGCAGGAGGAGTAAAGGAATTAGAAAAATCATCATTTGGACTTTCAGGCATGGTAATTAATGTACATGGGCAGAAGGTATAGATTCATATTTTAGAGTAATATAAAATATTAAAAGAAAAATCTGAACCCCTGAGCATAAAAAAAGTACATTAAATCTGGTAGTGAGGGATCTATAATTAGGGTGCAGATATGGGGAAGGGTGTAAATATGATCAAATTATATTGTATGAAATTCTCAAAAATTCAATAAAGATTTTAAAAAGAAACAATGGCACCAAAAGAAACATCATCATTTGGAAACAGCAAATAGTGAGAGAATGAGAGAAAATGAGGCAGGTGTGAAATATTAACATTTGAGGAACCGAGGAAGAATGCAGGGGAAATTGCTTTTCCTTATCCATGCATCTTTCCTGTGAGTCTGAAATTATGTCTGAATAAAAATTCAATTGAAAAAATTTTTCAATGAAGTGAAGAATGAGGCAGTGATTGATTTAGAGGGAAATAGGGGTCAAGGAAGTTGTTTTTTAAATTAACATATTTTTAGATAGGATAGGGAATGAAGAAGAAATTGCAGAAAATCCTTGAGGATAGTGAGGTATAATCCCAAATATTAAAGGAAAGACTAAAACTTTATTCACTGCACAAGGACTGATACATTTGAGCCTAGCTTGGGGGTGGAGGAGATTTGGGAGTAGAATGGTAGTTTCTGTGTTAGGAAGATAGTTTTTGTCTGGTTAAGTCTTTGTGCTCTGTAAAGTAGAGCAGATTGAAGAATGGCCTGAGAAGGTCAAAAATAGTTTTGGAAAATGAGAAAAGAGATTTCAGAGCAGTGCAATAGGATTGCCATGGAGTGCTATTTATTTAAATGACCATTTATTTAAATTAGCTGAGTCTTTTGGAGCACTTTGGTAAGGAAAGAGAAAAAGTAATTTACAGGAACATATGTTTGATGAATCATGGAATCTAAACTGAATAAGGAGGGGAAGGAAGGCACCAAAGGCAGCACTTAGGAGCACTGGTGTAAAGAACCTCGCCCAGAATACCAAGGGAATGTTGGCAACACTTACATGTTTGAGATGTGGACTTTTACTTCACGGAACTTAAAATCTAGTTAAGAGAGACAACCAAATAAAAAGATAATTTCTTAAGTCCTGATAGCTCCTTGGTACTGCCCAGCCCACTATCTATTTCACTGTACTATAAAACCTCTTTTCTTCCTACTCTGGTCTAAAAGGGTGAATTCATTCACTTCCTGTGGGCCAGCCCACCACATTCTCAACTTGGGAGAAGGAAATATGAAGATCAATGCAAGCTGCAGGCCAACCTGGGCTAAGCACGAGACTCTGTCTCTGTTCTCAAAAAAAAAAAAAAAAGGCAAAGTAAAATAAAAAGATAATTTCAGGGCTGGAGAGATGGCTCAGCTGAGAGGACCAAGGACTGATTCCCACATGGCAGCTAACAACCTTCTGTAACTACAGCCCCAGGGGAATCCAATGCCCAATGCCTTCTTCTGGGCGCTGCACGCCATGGGTGCATGTACACACATGCAGGCAAAACACTCGTACACATAAAATAAAATATTTTTTAAAAAAGAAAATTTCTTTGACCTGCACTGTATGCACTGTAGTAGCTACGCAGGAATACAGAGGTATGGAAGGAAGACACCCTGCCCTGCTTAAAGGTGAGAGGCTTCAGGAAAGCTTCCTAGAGATGGCAACTTTGGGGCTGAGAGATGACCATTGAGTAGTCTACACTTGTACTTAGAAGAGGAGGAGGAAAGATGCTCTAGGCAGGCAGACTTGCAAGGCAGAGCAAAGGTGAAAAGGAACGAGACACCCCTGCTGTAATTACAAGCTATGATAATTAATATAGGAATGTAAATTTTAAATTGGATTAGGCTGGAAATGATGTGGCGGCCAGATCACTGAAGACCACATTTCCCATCTTGAACTGCTGCAAAGGTGACTGAAGTCAATGAAGAGTTATAAATTGTGCAGAAGCAAGACCATGGTTAAACGAACAGAAACCAGTAACGACAACAACAACCAAAACAAAACAGTTCTTCAAGTGGTCAGGTGAAGATGCCCGACTAACAAGAAAGATTAATCTGGGACATGTTTCACAGACTGGAGCCTTCGGAAGAAGAGCCAGCCACTGGAATGGAAGCAAAGATACATGCACTACAATACAGAGCAAACAACCATGAATAAAACCAAAAACAATTCTATTTTTTCAAACAAAGACCAAAGGAGACAAAGAACAAAATTTGTGGGTTTTTTTTTTTTTTGCATGTGTTTCAATGTCTTTACTTTCTGGAGGGAAATGAATGAGGCCTATGGGTAAAGTACTTTGGGGTTTTAGAAATGATTTGGACTTATGCATGCTGATACATACTCTGGACCAGGTAACTACTAGATAGGCTCTTAAATCTAATAAATAACATAAGCACCACTGTATGTGAAAGAAACATCATAAACACCTGAAGACATCATTCATCTTAAGTTGCTAAATATTAAGAAAACTAATTTTGACCCACTTACTGTATTAGTTTCTCTTCATTTGTTGTGACAAAATATGCTGATCACTAACCAACTTGGGAGCAAGGGGTTTATTCAACTCACATCTCCTGGGTTCATCACTCAGGAAGCCCAAGGTAGGAACTCAGAGCAGGAACCTGGAGGCAGGAGCTGAATAGAACATGCCATGGAGGAACACTGCTTACTGGCTTGCTCCCCTGGCCCGTGCCCAACCTGCTTACTTATACTGTACATTACCTGCCTGGGGTGGCACCACCCAGAGTGGGCTGGGCCCTCCCACATAACTCAACAATCAAGACAATACTCCACAGATATAGCCACAGGCCAGTCCAATGGAGCCAATTCCCCAGCTGAGGCTCCTTCAACCCAGGTGTGTCAAGTTGACACTAAAGCTATCTAGCATAGTTACTAAACAAAGAATAACTAAAAACTCTATTCATATGCTGGCTTTGAGTTAAAAGATCAGGATGTACTCTTTAGGCAAAGCATCATGCAAGTATACATTATATAAACTGCCTGGATAGGGGAACATTTTGTGAATTTTATGTACAATTTCATGTGTACATAAAAGTGACATGTGAAATCTAGACTTACCAATCCAAATTGACGTCAGTCTTCTGTGACTATAATCAGTTTTTATTATACAATTTCTTTCTTCTTTCTGTTTCTTTCTTCTCTTTCTTTCTTTCTTTTTTTTTTTTTTTTTTTTTTTTGTTTTTTTTTGTTTTTTTTTTTTTTTTTTTTTTTTTTTTGGGGTATTTTTGAGACAGGGTCTCCCTTTAAGTCCCAGCTGGCATGGAACTCACTTTGTAGACCAGGCTGGCCTTGAACTCACAGAGATCCACCTGCCTCTGCCTCCCGAGTGCTATGATTAAAGGTGTGCACCACCACGCTTGGCTCTATACAATTTCTTAAATTATCTGCTTGATATTCATTCAACGAGCAGTTACATCCATAGATTTTATAACAATATTAACTGAAGCAAATCCTTTCAGCAAAATCTTGTTATACTGAAATAATATTTTTCTTTATTTGAAGACCTAACTACAGCCAACAAGCATTTCTGTAAAGAGTATTTTCAGTTTCCAAGCCATGCAGTGTGCTCTAACTACTAAGTTGCAGCAGCAAAATTTTGTTATACTGAAATATTTTTCTTTATTTGAAGATCTAACTACACCAACAAGTATTTCTGTAAAGAGTCAGTATTTTCAGTTTCCAAGCCATGCAGTGTGCTCTAACTACTAAGCTGCAGCCATAGAAAACCTAAACAGATGGGCTCAACTCTGTTCTAATAAAAAAATTGTAAAAACAAGGTAGCAGTCCAGGTTTAGCCTGGGGCACAATGTGCTAACCTATCTTAAAACAAAGGGTACATTTTTATTAATTTATTTTAATTATACATTTACTCAACTGTAAAATGATAGAACCTGAGAGGATAGTCCAAATTACACTACAAAATATTAAAGAACCTCCTGCAAAGTTTTCCCTTTTCTATTAATTTTCCTTAGAGAATGAATAAAAGCTACATAGACAGAGGGTATGGAATGAGCTTTAGAAAAATTTCTTCCTTTAATTTTCCAGGTTATTTTCTTAGCTTACTACTTCTTATTGCCGGTTTTTTTTTGTTTTTTTTTTTTTAACTTTTGTCTTTTTGGGACAGGGTCTCCCTGTAGCCTCAGACGCCCTGGAACTATATAGGCCAGGCTGACCTTGAATTCAGAGAGATCTCCCTGCCACCATGCCTGGGCCGGCCCTATCACTTTTAAGTGAATAGGTCAGGAATCAAGAGAGGAAAATTTGAAGAGGATGGCAAGTTTAATATTGGATAAGCTTATTTGAGTCTTTGGCTGTATTTAAACATGAAATTGTCCCTATCAGGCAACTTCTAAAGCAAAATTCATGCTCCAGCATCTTAAATCAAAGGGAATTAAAACATTTTAGGCTCAAGACTAGAGAGATGGCTCAAAAAAAAAAAAAAAANGAAAAAAAATACTGGCTGTTCTGACAGAAGACCTAGGTTTGAATCCCAGCACCTGAATGGTGGCTAACAACAGTCTATAATTCCAGTTCCAGGGAATCTGACACTCTTCTGTCTTCCACAGGTATTGCATGACATGGGTGCATTTATACACATGCAGGCATAACACCCAAACACATAAATTAAAAATAAAATATGTAAAAAAAACCTCCACAATTTTAGGTCTAATTAATCTATTCCCAAGACCCTAACTGTGGTGGTTTGAATGAGTGTCCCCCATAGGCTGTAAGTATTCAGACATTTGTCTCCAGTTGGGTGGCACTGCTTTTTGGAGGTCTTAGAAAGTGTGGCCGTGCTAGAGAAGTACGTTAATTGGGGCAGGCTTAGTGAGTTTAACAAGCCTTGTGGTCTACAGTTGCTCTCTCTGCTTCCTGTGCTCTGTGTGAGATGGGACCCTTGCTTCCTGCTCCAGATACCGCCGCCATGCCTCACCACCACAATGGACTCTAATTCCCTGGAACCGTCAATCATAAGCTCAAAATAAACTCTTCCTTTTATATAAGTTCCTGGTCATGGTGCTTTATCACAGCAACAGAAAAGTGACTAATATAGTAATTTGGTACCAGTGAGTGGGCTGTTGGCTGTGAAGAACCTGACCATGTGGATGTTTGGAGAAATGTGGAAGACTTTGGAACTTTGGGCTAGAAAGCTAGTTGACTACTGTAAGCAGAGCTTAAAGGGGCCATTCTAGAGGAGGCCTGGAAGAAAGCATTGCTGCAAAAGATGTAGTTCCAGAGGAGGATAAAGACTTAGGCAGATACTGGATATTTTGATAAGTCTGGCAGCAGTTTGCCCAGAGCCCAAATGCTTGCCTGATGCTAAGTTGAAAAGCAATGGACTGAATGTCTTGACGGAGGATATTTCAAGACAGCCTAATGTAGAAATGGTGGTGTGTTTAATGGTGAATATTATACAGATCTACAGTGAAAAAGAGCAAATGGGGCAGAAGGAAATGCAGAAATGATACAGTTTGGATCTGAAAAAGTACACTAGGAAGATTAAAGGTGTGGCCAAGGCTTGTGAAGGAGAGGTCTCCCTCCTTTCAGATAGGAAGACTAAAGTGATTAAGGAGAGGGCCTGAGATTTAACAAGTAAACAAAAGAATCAGTACCTTCAGGGCAAGACCACACCCAGCTAATCTCATCCTCCAGCTTTTGAAAGGAAAATACTGACGGAACGCGTTTTCTACTCCAACAAGCCCAGGGCAGAGAAAAATTTGCAAATGTGGTTAAAGTAGGAGAGATTCCATCCAAACTTGCAGCCAAACTGGCAGTTTCATTCATGTGGTGCTGTTCTTTAGAGGCATGAAGTTTTTGCAAGAGTGAAGGGGTCATCAGTTCTTCCTCCACGGTGTCAGAGAGCTGCCAAGGTCAGGCAGAGTGCAGCAGGGGTGTGCCCTGCATAAAGAAGGCCTGATAGGCCATGAAGTGAAGCTGTGAATGTGAACCTGGTTGGCAGCGAGAACCCAAGAAGACATTCGAGATGCAGACCTTGTGAGATATTTGCCAAGGAGAGCTGCATACAGGGAGTGGTACCAGCTAAGAGAGAGATGTATGTTGCATGCAAAGCTGGAAGAGCTGAGCCACTAAGCCCTTGGAAGTCAAGTCCCAGAAGTCGCACATGGAGCTACTGGACTGGTTTTTGCACTGCTGGTTTTTTGGTCTTTTGTTTGGTCCAGTATTCCTCACT
Source organism: Rhizomys pruinosus (assembly GCA_009823505.1). NCBI lineage: Eukaryota > Metazoa > Chordata > Mammalia > Rodentia > Spalacidae > Rhizomys > Rhizomys pruinosus. The sequence continues at coordinate 6,647,508 of VZQC01008907.1, forward strand.
ATGCCTACTATTCCTCCTTTGGAATGGGAATGTGTATTGGTTCCAACTTATGTTTGGGAGTTTGTAAGCTGCCTTATATTTTAGACAGGAGCTTACAGTTTAGGAGATTGGCCTGATCTCAGAAGAGACTTTGGACTGGTAGACTTTTGAATGGCATTGAAACTGGTAAAGACTATGGGGACTTTTAAGGTATACTAAATGCATTTTGCATTTTAATTGGTCAGGAGCCTATGGGGGCCAGAGAGTGGAATGTGGTGGTTGAATGGGGTGTCCCCCATAGGCTTAGTATTCAGAATTTTGTCCAAGTTGGTGGCAATTTCTGGAGGTCTTAGAAGGTGTGGCCATGCTAGAGGAAGTACATTATGGGGGCAGGCTTAGTGTTTAACAAGCCTCGTAGGTCTACAGTGCTCTCCGTTTCCTGTGCTCTTTGGAGATGTGACCCTCGGCTTGCCTGCTTCCAGATCCAGCCACCATGCCTCCCACCCAATGGGACTCTTAATTCCCTGGAATGTCAATGCAAGCTCAAATAAACCCTCTTCCTTTTATAAGTTCCTTGGTCATGGGTGCTTAATCACAGCAACAGGAAAAGTGGCAGGCATAACACCCAAACACATAAATTAAAAATAAAATATATAAAAAAAACTCCACAATTTTAGGTCTAATTAATCTATTTCCAAGACCCTAACCAAATAGAACAGTGCTATTATTATGCTTTGGTTTGGTTTTATGAACAAAGTTCATCAAATTAGCAAACCAACAGTTCAAACATCTAATACTGCATGTTTTACCACTGTTCAGGCTTTGTAAGGCTTTATCTCTTTCAAATTAGAGAGCCTATATAAATTTTACATTAAAGTTCATTACTTTTGGGCCGAGAGTGGTGGTGCACACCTTTAATCATAGCGCTCAGGAGGTAGAGACAGGGGGATCTCTGTTGAGTTCAAGGCCAGCCTGGTCTAGCTACATAGTGAGTTCCAAGACAGCTGGGGCTACAGGGAGACCCTCTCTCAAAAAGACAAAAAAAAAAAAAAAGTTCATTACTTTTGGGGCAGTGAAATGGCTCAGCAGGTAAAGGCTTGCTGCACAAGCCTGGGGGCCTGAGTTTGATCCCTGGGACACACATAAAAGGTCCAGGGAGAGAAGAGGTGGTACAACTGACCAGTGGTATTTATTTCATACACACACCCTACCTATTCCAACTGCAGACCAGGCTGGCTCAATCTACAGAGATCTGCTTGCCCCTGCCTCCCAAGTGCTGGGTTAATCCCAACATCACCATGCCCAGCTGAACTCCAACTTCTTTTAACTATGCACTTTTCATGCACCCTGTTCTTTTCAACCATTTCAAATGTCTTTTAAAGACAAGATCTGAAAAGAATTTCATTTATAATTACATATAACATTTTATAAGAATCATCATAGTATTAGTTATATAGACACAAATGGTTATCTCTTGCAATTCTGAGACTGTTCACTACTAATTAAATCTTCAGCATCAAAAACCAGAAGTGGAATAGTCACCAGGAAAAACCTCTCATGATTCTCACTGTAATCCTCAATTGTATGTGTCAGAGTTCAGCATTCAGACTTCTTACTCAGTACTGTCTTACATTCCTATCAACTCTCTGATTTAACTAATAGTTGTCTAGGTGTAAGATGGCTTAGAATCTATCTTGACATGACCTTTCTTCTGAGTCTCAAACTCTTATTTTCACTTTTTTTGGGAACTGTTTAAACTATCCAGATGGTTCTTAAAACGTAAGCGACTTTTTTGTTGTTTTGGTATTTTGAACAGGGTCTCCCTTTAAGTCCCAGCTGGTCTAAGCTCATGTGTAGACCAGGCTGGCCTTGAACTCAGAGATCACCTGCCTCTGGCCTCCTGAGGTCTAGGATTAAAGGTGTGCACCACCAGCCTGGCCTAAACTTCTTATGTTTTTTTTCATGGGGTGCTGGGAAATCAAACCCAGGTCCTCTACACAGAACAGTCAGTGTTCATTAATTGTGAGCCCATCTCTCCAGCCCAAACTCTAGCAATATTTAAAACAAGTAATTGTTTCCAGCTTCCTTGCATCCCGAAAAATAAAGCTTCCACTTAGTTAGTTTTTTTTTTTTTTTTTTTTTAAATTGCTATTTCATTTATTGTATTTGTAATAATGTTAATGTCTGGCATGTAGAGTTCTGATGGCACCCGTGTCATGCAATGCTGTGGAGGTCAGAAAGGGTCTCGAATTCCCGGAACTGACGTTTCGGAATTGGAGATATTACATAGTGGTTCTTGACGCCGATGTGGGTACTGGGGATCGACCGAGTCCTCCTGCAAGAGCAGTAAGGTGCTCATAACCGTGGCTATCTCTCTAGCTCCCCACTTAGCTTCTTTTTTAAAAGCACAATCTGGTCAGCCAACTAGAAATCCAGATTTCTATTTTTTTTTCTTTTTTGAGACCAGTGTCCCCTTTGAGATCGAGCTAGCCTGGAACCACTCGTAGACCAGGCTGCTTGAACGTCAACAGAGTTTGCTTGCCCGTCTGCTTACCATCTAAAATTAAAGCGTGACCACGCCAGATGTAAAACCAGGTTGTTAGCATCCAAGTGGGGCTGCTGGGAATCGAACCCGCGGTCCTCTGCAAGAGAGGCGGTGCGTCTTAACAAACACGAGCCAATCTCTCCAGCCCCCGAAATCCAGTCTTCTTAAATGTTTGCTCTCCCTCATACCCCAAGTCTTATCAATTCTGTCTCCTACAGATCTCCCAAGATGAAATTCTGTATCCTCAGGGACATAGAAAAGATTCTAAAAGTTACCTGAAGGCAAAGCAGCATAAGGAAAAAAAAAAAAATTATTTAGGGGGATGGTAGCTTGGTTAAGAGCGAATACCTAGCTTGCAGAGAGATCTTGGGATTTGATCTCCAGAATCATAAAAACATAAACATACAAAGTCTTATAAAACAACAAAAGCAAAATAAGTAACAATAAAATATGGCACAGAATGTCTCAGGACAAAATTACTCTGGCAATGATCAAAGAAAACAATGGATGTTTGGATACTGAGCAAACAACTGAAAATTCTCAGATTAACTAGCTTATAACCAAGGTGGAGCTAAATTAGTATTTTCTTTCTTTTATCTGTTTTAAAAGCCAATTTTTTTATTGGAACTTTGATGCATTCTATACAATAATTTCCCATCAAGTATAGAACCATTCCTATCTTTTGCCCACCACCCACGCAGAGCCTCAGTAGTCATTTTCACTCAAGGCCTTACCTATTTCATGCAGAGAGTTATTAGATAATGTACTCTATCAAAGATGACTAAACAACAACACAAAAAAAGAAAATGTGGTAATCCTATAGAAGATTAAGAGAATTCCATATGAGTGATAATAAATTGTTATAATACAACAACAAAATTACAAATTAGATTCTTATCATAAATAGTAAAAGGCAATTAAAGCCTGAGTATATTTATAAGAAATGAAAGATAGATAGTTCCAAAATAAAAGATAAGAAAACAACTAACAAGGCTGTGAGAATGGCAGGGTTAAGAAGCACTATGTGGTTTACGTATGTAGAAAGCCCCAGGTTTCAATTTCCCCCTAGTACTACATAGTGCGCTAACAACATCTGTAACTGCAGTACCAGGGAGAACTCTTCTGACCTCCGAGGGCAATGGCAAAACATCGGTGCACTAAGACACGTGTAGGCAATATACCACAAACAAATAAAAAAAAAATAATAAAAAAGAAATAACTACCTAATAATAATACACAAAAAAATATGGAGCCAGGGTGGTGTGACTGTAAATGTCCAGGTGAATCTCTGAGATCCAAAGCTAGATTGTCTATAGATGGAGTTCCAGAGCTAGCTGTAAGTACGGTAAAGTACTGCTCAAAAAAAAAAAAAACAAAAAAAAAAAAAAATGGACAGAAGAAAGGGCCGCAATGAGTTGAATGCACTTTACTCTATTTCTTGGAAGGAAAGCCTTAGGAGACCTGTTGTTTTGCAAAGGTCTGTTGTTTTGTAGAACAGGGATTTTTCACTAGTAGTCCCCAGCTGTTCCTGAAACATTACTAATTGTAGAACAGGTGGGCTTGAACTCACTCAGATTCGAGTGCCTCTGCCTCCTGAGATTAAAGGTGTTTCGCCACCAGTGCCCGCCTGCTGTTTCAATTGTAAGACTGCTTTAGTACTAATTAACTTTATACATTTATCACATGAAAACCTGGAAAAATTCAAATAGAAGTTAGGGGGAGGAAGGCTAAGAAATGTTAGATGCTTCTATAATTGAATGCTGTATTTAGGACGCTGGCATCACAAATCTCTCAGTATTACGCAGTAGTATGATCAGAGTATGGCATTTTTTCCATTTTTTGCTCTATTTCATACATGCAAATAATCTAGAGTAAATATGGCTAAAGAAGATCCCACATGTCTTGTTTTTCTATTTCCCCAATAATAAATAATCATAATGAAAAAGAAAGCTTGATTATTTTCACAAATCACTTATCCTCTTTTGTGAGCATTAATTATTCCATTTCAATGGATCTAGCAGATGTTCTAAACAAATATACTGTAATGAGAAGTAGTTGTGTTTACTGGCACATGCCCTCGTCTTTCTCCCAATGACCCCCCTCCCCCAAGAGAGTGCAACACTTAGCATTTGAGAGCTAAGAGATGGATCAGACAGGCCAGGTCCTGTCCTAATGACTGAATGAAACGTTTTTTTCTGAAGTGAAGAATATTATTTCATTAGCCACCTGTTGATTTAATTTTGGAAAAGGAAGTCACGGTGAATTTTCTCTCATGAAAATAAATATAACTTAAAAGTAAAAAAGCCAACAATAAAGAGAGTTCTCAACAGCCATTTTTTGCTTATTTACCATTTGGAGCTATATGAAAGGTATTGTAGTATAGTCTGTTTCTTAAATTTACAGAAGAGAAAACTATTGCCTAAAAAGATTCAATGGCTTGATTGAAATTACCCAGTACTTTCTCACAAGTTTCCAAGGTTAACAACTTATAGGACTTAGGGTCTATCCTCCAGGTGAAGTTGGAAATGCACTCAGTTAGACAGTGCAAAAAATCAAGTGTTTGCTTCAGAATACTAGTATTTTGTTTTGGGGGGGGGAATCCAACCCATACAACTTTTAACTTTTTCACTGTACAAATAAATGTATAGAAAATCTGAACTAAAAGAGAAGTGTTATTCATTGTGTATACCAAAGGTAATAATATACTAATGGTTCAATGTATTTTTTCCTAAGTGTTTTGCTTAATTTCTGTATCTCATTTTTCAACAAAAATAAACCTAGGAGTTGATACTTCATCATAAAAACATTTACCACAAAGGCTTTTAGTAAGTGTGGATATCTAGGTAGGTAATAAGGCAGTAGGGATGAATTATCAAAGTGCTCAAATGAATCCTCCTCTGATTTCTTTAGGGGTTTCAACATTCTCTACCACTCTCTGCTTCCTAAAATAAAAGGTCAAATAACTGACCTGTATGTCATATGTTTTGCTCCTCTCAAAAGAATAATGCCATTTCATTCATTTTTATGCCATCCTAAGATTATCAGCACATTTAGAGAATTGTGTTCACTGATTACATCCATATTTCTTAGAACATTTAAAAAAATTTTTTTTTCAGTAATTTTAAAAAATTTTATTTTATTATTTCTGGAAGGGGTATGAATGTACTGTCTGCATGCAAGTTTGTGCACCCTGGTTGCAATGCCGCAGAAGTCAGAAGAGGGTGTTGGATTGCCCCTGGAAACTGGAGTTTCTCCTGGAATTGGAGTTCAACGGTTCTTGGAACGCCATGTGGGGTGCTGGGGAATCGAACCTGGGTCCTCCTGGGGGGTTTTTAAGAGCAGCTGGCGCTCTTAAACACCGCTAGGGGGGCCCCTCCTCTCCAGCCCCAGAAACATTTTTTTATTCAGTATGCATTTGGCACTCTTCAGTCATGTTTTTGTATACTAACTCATTTATCATACAGAAGAGGAAATAAGCTATTTTTTTATTTTTTTTTTAATTTTATTTATTTCTGTATGATGTATAAGTGTACTGTCTGCAATGCAAGTTTTGTGGCCCTGTGTCGTGCAACGCCGCAGAGGTTAGAAGAGGGTATCGGATTCCCCCTGGAACTGGAGTTCCCTGGAATTGGAGTTTTTAGATGGTTCTCGGACCCATGTGGGTGCGGGGGATCGAACCCGGTCCTCTGTAGAGCGGTCGGCACTCGGTCCTAACCGCTAGGGGGCATCTCTCCAGCCCTAAAGCCTATTAATTGTATATATGTGTATTTGCTCCACACATCTGGACTATAAGCTCCTCATGAAATAGTCTGCTTTCTCTTATTTAATGGCCTGTGTAAAAACCTTTTCTTTGGGACAGATGTCAATTTTAGTTACTAGCATTGTCAATTAAATATAAAGTATTTTTTGAATTGGTGGAGTTTAAAAAAATATTTTAGTTATTATTTTTAATATTAGGTGTTTGAGCTTATTGCCTGCATGTAGGTTTGTGCACTCATGTGGTATGGTGCAGTGTTGTGGAGGTAAGAAGAGAGTGTTAGATTCCTCTGGAACTGGAGTTTATGCATGGTTTGGTAGCCACCATGTGGGTTCTTGGGAACAAACCCAGATCTTTGCAAAACAGCCAGATGCTCTTGAACTACTGCTGAGTCATCTCTCCAGCCCCGTGAATTAATGTGTTTGTTTTTTCTATGTAGGAGAGGAAAACTTTTCAGAGAAGACAAGGACTTGGTCTTCCAGAAGAACAAAACCCTCTGCTCTGCTTTCAGGAGGAAGACAGCACCTCAAGCCACAAGGCGGGGGCCTTGCACAGGCTCCAGTGAAAATTGCTGTGTTTAAGGTAATACTCTGCTCCACTTCTCCATCGTTATTTCTCCTAGTCATTTAATGTCACTTAAAATAGACATTGGGAACAGACAAAAAAAAAGCTCACAGAAAGGGAAAATAATCATAACGTGAATTGGACTGTAAAAAGAAACCAAACAGAATAAAACATTGCTATTATATTTGTCCCAAGAAAATAATCTTATAGAAATAAGACTGATTTCATGGTTTGACAATAACATCAACCACATGTGGAGCTAATATAGAGATGGATTAATAAATGCATATTTGCCTAACTAAAGGGGCTAGTCACAGGTTCCATTCACTTTGCAAAACTAATATGGGGGCTGGAGAAGTAACTCATTCAAGTACTTGCATATCATGCACAAATTCCAGGGTTTGAGTCCCACTATAAAGCGTGGGGTGTAGTGTATACACTTGTAAATACGAGTAACCAGAGATGGATGTGGGAGGATAGAAGTTCAAGGTCATGGCTACACAGTGATCAAGGCCAACCTGACATGGATGAGACCTTATCTCAAAAAAAAGGACACACTGCTTATTACTAAACCTATAAATAAAGTATATGTGGCACACAGACACACAGACACAGACACAAACAGACACACACAACAACCAGAACCTCCAAACATGTGGCAGCAATGGTCTACTACTAAATTAATTACTTCCCCTCCTGTACTATTTCTTGGTATGAGTTTCTTCTAACTCATAAAAGGGTATGTTGAAGAAGCAAAAACTTCCAGATATGTAAACTGAGGGGGGGAAAAACATTTTTCTTAATCAAATTATAAAAACTCATTAAAAGGTAATAGAGAAAAAATGATCAAAACAATACCAATGAACAATTTTTTTAGCATTGAAAATTTTATTTATTTTATTTATTTTTTTTGTTTTGTGAAACAGGGTCTCCCTTTTTTTTTTTTTTTGTCCTGGAACTCACTCTTGTGACCAGCCTGGCCTTGACTCACAGAGATCCACTGCTCTGCCCTTCCGAGTGCTGAATTAAAGGCATGTGCCAACACCAACCCAGCCAATATTGACAATTTTAAAATAAGATGGCAGGTTTGATACAAATTTAGGTGAAAGATAAGTGTGGTCTGCTGGTTGTGGTGGCTCATACCTGTAGTTTTAGCACTTGAGGGGCCTGAGGCAGGAGGATCAAGGAGTTCCAGCCAGTCTTGGCCACATGAGATGTTAAAAAAAACCACAAACAAATACAAGAAGAGATAACTAAGCTCATGTTCATAAAAATTTACTATTTTTAGAAAGATAGATGGTTCATTTCTAGGGAAACTATACATTTTATAGTTTTGGTTTTGTGGTATGAAGCTTCTTAAAACTCAGAGTTTAGAAGTTTGGGTATATACAGCAGCAATTATCTTATAATTTTGCATCTGGTCTTGATTTTAAATTTTTCTTGAAAAGAACTTCTAATGGTTTTAGTCCTTGGTCCCTATATTGGTATACTTATAACTAGTTATCAAAGAATATTAGCTGGGCCTGGGGCAGACGCCTTTAATCCTAGCACTTACAAATGAATCGAACAGAACAGTCTACAGAAATATTCCACCTAAGCATCAAAGAATATACTTTTGTACAATTTTTTTAATTTTTAGTTTATTTTTGTATGTATAATGAATGTACTGTCTGCATGTAGGTTTGGTGTACCCATGTCGTCAATGCCGCAGAGGTCCAGAAAGGGTCCCTTGGATTCCCCTGGAAACTGGGTTTCTCCTGGAATGGGAGTTACAGACGGTTCTCAGCTGCCATGTGGGTGCTTGGGAATCGAACCCGGCTCACTGCAAGAGCACTCCCGAGTGCTCTTAACACTGCTAGGCTGTTATCTCTCCAGCCCCTAAAGTAATATACTTTCTATTCGGCAACCCAAGCTGGGAACACAAAACAAACTCACCACAGATACAAACAAAACTGAAAATAATTCCAGGTATTCTATCAGACCACATGCAATAAGCTTATAATAACAGCAAAAGAGTCTAGTAACTATATGAACTCATGGAAAGTCAACAATAACACTCATAAATGATACAGTGTCAAAGAAGAAATTAAAAAAAAAAAAGTATCCTGGACCGAAATTAAAATAAGATAAAACACACAAATAAAACTCTGGAACAATTTAAAAGCAGTCCTAAGAGGAAGGTTATAGCTCTAAGTGCCTATAATTAAAAAGCAGAAAGCATATAGAAATGGGCTAACAGCATGACTCAAGACTGTGGAAAGGCAAGAACAAACAACCCAACAAATTTGATTAGAAGAATAACAAAAATCAATAGCAGAAGTTAATGGAATAGAAAAAAAGGAAATAAAAAAAAAAATGTTAAAAAAAAAAAAAAAAAAAAAAAAAAAATAAACAAGATAGACAGACCTCTAACACAGTTAAACAAAAGAAAGAGCAAATCCAATCAAGATAAAATCATATAAAGGAGAAATTCAACAGACACCAAAAACAACAAACAAACAAACAAAAACAAAAAACATAACCCATTACATTTGTAAGGGAAGTGTTTAAATTTTTGTTTATTTATTTTTATTTTTTATTTATTTTAATATTTTTTTTTTGTCTTTTTCGAGACAAGGTTCTCCCTTTTAGCCCCAGTTTGTCCTGGAACTCACTCTGTAAGTCCCAGGCTGGCCCTTGACTCACAAAGATCCCTCCTGCGGCGGCCTCCGGAGTGCTAGATTAAAGGCATGTACCACAAAAAAAAAAAAAAAAAAAAATTGTTCTTTTAAAAAAAACCTATACTGCATTAATTTGAAAATCGAAAAAGAAAATGGATGAATTCTAAAGTTCATAGACAACCACAAAAAGTTAAAACAAGAAGAGATCAACAGCTTATATAGACCGCGTAACAAATAAGGAAACTAAAAAAGTAATAAAAACCTCCCAACTAAAAAAAAAAAACCATCAAGGCACCAGATGGATTCACAGCAGAAATTTACCAGACATTCAAAGAAAGACCTTACAAACCAAGGACATTGCCTTAATCATTCAAGATAGAAAAAGGAGAACTCCCAAACTCATTCTGAAATGTATCACTCTAAACTTTACCCAAATCAGGTAAAGACAACACAGAAAAAGAAAACTAGAGGTTCATATTCTTAATGAACATAGATGCAACGATTCTAAAAAAAAAAATAGATATATACTTACAAACTGCATACGCAGACACATATCAAAATCATCATCCACCACAATGATCAAGTAGGCATTATTTGAGAGATTCAGGGATGGCTCAGTGTGTAAGTCAATAAACGTAATAAAACATAAATGGATTTAAAGACAAAAAGTCATATGATTACATCTCAATAGATGCAGAAAAGGAAGGCTTTTGACAAAATTCCAACGTGGGCTCATCTTAAAGTCCTAGAGGGAATTGGACGGAGGAAACATACCTCAACCCAATTAAAGCTACATACCCAAAACCCATAGCCAAGATCATTCTAAATGGTGAAAAACTGGAAGCATTCTCACTAAAAATCAGGGATCAGATAAGGCTGTCCAATATCGCCCACTTTCTTTTTCAACACAGTGCTTGAAACTCTTGCTAGGGGAATAAGACAAAGATGGGCTGGGAGAGATGGCCTAGCGTATAAGAGTGCCGACTGCTCTAACAGAGGACCCAGGTTTCGACTCCCAGCACCCACATGGCAGCTGAGAACCGTCTTTGACTTCATTTCCAGGGGAATCCAGTGACCCCTCGTTCTGACCTCCACAAAGCATTGCACGACAACGGTGCCAGACCTGCAATGCAGACAGACATTCATACACATAAAAGAAAAAAAAAATAAGACAGTAACTTAAAAAAAATAAGACAAGAGAAAGAAATTAAAGGAGTACTAATCAAAAGAGGTCAATGAATTCACTATTTATAGTGGCAGTCTACAAAATCAACTTACTTTCTATATACTTAAACAAGTAATCAGAAAAAGTACTCAAGGAAACTGTCCCATTCCACAATAACCTCAAAAGATATTTAGGAATAAAATTAACCAAAGATATTAAAGAACTTTACAATGAAATTTTAAATCTTTAAAGAAAGAGAGAGGAAGATACTAGGAGATGGAAGAACCTACTGTTTCATGGACTGGTAGAATTATTACTGTGAAAATGAGTATCTTATCAAAAGAAACTATAGATTCAATGCAATGTTAATCAAAATACCCACAGCATTCTTTACAGAGCTGGAAAAAAATCATCTTAAAATTTCACATGGAACGGGTGGTGGGTATTGCACACATTTGAAATCCCACCACTCAGGAGGCAAGGCAGATGGAGCAAGGCCAGCCTAGTCTAACCAGGGAGTTCCAGGCCAGCTGGGGCTACAGGGAAACCCTGTCCTCAAGTGACAAAAAACCCTCTCAAATAATGCAATCACAAAAGACCCAGGTGATGGGGGAGGAGGATCAATCATAACAGATTCTCAGATGACATTATACAGCCATAAGTCAATAAAAACAACAGCATGGTAAAGAGAAAAAAAATAGACACATAGGTCAATGGGAACACAAAAGATGCCCCAAACATTAGTAAATGCAAATTCCAGCCACCTGATATTTGACAAAGAGCCAAGAAAACCAACTGTGAGAAAAATAAATCTTTTTTTTTTTTTTTTTAAGAAATCTGCTTTAATTCAAGAGATGAATTCAGACTACATAGGGATTTTCCTACCATTTTTACTCATGCAGTGAAGCAAAGAAAGAAACAACTTTCTATAATACACATCATAGACTTCCATGTTTACTTTGAATATATACTACATCTCCCCTATTTGTGTATGTACACAATAACCCCATCTTATATTTAAGAGCTTTAAGATCAGACCATCTTGCAACTACTACTTCATCTACATGAAGGGCAAAGAAAACATCTGGACTTGTAAAGGCTTCCTATCTTAAACTAAGTTCCTGTGATAGTTGATCTTGGCTGTCAACTAGATCTAGAATCAACTGAAAGGCAAAGACACAGGGCACTCCTGTGAGGAACGCTCCTGATCACATTACAAATGGGAAGACCCACCCTAAACTCACGCGGCATCCACGGAAGGAGGAAAACTTGGCTCTGGGCCTGCTTGCCTTCACTGTTGGCAAGTTCATCAATCCCATTCCTGCCACTGCTGCATTTCTTCCCAAGTATTAGAACCAGCATCTTCAGTCTTCCCACACAGATGGAAGACCAGATCTCCAGAGAGCCTCCAGGCCTTCAGTGCTGGATTGGGACTACTGAGACAGTCAGCTCAATGGACTGAGCAACTCAGACTCTCAATCTCTCCAGTGTGAGACAGATATTGTTGGACTACCCAGACATACCATGTAAGTCAATCTAATAAATCCTCTTCAAATATATATTCATTCTATCAATCTGTTCCTCTAAAGAACCCTGCCTGATATATCTTGGAATATTTTCATAAATAGTTAAAACTTATTTTATTCGGGAAAACTGGTTTTAAAGAGAAAATGTTTCATTGAATCAAGAGAAAAAAAGAATACATTCTACAGAAAAACACAAATCAAATATATAGAAAAGGGAAGTTTAGAGAAGAGTTTTGATAGGTAACATTTCAAAAGGTCTAACTGGTGGTCATCTTTGCTAGAATGAAATTAATTCAATGATCCATCTTCTGACTTGCTCAGTAACTCCAAGTGATTTTCAAATTGGGAGGCAAATTACTGGTAATGAGTTCATCAAATTTAGATCTTGATCAGAAACATTATAGAACAAGAACATACGTGACCCTGCACATCTGATGAAACCTGGAGTTAGGCACCACATGGCCCAGGTCATCAGCTAAATGTGCCAAGAGACTGAACTTCACATTACTGTCTTCCAGGGAGATGTCTTGCCAATTACTAGGAAGAGATGAACCAAGAACTTCTTTGTTATGAGATTCCAGACGACTCTGGAGATCTTCTGGTGGTGTGCATGCTTGGCTTCATAGGGTGGAAACACCACAAGAGGTTCTGTTTCCACCACTTCAGTCACCATGGGCTCCTTCTCTTTTCTGGTTGGAGACCAGAATTCTTTGCGTGTAGCCACTGGGACTATCTGCGACCAGCCTCTCCTACCAACCCGCACACACATAATGCCGCCATCTTTGCAGAGTGCCTGCTGAGCTCCCCTCAAGCTTCCATGACGTGTCCAAAGATAGCATCTTAAATAAATGGTGCTGGCAAAAGTGGAATTTCCCACCTGAACTGGACGGCGTTATCATTTTCCAAATCTTTCACCGTGAACAAAAGTTAACTCCAAATGATCAAAGACCTCAAAATAAAATATGAAACTGCTAGCTGAAAACATAGGCGGTACCTACAAGATATAGGTGTACGAAAGGACTTTCTAAATTGGACATCATGTTGCCTACATAGTAGGTAACAATCAGTAAGTGGGGCCTCATTAAACAATTCTATACAGCAAAAGAAACAAACAAGGAATGAAGAACCTACTGAGTGGAAGAAAATCTTTACCTGCTACACAACTGACAGAACGATTAAATTCAAGAGATACAAATAATGAAAAAAAAATCCAACCCCAGGAAAAACAATGAAATAAATGCCCAATATAAAAGATAGGCTATGGACCCAAACAGAGAGTTTTCTCAAATGAAGAAATAAAAAATGGCTAAGAACCACCACATTTTTTACTTCTCATCCATCTGTGCCCTTTTCCTAAGCCTAGGAACAATCTGCGGAAGAGGGGGCGTGATAGAATTTAAGGCTGCGTTTGGGGTGAACGGTGAAACTACAGCGATATAGTCTGGACACTCATTTGATACAACTTGATTGAACTATAACCACCTCCCCCCCCGACTGGATGTGGTGGGACTGTGGGGTTTGGGCACCAACAAGTCATTAATTGGTTTTCATGAAGGTGGTTGATACAATCATAGTTAGCCTTGCTTAAAAAAAAAAAAACTGAAAGAATGCAGGCAGTTATGGCAGAATATGACTATGGGATGGGGTGGGGGTGGAGGGGGAAGGAAGGTGACAATATCTTGATCTGAATTGGAAAATGGTGCTGAAAACTAGCACAAACATCAATAAAAAATAAATATAAATTAAAAAAAACAAAAAAAAAAAAAAAAAAAAAAAAAAAAAAAAAAAAAAAAAAATCACTTTAAGATTCCGTCTTATCCCAGTCAGACTGGCTAAGTCAGAGAATAAGAGAACACATGGTGGGGTAGGTGGAGAAAGGGGAATGTTCATCCATTACTGGTGGGAATAAAAACTTGCACAGCCACTATGAAAAGCAAAGTGGAGAACTCTTACAAGAATAAAAATGAACCTACCAATTTGACCCAATTATACCACTCCTTGGCATATACCCCAATAGACTTATCCCACTGTACATCCACGTTTGTTCCTATTCTCTTCACAACAGCTAAGAACAAAAAAATGGGAAACAACCTAAATGACCCTCAACTGACTAAATGGATAATGAAGTGTGTGTGGTATTTACACAATGGAGTTCTACGCGGAAAGAAGAAATGAATTTATAAAATTTGCAGGTAAATGAATTGAACTAGAGATTGTTCGGCTTAAGTAAAGTAACACAAACTCTGAAAAGCAAGTGATGTATGTTTCTCCCTCATTTGTGATTATAGCTCCAATCCCTTTTAGGTGAGTATATATCTTGATTTAACAGCAGGATCCAAGAAAAATGGAAATGAAACATTGTTTTTTTTTTTTTTTTTTTTTTTTTGGTATTTTTGAGACAGGTCTCCCTTTAAGTCCCAGCTGGCATGGAACTCACTTTGTTAGACCAGGCTGGCCTTGAACTCACAGAGCACCTGCCTCGCCTCCCGAGTGCTATGATTTAAAGGTGTGCCCACCACGCTTGGCTCTATACAATTTCTTAAATTATCTGCTTGATATTCATTCAACGAGCAGTTACATCCATAGATTTTATAACAATATTAACTGAAGCAAATCCTTTCAGCAAACTTTGTTATACTGAAATAATATTTTCTTTATTTGAAGACCTAACTACAGCCAACAAGCATTTCTGTAAAGAGTATTTTCAGTTTCCAAGCCATGCAGTGTGCTCTAACTACTAAGTTGCAGCAGCAAAATTTTGTTATACTGAAATATTTTTCTTTATTTGAAGATCTAACTACACCAACAAGTATTTCTGTAAAGAGTCAGTATTTTCAGTTTCCAAGCCATGCAGTGTGCTCTAACTACTAAGCTGCAGCCATAGAAAACCTAAACAGATGGGCTCAACTCTGTTCTAATAAAAAAAATTGTAAAAACAGGTAGCATACCAGGTTTAGCTGGGGCACAATGTGCTAACCTATTTAAAACAAAGGGTACATTTTTTATTAATTTATTTTAAATTATACATTTACTCAACTGTAAAATGATAGAACCTGAGAGGATAGTCCAAATTACACTACAAAATATTAAAGAACCTCCTGCAAAGTTTTCCCTTTTCTATTAATTTTCCTTAGAGAATGAATAAAAGCTACATAGACAGAGGGTATGGAATGAGCTTTAGAAAAATTTCTTCCTTAATTTCCAGGTTATTTTCTTCAGCTTACATACTCTTATTGACTGGTTTTTTTTGTTTTTTTTTTTTTAACTTTTTCTTTTTGGGACAGGGTCTCCCTGTAGCCTCAGACGCCCTGGAACTATATAGGCCAGGCTTGCCTTGAATTCAGAGAGATCTCCCTGCCACCATGCCTGGGCCGGCCCTATCACTTTTAAGTGAATAGGTCAGGAATCAAGAGAGGAAAATTTGAAGAGGATGGCAAGTTTAATATTGGATAAGCTTATTTGAGTCTTTGGCTGTATTTAAACATGAAATTGTCCCTATCAGGCAACTTCTAAAGCAAAATTCATGCTCCAGCATCTTAAATCAAAGGGAAATTAAAACATTTTAGGCTCAAGACTAGAGAGATGGCTGCAAAAAAAAAAAAAGAAAAAAATACTGGCTGTTCTGACAGAAGACCTAGGTGTTCGAATCCCAGACCTGAATGGTGGCTAACAACATCTCTATAATTCCAGTTCCGGGGAATCTGACACTCTTTTGTCTTCCACAGGTAATTGCATGACATGGGTGCATTTAATACACATCAGGCAGATAACTCCCAAACACATAATTAAAAATAAAATATGTAAAAAAACCTCCAATTTTAAGGTTCAATTAATCTATTCAAGATCCTCTAACTGTGGTGTTTGACATGAGTGGTCCCCCATCGGCTGTAAGCTAATCAACCATTTGTCTCCAGTTGGTGGCACTGTTTTTGGAGGTCTTAGAAGGTGTGGCCGTGCTAGGGAAGTACGTTATTGGGGGCAGGCTTAGTGAGTTTAACAAGCATTGCACTTGTGGTCTCAGCCTTTCTCTCTGCTTCCTGTGCTCTTGGTGAGATATGACCCTCGGCTTCCTGCTCCAGACTCCAGGCGCACATGCCTCCCACCACAAATGGACTCTAATTCCTGGAACCGTCAATCTTAATAAGCTCAAATAAACTCTTCCTTTTATAAGTTCCCTTGGTCATGGTGCTTTATCACAGCAACAGAAAGTGACTAATATAAGTAATTTGGTACCAGAGAGTATGCTGTTGCTTGAAGACCTGACCATGTGGGTTGTAAGAAATGTGGAAGACTTTGGAACTTTGGGCTAGAAAGGCTGTTGACTACTGTAAGCAGAGCTAAAGGCATTCTAGTGGAGGCCTGGAAGAAGCATTGCTGCAAAAAGATGTGTTCCAGGGAGGATAAAGACTTAGGCAGATACTACGGGATTTTTGATAAAGAGTTTTGGCAGCAGTTTGCCCAGAGCCCAATGCTTGCCTGATGCAAGTTGAAAGCTGTGGACTGATGTCTTTGACGGAGGATATTTTCAAGACAGCCTAATGTAGAAATGGTGGCGTAGCTTTTAATGGTGAATATTATACATATCTATGAAAAGAGCAAATGGGGCAGAAGGAAATGCAGAATGTACAGTTTGGATCTGAAAAGACATGGAAGATTAAAGGTGTGGCCCAAGGCTTGTGAAGGAGAGGCTCCCTTTCATAAGGAGACTAAAGTGTTAAGGAGAGGCCTGGAGATTTACAAGTAACAAAAGAATCAGTACCTTCAGGGCAAGAACCACACTCAGCTAATTCTCCAGCTTTTTGAAAGGAAAATACTGAACGCGTTTTCTACTCCAACAAGCCAGGGAAGAGAAAATTGCAAATGTGGTTAAGTAGGAGAGATCCATCCCGATTTGCAGCAAACTGGGCAGTTTCCATTCATGTGGTGCTGGCTTTAGAGCATGAAGTTTGCAAGATGAAGGGTCATCAGTTCTTCTCCACGGTTTCAGAGAGCTGCCAAGGTCAGGCAGAGTGCGCAGGGGTGTCCCTGCATAAAGAAGGCCCTGATAGGCCATTCGAGTGAAGCTGTGAATGTGAAGCCTGGTTGGGGCAGAGACCCCAAGAAACATTCGAGATGCCAGACCTGTGAGATATTTGCAAGGAGAGCTGCATACAGGGGTGGTACCAGCCTAAGAAGAGATGTATGTTGCAAGAAAGCTGAAGAGCTGAGCCATCTAAGCCCTTTGGAAGTCAAGTCCCAGAAGGTCGCACATGGAGCTACTGGACTTGGTTTTCCTGCTGGTTTTTGGCCTTGTTTGGTCCAGTATTTCCTCATATGCCTCTATTCCTCCCTTTGGAATGGGATGTTACTCAGTTCCACTGTATGTTGGGAGTTTGTAATCTGCCTTATGATTTTACAGGAGCTTACAGTTTGGGAGATTTGGCCTGAGTCTCAGAAGAGACTTTGACTGTAGACTTTTGAATGGCATTGAAACTGGTAAAGACTATGGGGACTTTTAAGGATGAACTAAATGCATTTTGCATTTTATATGGTCAGGAGCCTATGGGGCAGAGAGTGGATGTGGTGGTTTGAATGGGGTGTCCCCCTTAGCTGTAAGTATTCAGATATTTGTCCTCCAGTTGGTGGCAATTTCTGGAGGTCTTAGAAGGTGTGGCCATGCTAGAGGAAGTACATTATTGGGGGCAGGCTTAGTGAGTTTAACAAGCCTCGTGGTCTACAGTTGCTCTCTGTTTCCTGTGCTCTTTGTGAGATGTGACCCTCGGCTTCCTGCTCCAGATCCAGCCACCATGCCTCCCACCACAATGGACTCTTAATTCCCTGGAACTGTCAATCGTAAGCTCAAATAAACTCCTTCTTTTATAAGTTCCTTGGTCATGGTGCTTAATCACAGCAACAGAAAAGTGCAGGCATAACACCCAAACACATAAAAAAATAAAATATATAAAAAACTCACCAAATTTTAGGTCTAATTAATCTATTTCCAAGACCCTAACCAAATAGAACAGTGCTATTATTATGCTTTGGTTTGGTTTTATGAACAAAGTTCATCAAATTAGCAAACCAACAGTTCAAACATCTAATACTGCATGTTTTACCACTGTTCAGCTTTGTAAGGCTTTATCTCTTTCAAATTAGAGAGCCTATATAAATTTTACATTAAAGTTCATACTTTGGGCCGGAGTGGTGGTGCAACCTTTAATCATAGCGCTCAGGAGGTAAGACAGGGGGATCTCTTTGAGTTCAAGGCCAGCCTGGTCTAGCTACCAAGTGGTTCCAAGAAGCTGGGGCACAGGAGACGCTCTCAAAAAGAAAAAACAAAAAAAAAAAAAAAAGTTCATTACTTTTGGGTCAGTGAAATGGCTCAGCAGGTAAAGGTGCTTGTCTGCACAAGCCTGGGGGCCTGAGTTTGATCCCTGGGACACACATAAAAGGTCCAGGGAGAGAAGAGGTGGTACAACTGACCAGTGGTATTTATTTCATACACCCTAACCTATTCCAACTGCAGACCAGGCTGGCTCAATCTCACAGAGATCTGCTTGCCCCTGCCTCCCAAGTGCTGGGTTAATCCCAACATCACCATGCCCAGCTGAACTCCAACTTCTTTTAACTATGCACTTTTCATGCACCCTGTTCTTTTCAACCATTTCAAATGTCTTTTAAAGACAAAGATCTGAAAAGAATTTCATTTTTATAATTACATATAACATTTTATAAGAATCATCTAGTATAGTTATAGACACCACAAATGGTTATCTCTTGCAATTCTGAGACTGTTCACTACTAATTAAATCTTCAGCATCAAAAACCAGAAGTGGAATAGTCACCAGGAAAAACCTCTCATGATTCTCACTGTAATCCTCAATTGTATGTGTCAGAGTTCAGCATTCAGACTTCTTACTCAGTACTGTCTTACATTCCTATCAACTCTCTGATTTAACTAATAGTTGTCTAGGTGTAAGATGGCTTAGAATCTATCTTGACATGACCTTTCTTCTGAGTCTCAAACTCTTATTTTCACTTTTTTTGGGAACTGTTTAAACTATCCAGATGGTTCTTAAAACTTAGCACTTTTTTGTTGTTTTGGTATTTTTGACACAGGGTCTCCCTTTAAGTCCCAGCTGGTCTAGAGCTCACTGTGTAGACCAGGCTGGCCTTGAACTCAGAGATCCACCTGCCTCTGCCTCCTGAGTGCTAGGATTAAAGGTGTGCACCACCATGCCTGGCACTAAAGACAGTTCTTAGCTGACATGTGGGTGCTGGGAATCAAACCCAGGTCCTCTACAAGAGCAGTCAGTGCTCTTAATTGCTGAGCCATCTCTCCAGGCCCCAAACTCAGCATATTTAAAACCAAAGTCATTGTTTCCGCCTTCCTTCACTCCCAGAAAAATAAAGCATTCCACTTAGCTTCTTTTTTTTTTTTTTTTTTTAAATTTCATTCATTTTTGTATGTGTATGAATGTACTGTCTGCATGTAGGTCTGTGCACCCGTGTCATGCAATGCTGTGGAGGTCAGAAGAGGGTCTCGGATTCCCCTGGAACTGACGTTTTCCTGGAATTGGAATTACAGATGGTTCTTAGCCGCCATGTGGGTGCTGGGGATCGAACCCGGGTCCTCTGCAAGAGCAGTAGGTGCTCATAACCGCTAGGCTATCTCTCTAGCTCCCCACTTAGCTTCTTTTTTAAAAGCACAATCTGGTCAGCCAACTAGAAATCCAGTCTTCTTTTTTTTTTTTTTTTGAGACAGGGTCTCCCTATTGCCTCAGCTAGCCTGGAACTCACTCTGTAGACCAGGCTGGCCTTGAACTCACAGAGATTTGCCTGCCTCTGCTTCCCAAGTCCTAAGATTAAAGGCGTGCACCACCATGCCCAGATTAAAGACAGTTCTTAGCCGCCATGTGGGTGCTGGGAATCGAACCCGGGTCCTCTGCAAGAGCAGTCGGTGCTCTTAACCACTGAGCCATCTCTCCAGCCCCAGAAATCCAGTCTTCTTAAATGTTTGCTCTCCCTCATACCCCAAGTCTTATCAATTCTGTCTCCTACAGATCTCCCAAGATGAAATTCTGTATCCTCAGGGACATAGAAAAGATTCTAAAAGTTACCTGAAGGCAAAGCAGCATAAGGATTAAGGATGTAGCTTGGTGCTAAGAGCGAATACCTAGCTTGCAGAGAGATCTTGGGATTTGATCTCCAGAATCATAAAACATAACATACAAAGCTCTTATAAAACAACAAAACAAAAATAAGTAACAATAAAATTGGCACAGAATGTCTCAGGACCAAAATTACTCTGGCAATGATCAAGAAAACAATGGATGTTGGATACTGAGCAACAACTTGAAAATTCTCAGATTAACTAGCTTATAACCAAGGGTGAGACTAAATTAGTATTTTCTTTTCTTTTTCTTTTAAAGCCAATTTTTATTGAAACTTTGTGCATTTCATACATAATTTCCCATCAAGTATAGACCCATTCCCTATTCTTTGCCCCCCCACCCCACCAGAGCTCAGTAGTATTTTCACTCAAGGCCTTACCTATTTCTGCAGAGAGTTATTAGATAATGTACTCTATCAAAGATGACTAAACAACAACAACAAAAAAAGAAAATGTGGAATCCAAGAAGATTAAGAGAATTCCCATAATGATGAATAGATACTTGTTATCATAATACAACAAAATACAAATTAGAATTCTTATCATAAATAGTAAAAGGCAAATATAAAAGACCTGAGTATATTTTATAAGAAATGAAAAGATAATATTCCACAATAAAAGATCAAGAAACAACTACCAGGGCTGGAGAGATGGCTCAGTGGTTAAGAGCACTATTGGTTGTACTTGTAGAAGCCCCAGGTTCAATTCCCTGTACCTACATGGCAGCTAACAACCATCTGTAACTGCAGTACCAGGAGATCTGACCTCCGAGGGCATGGCAAAACATCGGTGCACTTAAGACACATGTAGGCAATATACTCACACACATAAAATAAAAATAATAAAAAAGAAATAACTACCTAATAATTACACTAAAAAAATATGGAGCCAGGGGTGGTGTGACCTGTAATGCTCAGGTGAATCTCTGAGACCAAAGCTAGATTGGTCTATATAGTGAGTTCCAGGCTAGCTGTAGCTACAGGAAGATACTGTCTCAAAAAAAAAAAAAAAAAAAAAAAAAAAAAATGGACAGAAGAAAGGGCCCAATGAGTTGAATGCACTTTACTTATTTCTATGGAGAAAGCCTTAGGAGACTGTTGTTTTCATTGTCTGTTGTTTGTAGACAGGGTTTTCCTATAGCCCCAGCTGTCCTGAAACTTACTATGTAGACCAGGTTGGGCTTGAACTCACTCAGATTCGAGTGCCTCTGCCTCCTGAGATTAAAGGTGTTCGCCACCATGCCCAGCTGCTGTTTTTCATTGTAAACCTCTAGTACTAATTAACTTTTACATTTATGCACATGAAAACCTGGAAAAATTCAAAAGAAGTTAGGGGGGGAAAGGCTAAAAATGTTAGATGCTTTAAATGAATGCTGTATTTAACCTGGCATCACAAATCTCCATGTATTCTGAGTAGTATGATCAGGTATGTTTCTTTTCTTTTTTGCTCTATTTCTATATGCAAATAATCTAAGAGCTAAAATGGCTAAAGAGATCCAGTCTTGTTTTTCATTTCCCCAATATAATAATCATAATGAAAAGAACATGCTGATTATTTTCACAAATCACTTATCCTCTTTTGTGAGCATTAATTATTCCATTTCAATGGATCTAGCAGATGTTCTAAACAAATATACTGTAATGAGAAGTAGTTGTGTTTACTGGCACATGCCCTCGTCTTTCTCCCAATGACCCCCCTCCCCCAAGAGAGTGCAACACTTAGCATTTGAGAGCTAAGAGATGGATCAGACAGGCCAGGTCCTGTCCTAATGACTGAATGAAACGTTTTTTTCTGAAGTGAAGAATATTATTTCATTAGCCACCTGTTGATTTAATTTTGGAGAAAGGAAAGTCACTGTGAAGTTTTCTCTCATGAAAAATAAATATAACTTAAAAGTAAAAAAGCCAACAATAAAGAGAGTTCTCAACAGCCATTTTTTGCTTATTTACCATTTGGAGCTATATGAAAGGTATTGTAGTATAGTCTGTTTCTTAAATTTACAGAAGAGAAAACTATTGCCTAAAAAGATTCAATGGCTTGATTGAAATTACCCAGTACTTTCTCACAAGTTTCCAAGGTTAACAACTTATAGGACTTAGGGTCTATCCTCCAGGTGAAGTTGGAAATGCACTCAGTTAGACAGTGCAAAAAATCAAGTGTTTGCTTCAGAATACTAGGGTATTTTTTTTGGGGGGGGGAATCCCAACCCATACAACTTTTAACTTTTTCACTGTACAAATAAATGTATAGAAAATCTGAACTAAAAGAGAAGTGTTATTCATTGTGTATACCAAAGGTAATAATATACTAATGGTTCAATGTATTTTTTCCTAAGTGTTTTGCTTAATTTCTGTATCTCATTTTTCAACAAAAATAAACCTAGGAGTTGATACTTCATCATAAAAACATTTACCACAAAGGCTTTTAGTAAGTGTGGATATCTAGGTAGGTAATAAGGCAGTAGGGATGAATTATCAAAGTGCTCAAATGAATCCTCCTCTGATTTCTTTAGGGGTTTCAACATTCTCTACCACTCTCTGCTTCCTAAAATAAAAGGTCAAATAACTGACCTGTATGTCATATGTTTTGCTCCTCTCAAAAGAATAATGCCATTTCATTCATTTTTATGCCATCCTAAGATTATCAGCACATTTAGAGAATTGTGTTCACTGATTACATCCATATTTCTTAGAACATTTAAAAAAATTTTTTTTCATTAATTTTAAAAATTTATTTTTTATTTCTGTATGTGTATGAATGTACTGTCTGCATGCAAGTTTGTGCACCCGTGTCGTGCAATGCCGCAGAAGTCAGAAGAGGGTGTTGGATTCCCCTGGAACTGGAGTTCTCCTGGAATTGGAGTTTCAGACGGTTCTTGGCCGCCATGTGGGTGCTGGGGATCGAACCTGGGTCCTCTGTAAGAGCAGCTGGCGCTCTTAACCGCTAGGCCATCTCTCCAGCCCCAGAACATTTTTTTATTCAGTATGCATTTGGCACTCTTCAGTCATGTTTTTGTATACTAACTCATTTATCATACAGAAGAGGAAATGAAGCTATTATTTTTATTTTTTTTAATTTTATTTATTTCTGTATGTGTATGAATGTACTGTCTGCATGCAAGTTTGTGCACCTGTGTCGTGCAACGCCGCAGAGGTCAGAAGAGGGTATCGGATTCCCCTGGAACTGGAGTTCTCCTGGAATTGGAGTTTTAGATGGTTCTCGGCCGCCATGTGGGTGCTGGGGATCGAACCCGGGTCCTCTGTAAGAGCGGTCGGCACTCTTAACCGCTAGGCCATCTCTCCAGCCCTAAAGCTATTATTTTATATATGTGTATTTGCTCCACACATCTGGACTATAAGCTCCTCATGAAATAGTCTGCTTTCTCTTATTTAATGGCCTGTGTAAAAACCTTTTCTTTGGGACAGATGTCAATTTTAGTTACTAGCATTGTCAATTAAATATAAAGTATTTTTGAATTGGTGATTTTAAAAATATTTTAGTTATTATTTTTATATTATGTGTTTGAGCTTATTGCCTGCATGTATGTAAATGTCCTGGGTCATGCAATGGCCTCAAAGATCACAAGAGGGTGTTAGATTCCTCTGGAACTGGAGTTATGCATGGTTGTTAGCCACCATGTGGGTTCTGGGAATCAAACCCAGATCTGTGCAAAAACAGCCAGTGCTCTTAACTGCTGAGTCATCTCTCCAGCCCCTTGAATTACTGTTTTGTTTTTTTCTATGTAGGAGAGGAAAACTTTTCAGAGAAGACAAGGACTTGGTCTTCCAGAAGACAAAACCTCTGCTTCTGCTTTATGAGGCAGACAGCAGCCTCAAGCCACAGATAGGCTGGGGCCTGCACAGGCCTCAGTGAATTGCTGTTTTAAGTTAATATCTTCTCCATCGTTATTTCTCCTAGTCATTTAATGTCACTTAAAATAGACATTGGGAACAGACAAAAAAAAAAGCTCACAGAAAAGGAAAATATCATAACTGAATTGGACTGTAAAAAGAAACCAAACAGAATAAAACATTGCTATTATATTTGTCCCAAGAAAATAATCTTATAGAAATAAGACTGATTTCATGGTTTGACAATAACATCAACCACATGTGGAGCTAATATAGAGATGGATTAATAAATGCATATTTGCCTAACTAAAGGGGCTAGTCACAGGTTCCATTCACTTTGCAAAACTAATATGGGGGCTGGAGAAGTAACTCATTCAAGTACTTGCATATCATGCACAAATTCCAGGGTTTGAGTCCCACTATACGTGGGGTGTAGTGGTATACACTTGTAATACTAGTAACCAGGAGGTGGAGGTGGGAGGATAAGAAGTTCAAGGTCATGGCTACACAGTGATCAAGGCCAACCTGACATGGATGAGACCTTATCTCAAAAAAAAGGACACACTGCTTATTACTAAACCTATAAATAAAGTATATGTGCACACAGACACACAGACACAGACACACAGACACACACACAACCAGAACCTCAAACATGTGCAGCAAATGGTCTACTACTAAATTATACTTCCAATCCTGTACTATTTCTTGGTATGAGTTTCTTCTAACTCATAAAAGGGTATGTTGAAGAAGCAAAAACTTCCAGATATGTAAACTGAGGGGGGGAAAAACATTTTTCTTAATCAAATTATAAAAACTCATTAAAAGGTAATAGAGAAAAAATGATCAAAACAATACCAATGAACAATTTTTTTAGCATTGAAAATTTTATTTTATTTATTTATTTTTTTTGTTTTTTGAAACAGGGTCTCCCCTGTAGCCCCAGATGGCCTGGAACTCACTCTTTTGACCAGGCTGGCCTTGAACTCACAGAGATCCACCTGCCTCTGCCTTCCGAGTGCTGAGATTAAAGGCATGTGCCAACACACCCAGCCAATATTGACAATTTTAAAATAAGATGGCAGGTTTGATACAAATTTAGGTGAAAGATAAGTGTGTCTGAACGGTGTGGTGGCTCATACCTGTAGTTTTAGCACTTGAGGGGCCTGAGGCAGGAGGATCAGGAGTTCCAGCCAGTCTTGGCCACATGAGATGTTAAAAAAAACCCACAAACAAATACAATAAAGAGATAACTAAGCTCATGTTCATAAAAATTTACTATTTTTAGAAAGATAGATGGTTCATTTCTAGGGAAACTATACATTTATAGTTTTGGTTTTGTGTATGAAGCTTCTTAAAACTCAGAGTTTAGAAGTTTGGGTATATACAGCAGCAATTATCTTATAATTTTGCATCTGGTCTTGATTTTAAATTTTTCTTGAAAAGAACTTCTAATGGTTTTAGTCCTTGGTCCCTATATTGGTATACTTATAACTAGTTATCAAAGAATATTAGCTGGGCATGGTGGCATACGCCTTTAATCCTAGCACTTACATCAAATGAATCTAACAGACATCTACAGAATATTCCACCTAAGCACAAAGTAATATACTTTTGTAACAATTTTTTTAATTTTATTTATTTTTGTATGTATATGAATGTACTGTCTGCATGTAGGTTTGTGTACCCATGTCGTGCAATGCCGCAGAGGTCAGAAGAGGGTCTTGGATTCCCCTGGAACTGGAGTTCTCCTGGAATTGGAGTTACAGACGGTTCTCAGCTGCCATGTGGGTGCTGGGAATCGAACCCGGGTCCTCTGCAAGAGCAGTCAGTGCTCTTAACCGCTAGGCTATCTCTCCAGCCCCTAAAGTAATATACTTTCTATTCGGCAGCCCATCTGGGACACAAAACAAACCTCAACAGATACAAAAAAACTGAAATAATTCCAGGTATTCTATCAGACCACAGTGCAATAAAGCTTATAATAACAGCAAAAGAAGCTCTAGTAACTATATGAACTCATGGAAATTAAACAATACACTCCTAAATGATGACTGTGTCAAAGAAGAAATTAAAAAAAAAAAAGTATTCCTGGAACCGAATGAAAATAAGAATACAACACAAAATAAACTCTGGGACAATTTAAAGGCAGTCCTAAGAGGAAAGTTTATAGCTCTAAGTGCCTATATTAAAAAATCAGAAAGCATATATAAATGGCTTAACAGCATGACTCAAGACTCTGGAAAGGCAAGAACAAACCAAACCCAAACCAAATTGATTAGAAGAAATAACAAAAATCAGAGCAGAAGTTAATGGAATAGAAAAAAAGGAAAATAAAAAAAAAATGTCAATGAATCTAAGAGCTAGTTCTTTGAGAAGTTAAACAAGATAGATTGACCCTTAGCCCAGTTAACCAAAAGAAAGAGCAAATCCAAATCAATAAAATCAGATATAAAAGGAGAAATATCACAACAGACACCAAAAACAACAAACAAACAAACAAAAAACAAAAAACATACCCATTACATTGTAAGGGAATTTTTAAATTTTTTTTATTTATTTTTATTTTTTATTTTATTTTATTTTTTTTTTGTCTTTTCGAGACAAGGTCTCCCTGTAGCCCCAGTTGTCCTGGAACTCACTCTGTAGTCCAGGCTGGCCTTGAACTCACAAAGATCCTCCTGCGTCTGCCTCCTGAGTGCTAGGATTAAAGGCATGTGCCACCACGCCCAGCTGTAAGGGAATTCTTTAAAAACCTATACTGCATTAAATTTGAAAATCTAAAAGAAATGGATGAATTTCTAAAGTCATAGACACCACAAAAGTTAAAACAAGAAGAGATCAACAGCTTATATAGACCCATAACAAATAAGGAAACTAAAAAAGTAATAAAAACCTCCCAACTAAAAAAAAACCTCAAGCCCAGATGGATTCACAGCAGAATTCTACCAGACATTCAAAGAAGACCTACAACCAAGGACTGCTTAAATCATTCAAAGATAGAAAAAGGAGAACTCCCAAACTCATTCTATGATGTATCACTCTAATACCAAAATCAGGTAAAGACACAACAGAAAAAGAAAACTATAGGCTCATGTCCTTAATGAACATAGATGCAACGATTCTAAAAAAAAAATATATATATACTTACAAACTGCATACAGACACATATCAAAATCATCATCCACCACAATGATCAAGTAGGCATTATTTGAGAGATTCAGGGATGGCTCAGTGTGTAAGTCAATAAACGTAATAAAACATAAATGGATTTAAAGCAAAGCTCATATGGTCATCTCAATAGATGCAGAAAAGGCTTTTGACAAAATCCAACGTGGGCTCATCTTAAAGTCCTAGAGGGAATTGGACTGGAGGAAACATACCTCAACCCAATTAAAGCTACATACCACAAACCCATAGCCAAGATCATTCTAAATGGTGAAAAACTGGAAGCATTCTCACTAAAAATCAGGGATCAGATAAGGCTGTCCAATATCTCCACTTCTTTTCAACACAGTGCTTGAAACTCTTGCTAGGGTAATAAGACAAGAGAGGGGCTGGAGAGATGGCCTAGCAGTTAAGAGTGCCGACTGCTCTTACAGAGGACCCAGGTTCGATCCCCAGCACCCACATGGCAGCTGAGAACCGTCTTTGACTCCAGTTCCAGGGGAATCTGACACCCTCTTCTGACCTCCACAGCATTGCACGACACGGGTGCACAGACCTGCATGCAGACAGTACATTCATACACATAAAAGAAAAAAAAAAATAAGACAGTACTTAAAAAAAATAAGACAAGAGAAAGAAATTAAAGGAGTACTAATCAAAGAGGTCAAATTATCACTATTTATAGTGGCAGTCTACAAAATCAACTTACTTTCTATATACTTATAACAAGTAATCAGAAAAAGTACTCAAGGAAACTGTCCCATTCACAATAACCTCAAAAGATATTTAGGAATAAAATTAACCAAAGATATTAAAGAACTTTACAATGAAAATTTTAAATCTTTAAAGAAGGAGATAGAGGAAGATACTAGGAGATGGAAAGACCTACCATGTTCATGGACTGGTAGAATTATTACTGTGAAAATGAGTATCTTATCAAAAGAAATCTATAGATTCAATGCAATGTCAATCAAAATACCCACAATATTCTTTACAGAACTGGAAAAAATCATGCTAAAATTCACATGGAACTGGGTGTGGGTATTGCACACCTTTAATCCCACCACTCAGGAGGCAGAGGCAGATGGATTCAAGGCCAGCCTAGTCTACACAGTGAGTTCCAGGCCAGCTGGGGCTACAGGGAAACCCTGTCTCAAGATGACAAAAAAACCCTCTTCAAATGCAATCACAAAAGACCCTGTGATGGGGGAGGAGGATCATCATAACAGATCTCAGATGACATTATACAGCCATAGTCATAAAACAGCATGGTATAGGCACAAAAATAGACACATAGGTCAATGGGAACACAAAAGATGCCCCAAACATTAGTACATGCAATTCCAGCCACCTGATATTTGACAAAGAGGCCAAGAAAACACAATGGAGAAAATATATCTTTTTTTTTTTTTTTTAAGAAATCTGCTTTAATTCAAGAGATGAATCCAAGAGATGAATCCAGACTACACAGGGATTTTCCTACCATTTTTACTCATGCAGTGAAGCAAAGAAAGAAACAACTTTCTATAATACACATCATAGACTTCCATGTTTACTTTGAATATATACTACATCTCCCCTATTTGTGTATGTATACAATAATCCCATCTTATATTTAAGAGCTTTAAGATCAGACCATCTTGCAACTACTACTTCATCTACATGAAGGGCAAAGAAAACATCTGGACTTGTAAAGGCTTCCTATCTTAAACTAAGTTCCTGTGATAGTTGATCTTGGCTGTCAACTAGATCTAGAATCAACTGAAAGGCAAAGACACAGGGCACTCCTGTGAGGAACGCTCCTGATCACATTACAAATGGGAAGACCCACCCTGAACGCACGCGGCATCCACGGAAGGAGGAAAACTTGGCTCTGGGCCTGCTTGCCTTCACTGTTGGCAAGTTCATCAATCCCATTCCTGCCACTGCTGCATTTCTTCCCAAGTATTAGAACCAGCATCTTCAGTCTTCCCACACAGATGGAAGACCAGATCTCCAGAGAGCCTCCAGGCCTTCAGTGTCAGATGGGGACTGCTGAGACAGTCAGCTCAATGGACTGAGCAACTCAGACTCTCAATCTCTCCAGTGTGAGACAGTCATGGTTGGACCACCAAGACTATATCCAGTAAGCCAATCTAATAAATCCTCTTCAAATATATATTCATTCTATCAATCTGTTCCTCTAAAGAACCCTGCCTGATATATCTTGGAATATTTTCATAAATAGTTAAAACTTATTTTATTCGGGAAAACTGGTTTTAAAGAGAAAATGTTTCATTGAATCAAGAGAAAAAAAGAATACATTCTACAGAAAAACACAAATCAAATATATAGAAAAGGGAAGTTTAGAGAAGAGTTTTGATAGGTAACGTTTCAAAAGGTCTAACTGGTGGTCATCTTTGCTAGAATGAAATTAATTCAATGATCCATCTTCTGACTTGCTCAGTAACTCCAAGTGATTTTCAAATTGGGAGGCAAATTACTGGTAATGAGTTCATCAAATTTAGATCTTGATCAGAAACATTATAGAACAAGAACATACGTGACCCTGCACATCTGATGAAACCTGGAGTTAGGCACCACATGGCCCAGGTCATCAGCTAAATGTGCCAAGAGACTGAACTTCACATTACTGTCTTCCAGGGAGATGTCTTGCCAATTACTAGGAAGAGATGAACCAAGAACTTCTTTGTTATGAGATTCCAGACGACTCTGGAGATCTTCTGGTGGTGTGCATGCTTGGCTTCATAGGGTGGAAACACCACAAGAGGTTCTGTTTCCACCACTTCAGTCACCATGGGCTCCTTCTCTTTTCTGGTTGGAGACCAGAATTCTTTGCGTGTAGCCACTGGGACTATCTGCGACCAGCCTCTCCTACCAACCCGCACACACATAATGCCGCCATCTTTGCAGAGTGCCTGCTGAGCTCCCCTCAAGCTTCCATGACGTGTCCAAAGATAGCATCTTAAATAAATGGTGCTGGCAAAATTGGATTTCCACCTGAACTGGACCTTTATCTTTCACCCTGCACAAAAGTTAACTCCAAATGATCAAAGACCTCAAAATAAAATCTGAAACTGCTAGCTGAAAACATAGGCGGTACCTACAAGATATAGGTGTACGAAAGGACTTTCTAAATTGGACATCAGTTGCTTACATATTAAGGTTAACAATCAGTAAGTGGGGCCTCATTAAACAATTCTATACAGCAAAAGAAACAACCAAGGAAGTGAAGAAACCTACTGAGTGGAAGAAAATCTTTACCTGCTACACATCTGACAGAGGATTAATATCAAGAATATACAAATAACTGAAAAAAAAATCAACCCCAGGAAACAAGGAAATAAATGACCCAATATAAAAGATAGGCTATGGACCCAAACAGAGAGTTCTCAAATGAAGAAATAAAAATGGCTAAGAAACACCACAGTTTTACTTCTCATCCACCTGTGCCCCTTTTCTAAGCCTAGGGAACAATCTGCGGAAGAGGGGGCGTGATAGAATGTAAAGGCTGCGATTGGGGTGAACGGTGAAACTACAGCGATGTAGTCTGGACACTCATTTGATCAACTTGATTGAACAAACAACCTGTCACCCCCCACTGGATGGTGGGACTGTGGGGGTTTGGGCACAACAGTCTGTAGATTGGTTTTGCACGAAGGATGCTTATACTCATGGATTATCACTTATAGCTTAAAAAAAAAAAAAACCTGAAAGATGCAGGACAGTTATGGCAGAATACATGATCTGGGATGGGGTGGGGGTGGGGGGGAAGGGAAAGGGAAATATGCCTGATCTGAATTGGAAAATGATGCATGAAATGCACAAACCATCAATAAAAATTAAATTAAAAAAAAAGTGCTCAACATCATTAGTAATTAGATAAATGCAGATAAAAACCACTTTAAGATTCCGTCTTATCCCAGTCAGACTGGCTAAGATCAAGAGAATAAAAGAACACATGTTGGGGGGTATGTGGAGAAAGGGGAATGTTCATCCATTACTGGTGGGAATTCGAACTCATGCAACCACTATGGAAAGTAGTGTGGAGAAAGCTCAAAAAAGTAAAAATGAATTTGCCATATCATCTGGTTTTACCACTCCTTGGCATATACCCAATAGACTTATCCCACTGTACATCCACGTTTGTTCCTATTCTCTTCACAACAGCTAAGAAATGGAAACAACCTAAATGACCCTCAACTGACTAAATGGATAATGAAAGTGTTGTGTATTTACACAATGGAGTTCTACTCGGCAGTAAGAAGAAATGAAATTTATAAAATTTGCAGGTAAATGAATTGAACTAGAGATTGTTCTGCTAAGTGAAGTAACACAAACTCTGAAAAGCAAGTGATGTATGTTCTCCCTCATTTGTGGATTATAGCTCCAATCCCTTTTATGTGAGTATATATCTTGATTTAACAGCAGGATCCAAGAAAATGGAAAGGAAACATGGAGGTAAAAGAAAAAAAAACAGCTTGAAAGAGGAGGATAGTAGGGAACAGATGTTACCAGGGTGGAAATGGATAAAACGGGAGTGTTTGGCTGAGAGGGGAGGAAGGAGGAACATGCAGGGGACCACAGTAGTAAGGGAGGAGGGAATTCAGGAGAGTGGAGATAGTGGGGGAAGGAAGAAGGAGGTTGGATTCAGATGGGTGGAAAGAAGAGATGAATGGAGCTTGGGGGGCTAGTGAAGCCACAGGGAAATGTGTTGGCTTGGGAATGCCCTGAGAAATGAATATATGGTACCTGACCATGAGTGTATGTGTATACCTGGGGGCTATATGGCAAGGAGCACAGTGACAGACAAGAGAGAGACCTCCCTTTGGGTGGTTGGTCAGAATAGTTCAAGAGAATCTCAAAATAACACAGGCTATTGCCAGAGCTCTTGGTTACCTCCCAGAACTTGAAGATAAGAACCCAGTGCTGAAGACATACTTCTTGCAGAGTTCCAACAAATGGTCATACACAAAGGAGAGATGCCCAGTCCTAGGTGACATATCTACAGTGGAACCTCTATACCTAAGCTCATGGAACATAGTGGAACAGGGGGGTGAACACTAGTGCACCCCTCAACGCTCACCAGTGAAGCTTCCTTAATATAACAGAGTGTGAGACACACAGAAGGCCACAACTGGATAAGTTCTAGAAAGTCAGAGACTGCAGAATATATGTCCCTGGACAGGACTCCTGTATCAAACCTCATCTACCCACAGCTCATGCAACATTTCAGAAGAGGGGGTGTTTCCACCTATTTTTCCATCGTAAGAGCCAGGGTTGGTCCATAAACATAGGGAAACAGAGGCTTTCAGGCCACTAGAAGCTTGCGCATATGAACTTGTGGCAATGGTGGCACTGGGCACAAAGACCCATGCCTACCCAATCAGAAAGGAGCCCACAGTGGAGCAGCACGCCAGCCTAGCCTGGGAACTGTTGGAGATTGAACACTACTGAGTGAGGGAGAGTAGATCTTACTTAGGATCCCTAGATAGGCTGACTACAATCCAGTAGATGAACTTGCACTGACGGACATCTGAATACAAATGCTTAATAGGATAGAACTTAACATGTATGGCAGAATGCCTGAGGTCTGGCAGGGGGTGAGGAGAGGTAGGCATGGATTGGGGAGGGGGTCTAAATTTGATTAAGAAGCTCAATTATAAATGGAAAGTTTCCCACTACTCATAAAATGTTTTAAATAGCTGCCTTCAAACTGCTATTTTTCCAAATTAGAGCTAATATTAGCTTTAAAAATAAAATTCTTAATAATACCTTATTTCCACTAATTACACTTAGGAGAAAATGTTTAACTTTAATCATATAAAAACCAAAGAAAATAAGTGACACTGCCCTTAACTTTCAAATCTAAAAACATTCTGAAAATTTCCTAAGTAATCCCATGTTAATACTCTCAATTTCTAGAAATAAATATTTTATGATACTGTGTGTAAAGCATTTACTATTAAATTCAGACAAAACTTGCACTATTAATTAATATATTTCTTAGTTCTTGCCTGCATAAAGAAACATATTATCTGGAAACAACTTTTGAGCTTCTCAAGGTCATTAAGAATATTACCTAAAAAAATTGGGTAAATGAAATGTGTTCATAAAATATTACACATCTTGCAGGTAAACCAAAACAGGACATACTCAAGCAGGTGAAAACTGCTTTTACCTCAGCATTATTTGCTTTAAATCAGCTGTGCCGTCTATATTTTAAACAGAGGCTGGCATATCTTGTTATCAGATTATAAACATGAGGCCTATATTAAAGAGTTCATTTTCTCAAAACATTCCTTTTTTTTTTTTCAAAGAAATACTGGAGTAATTTTGAGTTTGGTTTTATGTCAGTTAAAGGAAGTTAAAGCTCAAAATGAGCTTGAAAGGCAAAGGAAAAAACTAAATTGACTAGAGAGCTAAGTCACCTTGACATCAAACTGTTATTACTGTCTTTAAAAATATTGCTAATAAATTTATTTACTGTGTATGGGGGGGGGGTCAGAGGACAAAGTTACAGGAGCTGGCTCTCTTCTTTCACCCTGTGGGACTTAGGGACTCAGGTCATCCGGCTCTGATCGCAAGGGCTTTTATCTGCTGAGGATTTTGCTGGCCCCTCTTTTCTTTTTTACATTTTTTTTATTTGTGTGCTTGTGTGTCTGTGTGACTCTGTCTGTGTGTCTGTCTGCCTATGTATTTGTTATAGGCCAAAGGTCAACAATGCATGTTTTCTCTTCACTGAACCAGGAGGTCACATATTCCACTAGAATAGATAGCCAGCAAACTCCAGAGATCTACCTATTTTACTTCCCCATACCTGGGTTTACGAGCAATTGCCACAACGCCTGACTTTTTTGTGGGTGCTAGGGATTGAATTCAGGTCCTCATGCTTGCATTGCAAGCAGTTTAAAGATTGTGCTCTATTCATCTCTTCAGCCTTATATTTTATATTTTTTGAGATAGTCTCTTGTAGTCGAGGTTGGCCTCAAACTCACTATGTAGGCAAGGATGACACAGAATTTCTAATCCCTCTTACCTCTAATTCCTGAGTGCTGGGATTACACTGGTGAACAACCATGCTTGGTTAATGCAGTGTTGGGGAGTGAATACAGCATCTTGTGCTTGTTGTTCAGTACACTAACTGAACACCTCCAGCCTTCTTGCCTTTTATTTTATTATTATTATTATTATTATTATTATTATTGGTCATTTTGAGACAGGGTCTCCCTATATCCCCAGCTGTCCTGGAACTCTCAATGTAGACCATGCTGGCCTTGAACTTACAGAGATCCACCTACCTCTGCCTCCCAAGTGCTGGAATTAAAGGCATGCGTCAGCACTCCCGGCATTGCCTTTTATTTTTATACCATCTACTCAAAACATAAAAAAGATCCTTGTCAGATATGAGAAAAGATTTTCTAACAATATTTTAAAAACTAATTAAAGGTACTTTAGAAATAATACCCCATATTCCCTAAAAGGATTAACAGCAACATTTTATGGTGATTAACAAGGAACCCTCAAATATCTATTACAGAGGATAAGGGACCACTAAACTCATTTTCATATAAATGTTAATATTTCTTAACTATGTCCAAATCTTTTGGAATTGAAGAAAATATAACAGTACTAATTATAACAAGACTTGAATTTGGGTTTATACCAAAACAACCTTGTCTAGGAGGATATTTTTTGTATTTTTAACTTAGTCTAAACAATCTTTATGTGCTACTATTATTCTCTTAACTTAATTAGAAGCAAGAAAATGACTAATGAACTTTGCATCATCTAAATATCCTTGTGTGATTTGTTAATTAGCTTTTATCTTTGGAATTTCAATTTAAAATTCAAACACTCCACCAGGCATGGTGGCACACACCTTTAATCTCAGCACTCGGGAGGCAGAGGCAGGTGGATCTTTGTGAGTTCAAGGCCAGCCTGGTCTACAGAGTGAGTTCCAGGCCAGCTGGGGCTACAGGGAGACCCTGTCTCAAAAAGACCAAAAAAAAAAAAAAAAAATTCAAACACTCCTTGATGAAATAAATACTATTCAAATAATGTAAACAGATTATTTTTTTGAGACAGGGTCTCCCTGAAGCCCCAGCTGGCCTTGAACTCACAGAGCTCCCTGTGCCCCGAGTACTAGGATTAAAGGTGTGCGCCACCATGCCTGGCTTAAAGATGGTTCTTAGCCACCATGTGGGTGCTGGGAATCAAACCCAGGTCCTCTGCAAGAGCAGTCTGCGCTCTTAACCGCTGAGCCATCTCTCCAGCCCCAACATAGATTTTTAACAACAGCAAGTTATATTACAGAGAACTTGTAGTATGCAAACTTAAAGAAAACCTAAACTCACAATGGTATCAAATAGGTCTTTGAATCTTATTTGCCTTCAACTTAAAGTAGAAGAGACTTGGAGTTGGAGAAGGCCTATGTACTCATCATTACCTTGACCCTGACAGCTTTAACTATGAATAGGTTCCCCCATGTCTGGCCAACATCAAGGATTATTTGTCTCTAACACGTAGATATGCTGAAGGGATCAAGCCACACGCAATTAGGGGTTTTCAGAACAACAATGGACTTGGAGTATCTACTTTACCATGTTATATAGTACAGACAACATCACAGTTTTCTTTGACTAGAGGTAAAACACTATCAGAGCATTTTTGGTTGTTAGTGCAGAAATGGTTACCTTCGTGGACTTGGATCTAGGATGGGCCTCAGTGGCATGTACTTTGTCACGAAGCCTCAATTTCTCAGCTTAAATCCCAGATTGATACTTTGGATCTTTCTCAAGAAATTTTTTAAAATTTAAATTTAGTGGGTTGAAAATATTAGGACTTAAGATAAGCAGAGTATTATTATTATTTTCTATAACCAAAGCTGTCCTCTTTTGATTACTTCTACAAAATAATATATGATGATAGAAAGATGTGACTCATTTTACAAAAATATACTTATGAGAAAGTTTTCACGGCCATTGCTCTTTTGCTGAGGCAGGGACTTTTGTATTTACAACACAGACCTGAAACACTTACATGTTTCTCTGTATAACAGAACGTGTTTCTTTTGGCACAATGTTTGATCCTCATATTTGAGCAGGAATATAAATAGGCTATTCTTTGTACTTGGTCAGAAGGACATTTAGCCATTA
The DNA here is from genome assembly GCA_009823505.1 of Rhizomys pruinosus. NCBI lineage: Eukaryota > Metazoa > Chordata > Mammalia > Rodentia > Spalacidae > Rhizomys > Rhizomys pruinosus. Next base: position 6,684,033 of record VZQC01008907.1, read on the forward strand.
GTTTTGTTTAAAGTAAAACAGTGACGTGTATATAATAGCATAAAATAGCTGCTAGTTTTTTCACTTTTTTATATGCACACAAAGTTACCATTTGAAGCCTTCTTCAACTCTGCTTTCAGTTTTTCCTGGTCTTCTATTAGTTTTTTGTTTTCACTTTCCAAAATGTGTTCTTCATCCTTGCCCTGGCCTTTTAGTACCTACCACAAAAGAGTTACAGGAAGAAATAAGCTTAGATCATAATAGTTAGGTACTTTTTTTTTTTCCAGCATGTAGCCCCAAGCTGGCCTAGAACTCAACTCTGTAGACCAGGCTGGCCTTGAACTCACAAAGATCCGCCTGCCTCTGCCTCCCAAGTGCTAGGATTAAAGGCATGCACCACCACGCCTGGCAATAGCTAGGTACTTTTGACTAAACTAAAATTGCTGGTCTTAAAATATACTTCTTTATGTCTATGGGTGTTTTGCCTACATGTATGCAAGTGCAACCATGCTGTGTAATACCCATGGAAGTCAGAAGACGGCGTCAGATCCCTTGGAGCTGGAGTTACAGATGACTGTTAGCTACCATGTGGGTGCTGGGAATTGAATCTGCGTCCTCTACTCTTCTGCGAGAGCCATCTCTCCGGCCCCAAATTACTGGCCATTAATCTGCCTTTTTTAGAATTTCATGACTTTTTAAGTAAAGAGCTTTTGCTAATGGAGATTTGATAGTTGTATGCTCTATGATTGGAAAGTTCTAGTTTACACTGAACTTCACCAAATTAACTCCTGGTTGATCTCTTTAAAAATTTATTTTTATGTGCATGAGTGTTTTACCTGAATGTATTTATGTGTATCTGTGTGTGCAATGCCCATAGAGGGCAGAAGACCATGTCTGATCTCCTAGAACTGGAGTGGCAGTTGTTAGTCACTATGTGGGTACTGGGAACCAAACCTGAGCCATCTGTAAGAGCAGCCAGTGCTTTTATCTACTAAGCCAACTTTTCAGCCCAGATTTAGTTATCTTTTATAATGTTCTCTCTATATTTTTAATGTCCTCTATATTTTGAAATCTAATCTAGATATGATAATGTTTGTAGCTTCTCTTTACTAAGAACAATGGACTAAGCAAAAATAACTGATTGCAAACATCTTAGAATAAAAATTTTCCAGCCGGGCGTGGTGGCGCCCGCCTTTAATCCTAGCACTTGGCTTAGAAAAGGGGCACTGAGGAAGAGGGGGCGTGGTAGAATGTAAGGGCTGCGATTGGGGTGAATGGTGAAACTACAGCAATATAGTCTGGTCACTCATTTGATCAACTTGATTGAACATACAAGCCCCTCCAGCTGGATAGTGGGATCCATGGGCTGTGTGGGTTTGGGCACAACTGCTTGCAAATTGGTTTTACATGAAGGATGCTTATACTCATAAATTATTACTTACTGTTAAAAAATGGAAAAAAAAAAAGTAATAGAAAAAAAAAAATCCTAGCACTTGGGAGGCAGAGGCAGGTGGATCTTTGTGGGTTCAAGCCCAGCCTGGTCTACAGAGTGAATTCCAGGACAGCTGGGGCTACAGGGAGACCCTGTCTCAAAAAGACAAAAAATTTTTCCAATTTGTTGGGGGCTGCAGAGATGGCTTAGTGGTTAAGAGCACCGACTTCTCTTACAGAGGACCCGGGTTCAATTTCCAGCACCCACATGGTGGCTAAGAACCGTCTTTAACTCCAGTTCCAGGGAAATCTGACACCCTCTTCTGACCTCCTCGGCATTGCACAACATGGGTGCAGAAACCTACATGCAGACAGGACATTCATACACATAAAAAATAATAAAATAAAAATTAAAATTTTTTTCCAATTTGCATATCTTGATAAGAATGATAATTGTTATTAGAAATAAGATGATTGAAAGAAATGTAAAAGAATTTAAGTTACAGGGCTGGAGAGATGGCTCAGAGGTTAAGAGCACTGACTGCTCTTGCAGAGGACCTGGGTTCTATTCCCAGCACCCACATGGTGGCTAAGAACAGTCCTTAAGCCGGGCATGGTGGTACACGCCTAGCACACCCAGCACTTGGGAGGCAGAGGCAGAGGCAGGCGGATGTATGTGAAGTTCAAGGCCAGCCTGGTCTACAGAGTGAGTTCTAGGCCAGCTGGAGAGACAGGAGACCCTGTCTCAAAAAATAAATAAAAAAATAAATAAAAATAAAAAAATAAATAAAAAAAAGAAAAATAAATAAAAATATGGGGACTGGGAAGATTGCTCAGTTAGTAAACTGCTTACCATACTGAGTTTGATTCCCAGAACCCACATAAAGAAACTAGCTGCATTGGAGCCTGCTGGTAATCCTAGTGCTGTAGAGATAGAGACAGGGTCAGCCCAGACTACTTCCACAAGCTCCAGGCCAAGCGGAAACCCTGTATCACAAAAAAAGGTGGACAGCACCAGAGGAATGAAACCTGAGGTTGTGCTCTTGCCTCCACACACATACATGGATATGTACCTGTAACCTCCCCCTCCTCTCAATAAATAAATACAAAATAATATAAAAATATGTACCCACTGGCATAGGCCACCTGACTAAATACAGTGGCAGCAATTTGATGGCTTCCGTTAGGTAAAACCCAGGAGATTTTAAACAGAGTGACATAAGAATTTCTATGGCAGGGTGACTCATTTTCTAATATAAGCTGACACATTTTAACAGAAGAAACTCAAAAACTCTAGTGAGCAATGACTAGATATTATATTTTAGTATCCAGATGTTCTAAGGTATAAAATTTAAGAGAAACATCAGGCTGGAGAGATGGCCCAGGGGTGAAGAGCACTGGTTGCTCTTGTAGAGGGGCTGGATTTGATTCTAAGCACCCACATGGTGGCTAACAACCATCTGTAACTCCAGTTCCAGGGGATCTGACGTCCTCTTCTGAGCTCCATGGGCACTGCCTAAGAGCAGGCAATATACTCATACACTTAAAATAAAAAAATAAAATAAAAAGAAACATGATTTATACTCTTAAGATAACTTCAATCTAGTATAAAGGACAAAGAAAAGCCATAAAAACTATCATGCTAGAGTAGAAAGTAGGCCTCTCTGAGAAGGAATTTAAGTTCTAATGAATATACTGTCTTAAATGGATTTAGGAAATAGGAGGATTGAAGCATATCTGAAAAAGAGAGAGCTTTAGAACTCTAAGAATAAAAAAAAGATATTTCTTAAAAGAGCAAGATGTAAATTTCTCCAAATCTGTAAAATTTTTTGCTTACCTCAAGCTTAAAACAATTCTAGCTCAGCAAAGAAAAGCTACATTTATAAAGTTAAAACAGATTTAAAAATATAAAGAGGTCTAAAAGGGATTACTACACTGCGTGTAGTCCATATAATCTCTAGTGATTACACAAATTGAAGGGAACCACTGAGCTGCAGGAAATGTTTACAGTGACTGCTTGAATTATTTATGCCATTGACTGGGAAAATCTGGATTTGTGGCAGTCCTGTAAATAAGTTTTCATTACTGCACCTGTAAAACTGTTCAAATTTATTATGTGTAATTTCATGCTGGCCTTAAATTTGTATTTGTCCTTCAAAAAAATTATTTCCTCAAAATATCTTTGGAATGTTCTTTTGGGAAATTTTCCAAAGCACTTATTTGCCCTAGAAAATTTACTTCCTGTTCACTTATACCTGGGGCCTCCACACTTCATCTCCCCCCACCTCTTTGATACTATGCTGTGCTGGTTCCCTGCTTCCTGTATAGTTTTTACCCAGTATATAGTCTGAGATTATAAGAGACTAGATAATCCTCAGCTAAAGCTAGTACACAGTGGAAAGTCTGTGAACTAGACATAAATCTGTCAGTGCTCAAAATATAAATAATTGATCATTAATGTGACCAATAAAAGCCACAGATGAGAATATCAAACATGCCTTTGATTTCATGGTACTTTACATGAGCACTGAAATAACTGCAAAGGAAGAAAAAATTGATTTAAAAAATACCTCTTTAGTCTGTTTAGGAATATTGTCTAGCAGAATGCATATAATCCTGAGATTCAAAGGCGTGGGCACCTCTTAATTCCAGAGGCTTGGTTGCCTCTAATTTCAATCTTACCAGTGGTTAGTAGTATGGCCTGAGGCAAGTCACTTCATAGGTTCTGAACTTCAAGGTTCCTTAGCCATAAATAATAGTTAACACTATGTCAAGTATTACTTCAAGTGCTGCATAGTAAGATAACTCTCTTAATTCTCAATCCCATGAGGTTTGTATTACCTGCATTTTATAACTGGGGAAACAGAGACAAAGGGGTGACATAAAATCATACAGTGGCAGAAAGTTTGAACCCAGGGAGCCTGACTATAGTAGCCACACTTAGAACCACATTTTTTTTTAATTTTTAATTATTATTTTAATATATATTTTTAAATTTATTTTTGTATGTGTATGAATGTACTGTCTGCATGTAGGTCTATGGACCTATGTCGTGCAATGTCGCAGAGGACAGAAGAGGGTGTCGGATTCCCCTGGAACTGGAGTTAAAGACGGTTCTCAGCCACCACGTGGGTGCTGGGGATCAAACTTGGGTCCTCTGTAAGAGCAGTCAGCGCTCTTAACCGCTAGGCCATCTCTCCAGCCCAGAACCACATTTTTTTTTTAATTTTTTTTTTAAATTTTATTTATTTCTGTATGTGTATGAATGTACTGTCTGCATGCAGGTTTGTGCACCCGTGTCGTGCAATGCCGGGGAGGTCAGAAGAGGTTGTCGGATTCCCCTGGAACTGGAGTTCTCCTGGAATTGGAGTTTCAGACGGTTCTTGGCCGCCATGTGGGTGCTGGGGATTGAACCCGGGTCCTCTGTAAGAGCGGTCGGCGCTCTTAACCGCTAGGCCATCTCTCCAGCCCCCAGAACCACATTTTATATCAAATCCTATGCTATAATGACTTATATTTGGCATACAAGACCCATTTATGCTCTGAAAATCAGTTAAAGAAATAATTATAAAGGGGGCTGGAGAGATAGCCTAGTGGTTAAGAGCACCGACTGCTCTTGCAGAGGACCCAGGTTCGATCCCCAGCACCCACATGGCAGCTCAGAACTGTGTGTAACTCCAATTCCAGGAGAACTCCAGTTCCAGGGGAATCTGAGACCCTCTTCTGACCTCCGCGGCATTGCATGACACGGGTGCACAAACCTACATGCAGACAGTACATTCATACACATACAAAAAAATAATTAAAAAAAAGAAATAATTATAAAAAAAAATTACAAAATTTTCAAAGCAGGGTGTGGTGGCACAATGCCTTTAATCCCAGTCCTGAGGCAGAGGCAGGTAGATCTTTGTGAGTTCAAGGGCAGCCTGGTCTACATAGCAAGTTCCAGGCCAACTGGGGCTACAGGGAGACCCTGTCTCAAAAGACCAATGCTAGGACCACTAGCATTAATTTGCTATTGAGGGAAAGTATGGGAACAAGTAAACCTAAAGAAAAGCAGAAAAGCTTTTGAAATAATCATTCCAAACAACTATACTATTATTTGTGGCCATTTTCTGCTAATAAATTATGAAAATACTTAGAATTGATACAAATTATTACAATGAAAATTAATTACCCATCTTAGTTTTTCGTTCTCTTCCATGAATTTCCTTGCAGCCTTATTAACATTTTCTGCTTGTGTTTCAAGCACTGCCTTGCTTGTTATTTCTTTTGCCAGCTGAGTAATAAGTATAACTAGACGCCTCAACACTCTGAGAAAAAAAAATAAATGAAGTTCAGAATAACACTTAACCAGATTAATCACTAGGATCTGTGACTTTAAAACAGTTATTATCAAAGACTCTGTTAGGAATAGAAGAAGTGATAGTGGAGGTGATGTTGAAATAGAATTTTTTTTTTTTTTTGGTCCTTTTGAGACAGGGTCTCCCTAAAGCTCCAGCTCGCCTAAAACTTGCTCTGTAGACCAGGCTGGCCTTGAACTCACAGAAATCTGCCTGCCTCTGTCTCCCAAGTGCTGAGATTAAAGGTGTGTACCACCATACCTGGCGAATCTTTTTTTTTTTAAACTAACCAAGTCTGTAAGTTAAAACAAACTGTGCCTTATCCCTTTAGAATCTTGTTAGAAGACTTGCATTTGGAAGACACAGATGCAGTGGCACTTTTTATTTTTTGGTAGTGCTGAGGCTCAAATCCCGGGCCTCTTGGATATAGTGGTATTGTTTTTCTTGTAGAGGCCATTCACCTAAAGGAGTAAAAGAGAGTTTCAGATGGTATGGCAAGGCCAGCAAGAAAATATTTTTTGTCTCATTTAAAAATTTCTATTTGAGGGGCTGGAGAAATGGCCTAGCAGTTAAGAGTGCTGACTGCTCTTGTAGAGGACCTGGGTTCGATCCCCAGCACCCACATGGTGGCTGAGAACCGTCTTTGACTCCAGTTCCAGGAGAATCCGACACCCTCTTCTGACCTCCGAGGCACTGCACTACACGGGTGCACTGACCTACATACAGACAGTACATTCATATACATATGAAATAAATAAAATTTAAAAAATTTAAAAAATTTCTATTTGAAGAACAATGTAGAAGACTGGCTAAGTCTAAATTGTTTGTTCACATGTTTATGGTTGACTCTCCACTGTTAGAAATTATAATCTCCTTGATTATTCTTTTAGCAGATATTTCCTGAGGAATAAGTGTTAACACTGCTAGACACTGGGGGAACAACAGAAAATTAACTTAGTTTCTGTCTTCAAGTTTAGGTTCTAGTTGGAGACATAGGTTAAACAGCATTAAATTACAATTAGGAATGACACTATATGTTAAAATCTACAGTTAGTCAAAGAAAGAATATATTAAAAGACCCAGACCCATCTACTTTGAGTAAAAGTTAAGGAAGGAAAAGAAGGCTGGGTATGGTGGTGCACACCTTTAGTCCCAGCACGTGGGAGGCAGAGGCAGGAAGGTTTTTGTGAGTGGGAAGAAATAAAGTATATCATAAAACAAATTTTTTTTAAGAGAATGAAGAATGAAGGAGAAAGGGAGTGGAATGTACTACATGTACTGGAAAATATTACAAGAAGGCTTCATTTGAAAGCCAGCAATAACATCGTTCAAGGCCCTATGCAACTAGCAGACCTACAAGCTACAATTATTTGAGCATAGAGCTGAGTTATTTTATGAAGATATTATGATCTTAGTATAGGTGGGAAAAATGAGAAAGAGAACCCCAAACATGCTAAAACTGTTCTTTTACTTACAGCCAAAAAAATAATGAAAATCCAGAAATGTAAAGATTTCTTTGAGACCTAAAAAGCTTCATTTGTGTGTGGTCATAGGCACTAGGTCTCCCAGCTGAGCCCTTCCCAATGACATGAGTGGAGGAATACTTCCTTACTTCTCTCACAGCATCTGTTAGAGAAGAAGAAACATTACTTTTGAGAAGCACTTGTAGAATAACTTTCCAAGCCTTTTAGGAACGAATAAACTTTAGGGAGAGCTCTCATTGTCTTTCTCTGTTGTATACTTGTGAGGGTATTATGCTCTAAGAGGACACTTTATAAATGGTTAGAGGCAGCAGTTTATGAATCACCACACCATTTTAAAATCATTCATCTCTTGGTTAATGTGAAATAGTATCTTTTACTCCTATGGATGACTAAATCAACTGATGGGCAGTATCATATGTGATCTCACTTTACTTAGAGTACTTGCATTTTATTTAGTATTACTTTAAATGCTTGAGACCAGGAATTTCAATTCATTGACATTTCCAGTGTCTATGTTAACATAGGATGCAGTCTATGGTGGCAGTCATTTCACAATAGTTTACAACCACTATCTCTGTATAGTTTCACATTTGCACCACTCCAAAATAAACCCCAAATAAAATATCCCAAATTAAATTCTTTCTTTTTTCCTTTTTTCTTTCTTTTTTTGAAACAGTGTCTCACTATGTTGCCCTGGATGGCCTAGGACTCACTATATAGACCAGGCTAACCTTGAACTGTATATGCCTGCCTCTGCCTTTCCAGTGCTGGGATTAAAGGCGTGTACCACCACAGTCAGCTATATAGTAGTTTTAAATGACTAACAATGAAACCACTAAGTGAAGTTTCAGATTTCATTACAATCCTTTGTGTTCATATAATATATATTGCTGCTTGAAATAATTATTTTTCTCTATAACATGTGATGTAATATATTATTTGATTCATTTGTTCTGCCTTATTTTATTCTAGAATTTGCTGAAAATGGAGCAGGATCAGCAATAGGGAAGAGTGTGGCATACAGTCCAAATTTCTAGAAATCATATGCAGAAAGTCTTTGAGTGTGTAACTTTTGAAAACTTTATAACTCCCACAATGTACTGCTGCTAACACTAAACATATATTCTTGGGTTTGCTACTCTCCAGTTTGTTATCACCCCAAAACACACACATATAGTAAGTCTTGGCTGAAGGAATATAAATACCCTGTGATAGTTATTTGACAAGAAAAATGAACAATTCTAAAGAAGGTATAACTTGTTTCAGTGTCTACTAGTTGCACACTATTATTTATTTATTTATTTATATTTCATGTGTTTGAGTATTATTCCTGCATGTGTGTAAGTGCACCTGTGTTGTGTAGTGCCCAAGGATGACAGAAGAGGGCGCTGGACTGTGGTTATGGATGGTTAACCACCATGTGGGTGCTAGGATTCAAACCCAAGTCTTCTGCAAGAACAGCCAGTGCTCTTAATCGCTGAGCCACTTCTCTAGCCCTAGTTATACATATTTATATCACCTTAGTGAAGTAGGTGATAGAACTTTGAGATGTAGACACCAAGATTTAGGGGTTAGATAAGTCTTATCTGCTGGCCTTCACTATCCACAATGTTAATGAAGTGACGTGACAAACTATGCTTACAAATGTAGCTCCAGCCATCTGATTCAGCCTTCTATGCATTGGTCACAGTTCAACAGATAAGGAGAGACACTTTGTTAGTTGGTCCAAATTTTCCCTTTGAATAGGAATTGGGATTCAGAGATGGCTAATCAATCTTTGCATTTGGATTACTTGGTAGCTGTGTGGTATCAATTTATGCCTAGCAGCTGGAGTAATAGAGACCACAGAAATAAGAATGAAGCAGACAAGAGACATGCAGAGATGAAAAAGACACTTTAGTTACTAGTGCTAGTCCCTCCTTGGAATCTGGCTTCCTTCTTTCCCAAGTAAGCTACAATGCAACAAGTCATATTTTATTATAAATTCAAATTACTTGCTCAAGTGAGGGCAAGTTGGTTTGTGACATAGAAAGTCCAAAGAATCTACTGCACCTTTGCTTTCTTACATGACAAATGGTGGTTTTCAGTAGTTTGTTGATAAAATTAGACATCCACAATACTCTTCTAGAGCTGTCTGAATTTATTTCCATTTATTCTTTTATTTCACAGGTGGATATATCAAAATCAGAGACAAAATGTCTCTAAAGGTTATTCACCTAGTTGGTGGCTGGGTAGGAATCTGTTTTCTCTATTTATTTATTTATTTATTTATTTATTTATTTATTTATTGGTCCTTTTGAGACAGGGTATCCCTGTTGCCCCAGCTGTCCTGGCTGGGTAGGAATCTGTTCCCTTTCCCTTTCCTTCTCTCCCTCTCCCTCTCCCTCTCCTTCTCTCCCTTTCCTTCTCTCCCTCTCCCTCTCCCTCTCCCTCTCCTTCTCTCCCTTTCCTTCTCTCCCTCTCCCTCTCCCTCTCCTTCTCTCCCTCTCCCTCTCCCTCTCCTTCTCTCCCTTTCCTTCTCTCC
>VZQC01008907.1:6694870-6860182 GCA_009823505.1 Rhizomys pruinosus
CCTTCCTTCCTTCCTTCCTTCCTTCCTTCCTTCCTTCCTTCCTTCCTTCCTTCCTTCTTTATTTATTGGTCCTTTTGAGACAGGGTATTCCTGTTGCTCCAGCTGTCCTGGAACTCACTATATAGACCAGGCTGGCCTTGAACTCAGAGATCAGCCCTGCCTCTGTCTTCTGAGCATTGAGATTAAAGGTGTGCACCACTACGCCTGGTATGTTTTCTCTATTTCCTTACTACTTTATTGTGTTTTGTTATGCTATATGCTAATATGTAAAGCAGATTAGTAATATATCATGACAAATATTGACATTTTGAAGTGAGGCACAAAGCCACTCACAACCTCACACAATTACCTTCCTATTTTTAACAATTTTATGCCCTTTCACAACAGATGTTCTCAATTTTGTAAAGATGATCAATTCTATTTCAGAGGCTGGTGTTTGGAACATGAAATATTTTCTCACAAAACAATGTCAAACATGGTAGCTATGATCCCAAGTTGGCCTCAGTAGAACCCACTTAATCCGTAACACAAGAACCGTGAGGCAATTCAGAGGGAAAACATATTTTGTAATGTATATTTAAAAAAGCTAAAGTGGGGGCTGGAGAGATGGCCTAGCGGTTAAGAGCGCCGACCGCTCTTACAGAGGACCTGGGTTCTATCCCCAGCACCCACATGGCGACCGAGAACCTTCTGAAACTCCAATTCCAGGAGAACTCCAGTTCCAGGGGAATCTGACACCCTCTTCTGACCTCCGCAGCATTGCACAATACAGGTGCACACACTTGCATGCAGACAGTACATTCATACACATACAGAAATAAATAAAAAAATTAAAAAAAAAGCTAAAGTGCCACAACATAGCTAGGTGATCTTAGATAACTATCTCTGATCTCAGTTACTTCTAAAAAGAACTGCTGACTATGAAGACTCATGAAATGTTTTGAAAACCTTAAAGCTCTGCTTTTATTTTATGAAGTATTATTACCATGAACATTTCAAACATGTTGAAAAATTATGCAGAATGGATATTTCTCCTACAAAAAGGTTGAGCTTGGGAGTGCTTAGATTTAGGCCTTTTTCTAGCTCTTGGAAATTTATATACGAAAAATATCTTAAGGATGAAGCCCATTTATATTTCATATATACTTGACAGATATATCCTAAAGAAAATTCACACAATGTTTTTACTGTGCTTGGGTTTGGACTAGATTCCAATACATGAGGTGTGGGTGGACTCTTTCACCTGTGGCAGCATGTTGGATACTAAAATGTTTCCAATTCTTTGGATCCAAATTTTAGGATTTAGAATTTTCAGTTAGGGTTGTTCAGTCTGTCCAATGAATACCTATAAATCCTATCATACAGACTCAAATTGTGAACAAAAATTTGTCAGTAACCTTGTTTTAAAAAAATCTACTTGAAAGTCATATTGATACTTTTCCCTAAATATTTCAGCACGCATCTTCTTAGACTAAGGACTTATTACTATATAAAAGCTATTGGTAATTTAAAAAACAAACAAACAAACAAAATGGCTGGGTGTGTTTGTAGAAATAGGCATAGACCATATGCAAACAAGCAAGCATGGTAATGTTGCAATAAAACTTTCTTTACAAAAACAGGCCTTTGGCCCATATACTTTAGGATGATATAAAATACTGCTATTGCAATTAAAGTTAACAAAAATTCCTATTACATAATAATCTCTTAATATTCAAAAATTTTCAGTAGCTTCCAAATTTGTGATGGGGTAATCAGGGTCCAATGATTGCACCTAAGATTTCTTTTTTTTTTTTTTTTTTGTGTCTTCCAGACAGGGTTTCCCTGTTAGCCCCAGCTGTTCCTTTGGAATTTGCTGTGTTAGACCAGGCTGGCCTTGAACTCACAAAGATCTGCCTGCCTCTGCCTCCCAAGTACTAGGATTAAAGGCATGCGCCATCATGCCCGGCCTAAGATTTCTTTTAAGAAACTAATGATAACACTCTTTTGTTCTATACCAGTTAAGCCCCTGGATGCCTAGGACACTACTGTAACAAGACTGGCAATCATGTGAACCTCCAACCGGCAACTGGAAAGAGGGTCATGTGTTACTACTACATTTAAACCTTTAAATAACCTAAAAGATAAGGATTATTTCACTTCTCTGAAACTTATGTTTGTATATATGAAATAGTACCAATAAGCATAAAATACCAGTATTTTTATAATAATGATATATAAAACTAATAGTTTATCAACATATCAATATCTATTAACCAACAAAAAACCCCAAAGAATTTATTTAAAAATAACTAGATTCAAAGGAGGTATCTAGTACTTACCTAGAAACAGAACAATCAGTAGGACTATAATGGTAAGGAAAGCTTTGTTCCAAAAACTTGCAATTTTACCCCAGACACTAAATGAAAAAATCTTCTGCCATCTGTAAAGCAATACAAATATATTAGGTAGAAAAAAGAAAAAGAGAAAGAAAAACAAACCAAAAGAAGATTTTTGAGATATTTTGTAAAAATCGAAGTAAAATTTTGATAATAGCGTGAGGACAAAAAAAAAAATTATTATTATTATTTTTGAGACAGGGTCTCCCTGTAGTCCCAGCTGTCCTGGAATTCACTATGTTGACCAGGATGGCCTTGAACACTCAGAGATCTGCCTGGCTCTGTCATCATGTCCAGTGTCAATTTTTTTTAGGTTTTTCTTTTTTTTTAATTTCTGTATGTGTATGAATGTACTTGTCTTCATGTAGGTCTGTGCACCCGTGTCGTGCAATGCTGCGGAGGTCAGAAGAGGGTGTCGATTCCCCTGGAACTGGAGTTCTCCTGGAATTGGAGTTTCAGACGGTTCTCAGCCACCATGTGGGTTCTGAGGATCGAACCCGGGTCCTCTGTAAGAGCGGTCGGTGCTCTTAACTGCTAGGCCATCTCTCCAGCCCCCAGGTTTTTATTTCTTTTAGTGTTGTGTTTTGCCTGCACAGATGTAAAGTGCACAACATGCATGCAATGACTGTAGAGGCCAGATGGCATAAGATCCCCTAGAACTGGAGTTAAGTTAGCGAGAATGTGAGCACTGGGAATTGAACCCAGATCCTTTGTAAGAACAACCAGTCCTTTTAACCACTGAGTCATCTCTTTAGCTCCCCTAAAGTTGGAGAAAACTTAAAAATCCTCTCACATGACAGAATAGCTTGTGAAGTAATTTAACACTAAGGCATTTGATTTTCTTTTGTCTGATGGTTTAAAAAGATTCTAAAGTGAAAATAACTTATTATTATTTTTTTTTTTTTGGTGTTTCGAGACAGGGTCTCCCTGTAGCCATAGCTGTCCTGGATGGAACTTACCCTGTAGACCTGGCTAGCCTTGAGCTCACAAAGATCCGCCTGCCTCTGCCTCCCAACTGAAAATAACTTTTTTTTTTTCTTAGCCACCATGTGGATGCTGGGAATTGAACTCGTGTCCTTTGCAAGAGCAGTCAGTGCTCTTAACCATTGAGCCATCTCTCCAGCCCCTGAAAATAACTTTTAAACACAGCAACAAAACCTTAAAAATCTTTAGTGTGTGTGTGTGTGTGTGTGTGTGTGTGTGTGTGTGTGTGTGTATGGATGTGTATGTATGCCTGTGTCTACAGGTGTTGTTCCTCAGGAGCCATTCCACCTTTTTTTTTTCTTGGAAACAGTCTTTCCTTCAGTAGGACCCAGGACTTATCAATTAGGAAAGACTGAGTGGCTAGTGAGCCCTAGAAGGCTGGCTGCTTTCTCCTTCCCAACACTGAGATTACAAGTGCATGCAACCACACCCAGGTTTTCCTTGAGTGCTCTGGAATAAGCTTGGGTTTGCATGGCAAGCACTTTACCAACTAAGTTATCTCCACAGCCCCCCCTTCAGTATTTTTGATGAAAGCTATTTCTATCTATTTTGTCTTTTTAAAAATATTTTTTGGGGGGTCTTCCTGTAGCCCTCACTGGCCTGGAACTTGATATGCAGACCAGGCCGATCTTGATCTCACAGAGAAAGCACTAGATTTTGATAAACATTTACACATTATCGTAGTTTGTCTTCCATTGCTGTGACAAAACACTCTGACCAACACCAACTTGGGGAGGAAAGGGTTTATTCAGCTTACATCTCCCGGGTCACAGATCATCACTCAGGGAGCTCAAGGCAGGAACTCAGGGCAGGAACCTGGAGGCAGGAGCTGAAGCACAGGCCATGGAGGAGTGATGTTCACTGGCTTGCTCTCTACTGGCTTGCTCTCTGGCTCATGCCCAGCCTGCCTTCTTATACTGTCACTGCTCAACAATCAAGACAATACACCACAGATGTGGCCACAGGCCAATCCAATGGAGCCAATTGCCCAATCGAGGCTCCCTCAACCCAGGTGTGTCAAGTTGACACCAAAGCTATCCAGCACACACATGTATATATACATGTTCATAGTTTATCTACTATCCAGGTCTGGATCTGAACACAGAGGACATGAAATAAGGAAATGAACAGTCTAGATGGACTGAATGGAATAAGCAAAGCCATAGAGGTAAGAAATGAGTTATAAATGGCAAAGAATGACAAAGTAATCCATCACACAACTGGAAAAGTAACAAACTCTGCATTAAATGCATTTTAAATGAAAACGCACTAAGTTCAAATAAGACAAATAAAGATGAGTACTTGAATGTACTTCACTTACAATTTGAAAGCTTTAAAGTTTATGACAAATTAAAATGTGAAAACTCAGAAAAATCTTTAGTTTGAGAAGACTGATAAAGCAGTTCCTTTTGCCTCTATGCATCAAAGTCTAAGAATTTTAATACAAACACTACTTACATTTTAGATTACACATATTTTCTTTTTCTTTTTATTTATTTTTTTAAAATATTTTATTTATTTCTGTATGTGTATCAATGTACTGGCTGCATGTAGGTCTGTGCACCCATGTCGTGCAATGCCGCGGAGGTCAGAAGAGGGTGTCAGATTCCCCTGGAACTGGAGTTCTCCTGGAATTGGAGTTTTAGATGGTTCTCAGCCACCATGTGGGTGCTGGGGATTGAACCCAGGTCCTCTGTAAGAGCAGTTGGCGCTCTTAACCGCTAGGCCATCTCTCCAGCCCCATATTTTCTCTTTTTAAAAAGAGTACAAATGTGCCATGTGTAGTCGTAGCAAACGCCTTTAGTCTCAGTATTTAGTAGGCGGAGGTAGGCAAATCTGTGAGTTTGAGGCTAGTCTGGTCTATATAGCAAGTTCTAGGCAAGCCAGAGCTATATGTTAAGACCCTGTCTCAAAAAAAAGTTGAAATATAAATTGCAATACCATGATGTTGATTTCCTTTTTTTTTTTTTTGTCTTTTTGAGACAGGGTCTTCCTTTAGTCACAGCTGGCCTGGAGCTCTCTATGTGGACTGGGCTGGCCTTGAACTCAGAGATCCGCTTACCTCTGCCTCCCAAGTGAGTGCTGGAATTAAAGGCATCCACCAACACGCCAGGCTCAGATTTCCTTTTTGAACAATTAATAAAAGAGGAAATTTAAGAGACCCCTGTGGTGACCAAGTAGAGGTTTGCATAAGACTCAATTCAAGAGCAGATAATAATAGCTAATACATACTGAATTAATATATTATTTGTTCTAAACACTTACATGCTTTATCTCATTTTAATTACCACCATCTGAGGCAGACACTAGTACTAACTCCACTTTAAAGATAGGGAAATGGACCATAGAGGGTAAATAATTTTCCCAAGATCATAAAATAACATGGAGTATTAGAAATATAGATGCAGAGCCGGGTGTGGTGGCACATGCCTTTAATCCCAGCACAGGGGAGGCAGAGGCAGGTGGATCTCTGAGAGTTCAAGGCCAGCCTGGTCTACATAGTGAGTTCCAGGGCAGGGGCTACAGGGAGACCCTATCTCAAGCTCTCTCTCTATAAAGAGAGAGCACATATATATGCTCCCTCTAGAGAGAGAGAGAGAGAGAGAGAGAGAGAGAGAGAGAGAGAGACTGACTCTTGAGTATGTACCTTTAATGACTAGACTATGGCAGAAAAGACTGAACAAAGATTTTTTTTTTTTTGAGGATGATTGTGATACACATACAAAAAATGTGGATATAGATACATAGGAACACAGATCATTTCTGTGCCAATTTCCCACATTTTCTTACAAGAGAATATTCATACATCATATATATACAGATATACAGCTACCTAACAGCTACTAAATAAGGTTGAATACAAAACTGAAATGGCAAGAGGAAGTAGACTGGTCCAAAAATCATTCTGCGGAAGACAAGATCAAATGATATTTCTTTCAAATCCCTAAACTTTATTTGTAAGTCAAGTTTATAATTAAAGAGACCTTGAATATGTAGGACTCTACTGCTGCAAATACTACCAAAAAGCAAAACAGTACCATTGAGGATTTGAAATCTGAGGTAGAGTGATGGGCAGAACTACATCAGCAGACTGAACGCCACATTCTTGTTTGGAATATGTCACAGACCAGGTAGGTGACCTAAATCAGAGCACAGGCCCTCTCCAGAGTTTGGTATGTGAGCTACAGAATCAGTAGGTTGGTGGAAATAATTGTCTATACCCCCTCCTAAACGTATGATTTAATATTTTTTCTTCCTGAGCCAAGAATCCAGTCTTCGGATTTTTCTACAGTGTGTTTTAGTGGATTATTTCTGTGATTGCACTTATGATTTTCTTTTATGTCAGGAACATAAAGAAATATCTTGCATCATTGTGATTATAAATATGTTTCACCATTCCTGTTACCAAGTTCCTGGATCTAAAACTAATAAAGATTGCAGACTTATTTCTTAATGACTTTAGGAAGTTCTTTACTAAGGAAGCAATGCTAATATTATATGGTTCTGGCATTTTTCATATTCAACATTATTTTTTTCATTTATGTTTTTATGTGTATGAGTGTTTTGTCTGCCTCTATTTTTTTATTTTCTTATGTGTATGAATGTATTGTCTGCGTGTAGGTTGGTGCACCCGTGTCGTGCAATGCTGCGGAGGTCAGAAGAGGGTGTTGGATTCCCCTGGAACTGGAGTTAAAGACGGTTTTCAGCTGCTATGTGGGTGCTGGGGAACCCAGGTCCTCTACAAGAGCAGTCGGCACTCTTACCCGCTAGGCTATCTCTCCAGCCCCATGCCTGCCTCTATGTTAAGTGCACTTGTGCATGCATTGTCCAGGCAGACCAGATGGTTGTCAGAGCCCCTACAACTGGAGTTACTGATGGTTATTAGTTGCCATGTGGGTGTTGGAAATTGAATCCAGGTCCTCTGTAAGAACAGCCAATCCTGTTGATGGCTAAGCCATCTCTCCGTTCCTCATATTCAATATTTTAAAATACACATTCATTTATCCTGAATGCAATGAAAAGCAAAACTGCTATTAATGAAATTCTTTTGGATTCAAGAATAAAAGAACCATTTATTGACTTTGGTTTGTAAACTGCCACTCTACTGCCCTAATTGAACATTTTTTACACCCACCCATTTATATTTATTTCATTGCTCCAATTCAGGGCAATAAGACAAAGATAAAACATGAAGACAGTAGATCTTCAAACCACAACCATTGCTTCCATTGCTTTATTACAGCTGTAATCAACCCCCCCCCCCAACCAATTATGTTCTTTTAGGAAAGGAGGGAAAAAAATTCCATTTGGACACATATACTAATGTTTTATAGAAAGTAGCATTTTAATACTGTCACCAGATACTTTGTTGGGTGAGTTCAAAGAGGAACTGTTATAAAATTGCTCTCAAAAGTTTAAAAATGCCAGGTGTGATGGCGCAAGCCTTTAATCCCAGCACTCGGGAGGCAGAGGCAGACGGATTTCTCTGAGTTCAAGGCCAGCCTGGTCTACACAGAGAGCTCCGGGCCAGCTGGGACTAAAGAGAGACCCTGACTCAAAAAAAAAAAAAAAAGTTTAAAAATACTGTGTGTGTGTGCGTGTGTCCCATAGTTCACAAGTGGAGGTCAGAGGACAACTTTGTGGGTTTGGTTCTCTCTTTCCATCATGTGGGTTTCAGGGATCAAACTCAAATCTTCAGAGTTGGCCCATTTCAGTGAGTCATCCCGCCCACCCTTTCCAAAATTTTCTAACCTCTTTAAGTGTTTCCGTGTCACATCCCGCTGCCCAAAGAGGGTAGACACACTTAATACTGTTACCCATTTGAAGGTTTCCTACCTCTGAGGAGGAATAAAAGGTAGACAGAAGATTAAAATGAGTCCTATTTCAGCATAGAGAAAGCTTGCAACTGCCACCCATTGGACTGTCATGGTCTTTTTCTTCACACCTAAACAGAGAAATATTTCAGTTTCAAAGAAACCGGGGTGCTGAGCGGCCCGCAGAGCAGGGCCTACTGGGAGGGAGTTCGGCCAAAGCCCGCTGCAGCGGCGCTGTGAGCCGGAAGGGAAGGAGACAAGGGAGAGGGCCGCGGAGTCTCCTCGGACGCCGTCCCACCCTGCCGCCCGTCGCGCTTCTCTGCTAGGCTCTGCCCTGCCCAGCCCTGCCCGGTCCGGCCCGGCCCGGCCCGGCCGCCTCCCGCCTTACCCGCCGCCCTCTCAGCGCGCTCAACCGCCCGCGCACACGTCGCCCGCCGGGAGCTCGCTTCCGCCCGCTGAGGTCACACCGGCGCGACGGCGTTTCTGGGCAGCGATTGTTTTGGTTGAACCGCAGCGTCGCGGGGTGAAGCGGACTTTCCTAGCCGAGCTGGGCCCTCCCGGAAAGGGTGGGACCGACATTTCAGACTAGGTGGCGGGAGCTGAGCGGTTGGGTTAGCTTACAAGTCCAGTGCGCCTCCGACGCACTCCCTTCTGTCATCCTCCTGCTCGCTCTGTGGCGGAAACCTAGTTTCGTGTCTTGAAAGGGGCTACATTTAAGTAAGGGCCCGGGACTGGGTGGTTTGGTGGCATTTTGTTTTTGAGAAGGTAGAGTCTGCATAGTCACAATGTATTCTGTGCGTTCTCTTGCTCTTGTTCCTTGGGTGGGAGAAAGCAGTGACGTTTAGGGACCTGGAAAGGTGGGTTTCGTTTCATTCGTTTACCTAACCATCTTCTGTTAGATTAGTAGCCTTGGAGGCCGGTGAGGATGGACATCGCTTAAGGCCAGCTTTGGACCCTACATCCCGTTTCCTTGTCAACACTAGAAAGGAAAACATCATAACTGCCTCTTCTTAGGCCTCTTGGTCAAAAGAATGGAATACCTGTAGTCTTGGGTGGAGACATGACATTCGGATCTGCACCAGAGATTAGAAAGAACACTCCCTACTGTTGTCTCTTCCCTTGAGTTAATCCAGAAAGGGCCTATAAATCACTTGGCCGTGAGTCCAACCACCTGCCCCCCAATATGATTCACCTGAAGACAGGAGAAAGATGGGAGGAATAATTAGCCTCTTAATGAGAAAACATGCCTATACTTCCCACGACGCAGTTGTTTATGGTGTTTCCTTCTGCAATGCAGCACGGCCAAACCTGCCTGTTTTGGGTTCTGACAACACTAGTCTCCCCACCCAACCCCCTTTTCCTTTTCTTTGCATGCTGGTCAAAAGCCTAGATTTGTTCTTCTGACACTGAGCTTTTTCTGTGAAGTCTGAAGCTTTGCCCCCTTTCCTCCTTGCACTTGCTTTGTGAACCTCCATTTGCTGAACATGACAGCTTTCTTGGACACTAACTCAAAAGGCATGGCTTTGTCCCTTTCTCTTCTCCATGTCCTTGTCTGCCCCCGTTGTTCTTTCAAAGTAGTAAAATTGTCTTGAGCTTCCAAGTCCACTTTAAATTCTTTTATCAAGTATCTAGAGAAGGGAGCCTGGGGGCTTGAGAGATGGCTCAGCGGTTAAGAGCACCAACTGCTCTTGCAGAGGAACTGGGTTCGATTCCCAGCACCCACATGGCGGCTAAGAACCGTCTTTAACTCCACTTCCAGGGGAATCTGAAGCCCCCTTCTGACCCCCGCGGCATTGCATGACATTGGTGCACCAACCTACATGCAGATAGTACACTCATACACATAAAAAATAAAAAAATTAAAAAAGAAGGGCACCTGAACACTTCCCATGTTTTCAAAATGTGTGAGTATATTCATTTTTTTTCAATATTTACATCAGGAATGTAAATGAAAGGGGGATGTGGGAAGGGAAAGGAGCCTTGTAGAAGTCCCTTGCCACTGAGTCAAGAATTTCAGCACAATTAACAAACGTGCTGTGAGGATTGCCTGTGTACAGTATTGTTTTATTAGAGATTTCAAGTAAGAATTATGAAATGGCAGTGAACCATATGTAAAGCCAAACCATAGCCTTTCTCATTTCCCAGCTATATACCTACAATTTTCTAGGAGCTTCAAGACGACTATAAACTTTATGGTAAAAGACCCATTTGCTACTTTACCAGATTACTCAGTGCACCTTGGAAATCACTCTTTGATCTTATTTACTGAAAAAAAAAAGTTCCTTAGAAAACCACTGAACAAAGTAATTTCAGAAGTTATCAGAATCATTTATAAGGGCTTTTGGCTATTGCTAGGATACCCAGCTGTGACCTGCACATCGATGTATAGTATCCTTTTCCTGAGTGTTTATTATAAATGCCTGTGTTTAAATCTGTTAAAACCTGAAATTTTTTTTCATATGTGTGTGTGTGTGTGTGTGTGTGTGTGTGTGTGTGTGTGTGTATTTGGAGGCTATCTTCCTCTATTACTATCTTATTTGAACAGTGTGTTGATTTAAGTGGTGGATCTACTGGGAGCAGTTGGTGGCTCTGGGGTTATTAGGGCTGTGAGGTGAGCAGCAGAGCCACAGGCAGTAAAAGTAAAACTGTAGTGGCTGCCCCAATAGCGGCAGCCACAGCAACAAAAGGTAGCTGAAAGCTGGGCATATGTGCCAGGGCAGGAACAAGAACAGTGGGGACAGAGGTGAGAGAGCGCAGAGCTGAGCTCAGACAAAAGGCTGTAGAGGGGCTGGAGAGATAGCTTAGCGGTTAAGAGCACCACAGACTGCCCTTGCAGAGGACCCAGGTTTGATCCCCAGCACCCACATGGCGGCTAAGAACCGTCTGTAACTCCAATTCCAGGAGAACTCCAGTTCCAGGGGAATCCGATGCCCTCTTCTGATCTCTACAGCATTGCACAACACAGGTGCACAAACCTACATGCAGATAGTACATTCATACAAGTACAAAAATAAAAAAAAAAGGCTGTAGAGAGCTGCAGGCTCTGGTTCCTGATAGTTCTGGGAAGCTGTCAAGTGCAGAACTAAGGAGCTCAGTCACAGTGACCACTATCAAAGACCAGGTTGTCAAACTTAGCCAATGCAAGCCATCTAGTTGGCCTTAATCTTTAATAATTTGTTTTTTATTGATTTGAGAATTTCATGCACTGTATTTTGATCAAATTCAGAGGTACTCCTGTCTCCACCTGACCTTTTTTTTTTTTTTTTAACTCTCTCTACCCACAGACTGCATAGCCTTTATTTTTTTAAAGGCTTGTCAAATGTAATCTGTTACCCAAGGACTCTTGGGTGTGGGTCTATCCCTTGGAGTCTGGTCAGCCTGCCAGACATCACACCAGTAAGGAAAACTGACTCTCACTCTCCCCGAATTTATCAATTACCAATAAATCAGGGCTGGGGCTTCCTGCCCACCTCCTCTATCCAAGCTGGGCCCCTGCCTGGCTTGGGTTTGCATAGTGCTATCATACGCACTGTGGATTTACATTGCAACTACTGTGTGGTGTTCAGACAAGTTTCCTTGTATTCATCACCTACCTCTGGCTCCTCTTCTGAAATGTTCCCTGAGCCCTGTGTGTGTGTGTGTGTGTGTGTGTGTGTGTGTGTGTGTGTGTGTTTGGGGGGGGGCATGGCACAGGGCTGGGGTGCAATATAGCAGTCCCATTTAGACTTGAGCAAGTTCTAGTCTCTTATTCTGTGTGTTGACCAGTTATGGGTTTCTGTATTAATTGGCATCTTCGGTAAGAAGCTTCTTTGGTGAGAGTTGGAAGTTGCACAAATTGGTTCGGGCAACTTACAGGTTTGGGGCACAGCAAGCTATGGGACCTGAGCAGGCCTGAGAGCTGAGATTCTAATCTTACCTTTAAATTACAGGTGACATCACATATAACTAAATCAGTTAGACACAACTTAAAACAAGTACTTTGAGGTTTATATTTCATTTAGGAAGTGTACCAGTTGATTTTCGAATCTGAATTTTAAATGGACTGAATACAATTCTGTTTGGAATTTCTTGTTCTTTTTTTAATTTTATATGGATTTTGGTATTTGTTCTACACTTATTAACTTATGATGAGTCATACTTTGGTTGATATTAAAAAATTTTATTTAAAAATGTTAAAAACAGAATTCTCTTAGTAAAGATTCATCCTCCACCCCCCCCCCCAAATCCATTAAAATTCAGAGCAGAGTTTTTCAGTATTTGATCTAGGACCACTGGATGTTTGAGTCTCCTGCATTTTTAAAAATGAAAGTTCTGGGTCCACAAAAGATCTACTGAACTGGAAATCCACAGAATGGGGAATAGGTTTGATTTTTAAAAATCTCCTTGGTAAAAAAATTTTTTTTTTTGAGACAGAGTCTTGTTATGAGGCCCAGGCTGATCCAAAACTAGTTATATAATCTGTGTTCAACAAGAACTTCCAATCCTCTTGCTTCAGCTTTCTGAGTGCTCATTTTCAGGTATGTGTCACCATCCTGGCCCCAGGAATTGCTGTTGTACTGAAGCTAAAGCCACTGATTTAAAGGAAAAACCAAATTGTGACCTTATATGAGTCCACTGTACAGACAAAGTATATATTAAAATAATTTAGTCTAATCAAATGCCATAATGGTCTGTAAGGTAATCTAAGACTGCTGATGTGCTTGACAGTGCATTAAATATTCTTTTTTCCTGCTTCGACGTTATCTTTTCCATCATGTACATTAAATGTTGATGGAAACACATATAAGGAGTTCCAAGTTCAAGAGCGATGTCAACCCAGTCCCAGATGCATTTCAGTGGGGTTTCTTCATATCCAGCAAACATGGCTGGGTTTGCTAAAAGTCCCCTTGCAACCATCACACCTGCAAATTAAAACACGCCATATTGTCTATAAATTAAGAATCCATAGCTATTAGTTCAAACTTAATAGAATAACTTTATTACATATTAATTGAATTACAAAATCAGTTTATCTTTGGTACCATTTATAAACCAATTATACTGATAAAGCTGTTCTTTTAAGACATCTATATTAACTAATTAGTATTAGTATTATTTTGGGAGACATCTAGGCTTTCATGAACTGGGCTGCTTAGAGTTGAGTTTATTTGCTCCTGTCTAGTATGAATATCATAAGGACTGGGATGCTAATTACTTAAGGGGCTAATAATTATGCGGCAGTTCTGGAGTTCCTTTGGCTCCTATGACCACCCAAGTTCATTAAGTCTCATTTTTATTCTAGTATTCTGAGTGCTTTTTAAAACAAAACAAAAAAGAATGAATAAGCTATCTGGAAGATTACTCACTGGTCACAAGGTGCGGTGGAAGCAAAAATAACCTGTTTCTAAGGACAAGAGCTGACAGTGCTATAAATTTTTTTAGCTTAAATTAGTATGATAGGAAAACATGGCTCAGTATTAAACATGAAAATCAAATTAGTATTATTTCCTCCATTCTCACTTTTTTATCCTTATTAAATGATTAAAAAAAAAATCCAGTCTGGTCGTGGTGGCACATGCACTTGGGAGGCAGAGGCAGGCAGATCTCCATGAGGTGGAGGCCAGCCTGGTCTACATAGTGAGTTCCAGGCCAACTGGGGCTCCAGAGAGACCCTGTTTCGAAAAGCAGAACAAAACAAAAAATGTATTTCTTACCATCTGAACCAGTAATCTGCCACATATTTTCTGCTTCTTTCAAGTTTCTGATGTCTCCATTAGCAATTACAGGTATAGACACATTTTCCTTTATCATTTTAATGGCATCATAGTGGACTGGCTGGTGTCTTTCTTCAACAGTTCTTCCATGCACTGTTATCCAGGACACTCCTGTTGCTTCAGCCTTCCGACAAAGATCTACAGTTCTTGTAAGGTCATCGTGGATCCTATAATTTCAAAATTGCAGCTCTCTGTTTATAGCACACAAATTGTAATAACAAATTACTACAGATGATGTTTCATCTGTTTACTTAGTTATCTTTGCTATACTGTTCCTGTCATTTGATGTTATAAGTAAGACTGACTGTGTCATTTTTCATCCAAGACCTCAAATGTAGCTATTTCACTAATGGCAAAAACAGAATGACAAATGTCTTTACTTTCCTTATTACTCTGAGAAAATTTTGAGTCATCAAAGTACTGCTATAGATGAACAAAAAAAAGTTACCATAACACATGATGTGCATGTCCCCCGAACTAGAGTCTTGGTTTATTTTATATTCATTGTGAAATTTTTGTACAAGTATCTTTACTGTTTTCTGTTGGATACCAGGAATGTTTCTTAGTACTAATTAAAAGTTGAGGGTTTTGTGAAGTCTTTTAATAAAGGATGTTAAAATTTTTGCTAAAAAAATAAAAAAAAAGGCCAGGCGTGGTGGCGCATGCCTTTAATCCAAGCACTTGGGAGGCAGAGGCAGGCGGATCTCTGTAAGTTCAAGGCCACCCTGGTTTACATAGTGAGTTCCAGGACAGCCTGAGCTGCAGGGAGAACATGTCTCAAAAAGACCAAAATAAATTGGAGCAAAGAACTAAATAGAGACTTCACAGGGGAGGAATTAGAGATGGCTGAGAAACATCTTAAAAACTGTTCAACGTCACTAATAATTAGNTTTGGTTTATTTTATATTCATTGTGAAATTTTTGTACAAGTATCTTTACTGTTTTCTGTTGGATACCAGGAATGTTTCTTAGTACTAATTAAAAGTTGAGGGTTTTGTGAAGTCTTTTAATAAAGGATGTTAAAATTTTTGCTAAAAAAATAACAAAAAAGGCCAGGCGATGGTGGCGCATGCTTTAATCCAAGCCACTTGGTGAGGCAGAGGCAGTGCGGATCTCTGTAAGTTCAAGGCCACCCTCGTTAACAGAGTGAGTTCTAGGACAAGCCTGAGCTGCAGGAGGAGAACACTGCTCAAAAAAAACAAAAAAAAAAAAAAAAAAAAAAAAAAGAGTGAGAAGAGAAGACTGATAGATCGAGAGGGCCAGAAATGGTTCAGCAGTGAAGAGCACCAGTGGCTCTTGCAGGGCCCAGGTTTGGTTCCCAGCACCTACATGGCGGCTGACAAACCATCTGTAACTCCAGTTCTAGGGGATCTGAAGCCCTCTTCCTACTTCCTGGGCACTATATGCATTATTATACTTACATATATTCAGGTAATACACTCATACACATAAAAATAAATAAAACTAAAAGGAGTGTTTGGAGTGGTGGTGCCTTTAATCCCCACACTCAGCAGGCAGAGGCAGGCTGATCTCTGTGAGTTTAAGGCCAGTGGGAAATACGTAACAAGTTCCAGTCCAGCCAGGGCTTCATAAAGATATTCATTCTCAAAACAAAACAAAACAAAACATAAAACCAACCAAAACAAACCCAAAATGAGTTAATAAGAGTTGTAAATCAGGATTATAAACAAAAATTAGGGCATATGTTTACTAATAACATTTCTTATTCCAGCTGCCAATTTAAGATATACATTCTCATATCACTAGAAAAAAAGGAATCAAATTTCCTAAGTAAAAGACCAGCTTTTTATCTATTTTTTATTAATTATTTATTTAATGTGTATGAATGTACTGTCTGCATGTAGGTTTGTGCACCTGTGTCGTGCAATGCCGCGGAGGTCAGAAGAGGGCGTTGGATTCCCCTGGAACTGGAGTTAAAGACGGCTCTCAGCCGCCATGTGGGTGCTGGGGATCGAACCCGGGTCCTCTGCAAGAGCAGTCAATGCTCTTAACCGGTAGGCCATCTCTCCAGCCCCTAGACCAGCTTTTTAACAGACAGAAACATTGTCCTTACCTTATTTTAATTGAAACTGAAAATCGAGGGTTTTCCACATGATTTCTTACTTGCTTCACCATATCTTGAACAAGTTCTGGCTTGTTGATTAAGCAAGCTCCGTAACCTTCTGCCACTGCCCATCTTGATAAAGCAAGCACACAACAGATGGGTTAAGAACAGCTGGAAAGGAGAGTAGAATTCTAAAAGCACTGAAATGTAAATTTATCAATCTATGTCTGTCTCTAATGATAATGAAATGATCCAAAGTGAAGCATACTTTGAATCATAGGTCAACATTCTAAATGGCTCAAAAGATCAGGATAAGATTTACCTAGACCAAAACCACTGAAAAATAGTAGTTTTCACTATCAAGTGAGAATATTAAATTAGACTTCATTCAACCAAAACAGATTTAAGTGTATTAACTGCAATTACTTCAGATTTTTAAAATTCCAAATTTGATGTTTATTGTGCATAACAAGAGTGTTTATCAGTCTTAAGAGTAGAAAGTTATTTTTAGCTTACAGCATTCCAACACCACTAAACCAATTATCTGACTCTCCTAATGAGTATACAAATGTCTAATCTGATTTGGATTATACCCCATTTAAAACCTTGATTTTATTCTTTGGACACAATTTGAATTATCGACCTAGTACAGTGCCAGCACATTCTTTTATTGTTTTTATTTTATGTGTATGAGTATTGTCTGATGTAAGTACATATCATGCAATGCCCACAGAGGCCAGAAGAGGGCATTGGATCTCCTGGAACTGGAGTTGTGGACAATTAGTTATTAGTTGCCATCTAGGTACTAGGAACCGAATCTGGGTCCTCTGCAAGAACAGCCAGTGGTGCTTTTAACTTCTGACCTATCTCTCCAGCCCCCATCAGCACAGTATTATTAAACACATCCTATTCAAACCCAGGAACTTAAAGCCAATCAAGCAGCTGTGGTATAGAAAGGAAAAGGTGATCATAAGGTACTTTGTGAGAAAAATCAATTAGTAGAAAACAAATGGTATGTCTATAGAATAAGTTTTTAGAGAAAGTAGATCTGATATTATAGTAAAAATACATTTCTGGGATAGCTGTAAACATTAGATTTTCAAAAAATGAGTTATGGATGAGATCCACACAAAACTAATGATGAGGGAGAAAAAATATCAAGTTTTTAAATCATTTTAGCCATCAGAAAAGACCTCTGAACTTAGGTTCCTAAGTAAACTTTCCTTACATTTTTCCTTTTTTAGAACCCTAAAGCTTTAACTCTATGCTGTTCCTTTTAAAGATTGTTTATTAAACTTTTATTTATTCATTTATTTTTGGTCCATTTGAGATAGGGTCTCCCTGTAGCCCCAGCTGGCATGGAACTCACTATGCAGACCAGGCTGGTCTTGAACTCATAGAGAACTGCCTGCCTCTGCCTCTGGAGTCCTGGGATTAAAGGCATGTGCTACCACACCTGGCTTGATTATTTTTTATGTATATGAATGTTTCACCTGCATGGATGTAAGTGCACCCTTGTCACACAGTTCCTGTGGAAGCCAGAAAGGTGTGGGGAGGTCACGTCCCCTGGAACTGGAGTCACAGACTGTTGTTAGCCATCATGTGGGTGCTGGGAACTGAACCCAGGTCCTCTGGAAGAGCAGCCAGTGCTCTTAATCACTGAGCCATCATTTCTCCAGACCCATTATTTAGTCCTTTATCATTGGGTACGTGCATGATGTGCACATGAATGTGGGCCACACATGCATGTGGAAGTCAGAGGCTAGATCTGTGGAGTCAGTTTTCTCCTTCCATTATGTGGGTTTTGGGAATTCAGGTTGTCCTTTTTTTTTTTTTTTTTTTTTTTTTTTTTCCCTTTTATGAGACAGGGTCCCCTTTTTGTAGCCTCAGCTGTTCCTGGAACTTAGTCTGTAGACCAGGGCTCTTTTGTGGCTTGAACTCACAAGAGATCCACCCATTCTTGCCTCCAAGGTGGTTAATTTTAAAGGCCCTGGCACCACCATCATGCCTGCGCTTCGCGTTGTTTATTTTTTATTTTATTTTATTTTATTTTATTTTATTTATTTTATTTTATTTATTTTTATTTATTTATTTATTTTATTTTTTTTTGGTTATTTTTGAGAAGGGTCTCGCTTTAGTCCAAGCTGGCTGGAGTTCCTCGGTCGGTAGACCAAGGCTGTCTGGCCTTGAACATACAAGATCCGCCTGCCTCTGCTCCAAGTCTTCAGGATTTTAAACCCTGAGCCACCATCATGCCGGCAGCCGGTTCAGGTTCAGGTTTTGTCTTTTTTCTTTTTTTTGGTCTTTTTTGAGACAGGGTCTCCCTGCAGCTCCAGCTGGCCTGAAGCTCACTCTGTAGACCAGGTTGGCCTTGAACTCACAGAGATCCGCCTGCCTCTGCCTCCCAAGTGCTAGGATTAAAGGCGTGCGCCACCACATCCAGCCAGGTTGTCTTTTTTTTTTTTTTTTAAAAGAAAAAAAATTTTTTTTTATTGATGTTTTGTGTATTTCATACATCATTTTCCAATTCAGTTCAGGCATATATCCCCTTCCCTTCCCCCACCCCACCCTTACCTGTCCCAGATCATGCATTCTGCCATAACTTTTCTGCGTCTTTCTCTGTTTTTTTTTTTTTTTTTTAAACAGGTGATAGTCTGTGAGTAGAAGCATCCTTCATGTAAAATCAATTTCCGAGCAGTTGTGCCCAAACCCACACAGCTCATGGGTCCCAGGTTGTCTTTTTTAACTTACTAAAAACCAGACATATTTTACCAAGCTCACATGACTTTTTTCTAATCTCTTTGAAAACTCTTCCAACTTCTTTAAGCTTTACCTCTGAGGGCAACCACAGTTAATGTCTATTCCATTTGCATAAGGACAGACAATACGAGCAGCATCAGCTAAAATTCCTGCATCATTAGCAGCAAACTGAACAATCAACGGGCAATCACCTGATAAAAAAAACAGACAGTTCAGTATTAAAATCTACAGAAGAGAAATATACACAAAACCTAAATCAAACTCAAACAGTATGAAATTGATAAAATGAAATTTATTCCAACACTCCTGACAGACTCCCTTTCAAGTTTTTTTAAAAAAATATTAACATTTTTGTTTCATGTGTATGAGTATAATGCCTGTATGTATGTAGGTTGGTGCGCCCACATCATGCAGTGGCCCTGGTGGTCAGAAAGGGGTGTTGGATCCCCTGGAACTGGAGTTATAGATGGTTGTTAGCTGCTATAAGATTGCTGGAAATCAAACCTCTAAAAAAGCTGCCAGTGCTCTTAACTGCTGAGTCACCACTCCAGCCCCAAGATACCCTTTCTTAAAGGTGGGGATTAATATTCTATTCCAGAATGGTGTGTGTGTGTGTGTGTGTGTGTATCCTTGTTAAATGTAAAGGAGTGTGAACATTCTAGATATATAACTATGCCATCTTTTTTTCCCCATGTATTTGGGAAATGCATTTAATTTCTTCGTTTTTAGTGGCATAGTCTACCATACTGATGGACTACAGCCTATTTTCTAAACTGCATCCATGATTTTTGAGTCTATCCCTAGGATAGACTAGAGGTGTACTATTGGATAAGCACTAAACACAGATAGTACAAAACTATCTTCTAAGATAAACATAAACATTAACACAACAGGTCTTTTTTTTTCCAACTGTTTTCATTTTCTTTTTTTATTTATTTTTAATTTTTATTTTATTTACTTATTTTATGTGTATGAGTGTACTGTCTGCATGTAGGTTGGTGCACTTGTGTTGTGCAATGCCTGGAACTGAAGTTAAAGATGGTTCTTAGCCACCACGTGGGTGCTGGGAATTGAACCTGGGTCCTCTGCAAGAGCAATCGATGCTCTTAACCGCTGAGCCATCTCTCCAGCCCCAACACAACAGGTCTTTTTTCCTTACATTTTAACCCTCATACAACCAATATCTGCACACCTTCATTTTTGAATGCTTTCTTCATATTTTTCACATTTTCTATGTGCAATTCTGTTACTTTAAAAATTTTTTTTAATTTTTATTATTTTTACTTATGTGTATGAGTGTACTGCCTGCATGTAGGTAGGTGCACCCTTGTCATGCAATGCTGAGGTCAAAAGAGGGCGTCAGATTCCCCTGGAATTGGAGTTAAAGACGGTTCTTAGCTGCCACGTGGGTGCTGGGAATCGAAACCAGGTCCTCTGTAAGAGGAGTCAGTGCTCTTAACTGCTAAGCCATCCCTCCAGCCCCACAATTCTGTTACTTTTTTATCTTTTTAAAAAATATTTTTATTAGTGTATTGCCTTCATGTAGGTGGGTGTGCTCATGTTGTGCAATGAATGCCCTCAGAGGTCAGAAGAGAGTATTAGATCCCTTGGAACTGCAGTTTATTGGATCCCTTTAAACTGGCCTGTGAGATCCAGGCCAGCCTGGTCTACACACTGAGTTCCAAGCCAACTGGGGCTACAGGGAGACCCTGTCTCAAAAGATTAAAAAAAAAAAGTTTATATCATTCATTGGGCTGGAAAGATGGCTCAGCAGTTAAGAGCACTGACTGCTCTTGCAGACCATTCAATGCCCTGGGTTTGATTTCTAGCATTCACATAGTGGCTAACAGCCATCTGTAACTCCAGTTCCAGGGGAATCTAACACCTTCTTCTGACCTCCATGGGCACTGGTGCACTTAAAACACACACAGGCGGCCGGGCATGGTGGCGCACGCCTTTAATCCTAGCACTTGGGAGGCAGAGGCAGGCGGATCTCTGTGAGTTCAAGGCCAGCCTGGTCTACAGAGCGAGTTCCAGGACAGCTGGGGCTACAAGGAGACCCTGTCTCGAAAAGACCAAAAAAAAAAAAATTTTTTTTTTTCATCTTTGGATAGTAATAAAATCTGGAAAGAGGCATTTTAACATTTCTATGGCTTTTTTTTTTTTTTTTTTGAGGATTACCTATGAAATCACTCCTGTTTATAAAAGGCAGATTTTCGAGCATTTGCAGTGACCTGAGATCTCTATGACAGTTCTTTGGTTTACAAGATTATGATGCTAAAAATCTTGCTTTTTTTTCTTCATTGGCATATAAGGTACTTTCCCTTTTAGTACCAAGAATTATAGAACTTTAACAGCCACTTAATTGGTCTAATATATTTTCAACACCATTAGGTGCTGAGAATACAAATTAAGTTGTTTTTATAGCTCTAGCCACTTAGGAACCTATAACCCAGTGGGAGAGATGCTCAGGTAAGGAGAAAATGATGAAACAGTAGGATTAAGTACAGTAACAGAGCCTGTACTTAGGATTGAGGACACAAGTACACATTGATCAGGAAAGGTTCCTTAGCTGTGAATTTGGAGACAGCTGGATTAAGAATCATGAACTGTAGTTTTTTTCTGGGGGGATGGAGAGAGGGGGACCAGTGTATAATTTGGGGATAGGCATGACTGGAAAGGTGCTCTAGGTAGGGAACAGCAAGGCATGTTCAAACTCAAGAAGTTTATCCAAAGTAAGCTGCAGATGTATGTATTCAGAGGCTGAATCATGAAGGACTTTGTGTATCAGCCTGAGGTGCTGGAATGCTAGCCTTTAAGCCAGTGATTCTCAACTGTTAGCAAGTCCAGAGTACATGGGTAGCTTTTCAGAGCACATCCAGTATCTGATTCAGCATGTATGAAGAAGAGTCTGGAACTGTTCATTTCCGTAAGTTTCCAAATGATAATGATGCCGCTGGTCTGGGAATCATATTGAGAATCAGTATTTTAGGCAATGAGAATTCTAAGAAGGACTGACTGTAAGCATGGAGGGGACATAATCAAATTTATGTTTTAGATAAAGGCTGTTTGAGGATAGTTTGAATGAGATAAGACATCAGGTAGTGAGACAAGGATTTATTCTGTTAAATGAAGACAGAAAGGCTGACTACACATTTTGATAGAACAGTGACAGTTTAAAAGGCACTCCTCTTTATTAAAGACAAAACCTAAAGGATTATGAACTATCTCTGAATTATGTTGTCTCTAGTTACATAAAATAGCTGAATTCACAAAATTTTTGTTTTACAAAATTACGAAAGTACAGCTTTCACGTACCTTGGTTTGTGGTAAATTCACTATCTCTGGCTTTTATAGATTTGACAAAATCAGCAGCAACTATCATTGGTGTATAACACAGATCACAGCAGTATTTTCTTACTAGTGTTCTAAAAGCCAACCTAGGAGCATATAAAATTTTAATTATGCATTTAGAAAATACTTTAATCATATATATTTGCAAGTTCAATTTAGTTATTAAATATTTATTAAAGGAAATTTGGTGTTTGTGCAAATAAAAGATGTACTTTTCTCTAGTCTGTCTGCTAAGTATAACTATGACCTCAATACTATTTATATAAAACAATTAGGAAAATTCCAAAAGAAACAGAGAAACAGACTAGTGGCCTCCTATCCCCCCAAATGAGAGGACAGTGAGTTTTTTTGATTTTCTTTTTGCTTTAAACATCTCAAACTTGAGACTGATGCAGCTAGCCACCTGGAATCATCAGTGAGTGCAGATCCCTAGAAATCTTCTAATAAGGGACAAGGAAAAGGGAAACCTAGTATGACTGAAAACTTGGAAAATAACAGTGAACACTATACAAAAAAGCTATGGGCTCAGTGTTTACTAGGAAATGTTGAATGGGAAGCCCAACTTTTACCTTTCCAAAGTACTTCAACACTTCATGGTGATAGTGTCCAGTAAGGATTGGTAGGGATCTGCAGCTTTCATACACACTGGCCATTGAGACCACTCCCTCTGTGGCACCAGTAGAGATCACAGTAGAGTCTGACCTTCCATATGGATGGTACTTAGTAATAGTAAAGCACCTTCTCCTTTTTTGCTGGCTAGCCAGGTCTTGAGGTACTGCCCAGAAATTATGAGGCTACCCCATCAAAGCGAACTGGAACTCTCACTCCTGCTCACAGGGACAAGGAATCCCCTCATCCTCCAGATTTAAAAGAAGCCAGGTGAGAACTGAGACATAATGATAGTAATGAGGTGATACTCTCTTTACTTCCCTTTCTCTGATGGAAGTGTCAAGAAAAGTTAATCATAACATAAATTTCAATAGTCAGTGCAATCCATTATATTAACATGATAATGAAGAAAAAAAACATGAATATATCGATTATATCAAAAAAGCATTTGACAAAATATCCCTATTCATGATAATTAAAACAAAACTTCGGGGAAACAGAACTATAGGGAGGTTCCTTAACTTTAGGAAGAATACTCATAAAATAATTGTATGAGCAATAAGGCAGGAAAAAGAAATGAAAAGCCTATGCTCAAAAGGAATAAATAAAATAGTCAGTTTTTGTGGATTAGATGGTTGGTTACATAAGAAATTTATACCAATCTATAATAAGTGATTTCATGTTTATGATCTATAAGCTCAATATAAAAACAATTATATAAACTCTTAATCAACTAATTTTTAACTTAACAATAGCTGGTAAGAGGGCTCAGTGGGTAGACTGCTTGCTATATAAGCCTGACAACCCAAGTTCATAACTGGATTATGAACTCAGAACTGACATAAAGGTGGAAGAAAAACCAGCTTCAGTAGTCCTCTGAACTCTACATGTGTGCCATGTCATGTGTGCTCCCCTAACCCCTATCATACAATACAGTAATAATAAAATTTTAAAATATAAAACTATGCAATCAAGAAAAATTTGGGTGCAAGTCTTACACAACATAGAACTTGTATACTGAAAACTATGCAATATTGATGAAAAAAAGAAAATCTATTAACTGAGTCACACTGTGCTCATGAATTGGGAGATGCAACATAGTGAATATCATTTCTTCCCAAATGGTTGGGAAGATGGTAATCCACACTATGGTATTATTGCAGGGCAGATACATAAATCATTGGAACAAAACAAAAATCTACTTCTGACAAAAAAATTCACAAAGGTAATCTTTTTCCAACAAATCATGTTGGAGTTACTGAACATCCCTAGGCAGCAAAATGAACTTATCTAACTTTTGTCAGAAAATTAATTCAAATGAACATATATTTAAATAAAAGCATAAAACTTAGGGCTGGAGAGATGGCCTAGCGGTTAAGAGCACCGACTGCTCTTGCAGAGGACCCGGGTTCGATCCCCAGCACCCACATGGCGGCTGAGAATCATCTGTAACTCCAATTCCAGGAGAAATCCAGTTCCAGGGGAATCCGACCCCTCTTCTGACCTCCGCGGCATTGCATGGCATGAGTGCACAAACCTACATGCAGACAGTACATATAAATAAATGTTTAAAAAAAGTATAAAACTTAGAAAACTCAGGAGAAAAGCTTTAGGATCTTGAACTATAAAGAATTCTCACGGGGGCTGGTGAGATGGCTCAGAGATAAAGGTGCTTTAACCACAAACCTGGTGATATGAGTTTGATTCCTGGAACCCACATGGTGGAAGGAGAGAACTGACTCCAGTGAGGAGGTGAGCCCCCTCCCCACCCACATTACTCAACACACACACACACACACACACAAACACACACACACACGAGTAACATTTATTTTTTTAATTTGACATTCAAAGCACAATTTACTAAAGAAAAATGATGTGCTGGTCTTTATAAATATCCTAAGAGGATGAAAAGACAAACTACATACTGAGAACATATTTGTAAACAACATAGGAGTAGTATTTAGACTATATAAATAAACTTTAGGGCTGGAGAGATGGCTCAGTGGTTAAGAGCACTAACTGCTCTTGCAGAGGTCCCGGGTTTGATTCCCAGCACCCACATGGTGGCTAAGAACTGTCTTTAAGCCGGGTGTGGTGGTGCATGCCTTTAATCCTAGCATTTGGGAGGCAGAGGCAGGCAGATCTCTGTGAGTTCAAGGCCAGCCTGGTCTACACAGTGAGTTCTAGGCCATAGGGAGACCACCATGCCTGGCAAGTTTTTTTTTTTTTTTAAAGCAATTAATTAGAATGGACAGAAGAGAGGAAGAAACATTTCTTCAAAAATATATAGGTGATAAATAAGCACATGAAAGACATTCAATATCCTAGTCTACAAGAAATAAAATTTAATTGAGGTATCTCTAAATATCTGTCAAAATAGTGAAAACAAAGTGTCATTATTAAAAGTTGGTGAGTTTGGCAGTTAAAAAAATAAAACAAAACCTAGGCATAAAATTACCCCATGAATCAGCTTGCTTTTGTCCCACGATGCATATTTACCAAAATCCTATACATGCATGTTAACATCCAATTAATAATATCCACTCTGTTCTTATACATTACCATTTTTGTAAAACTTGTGCTGGCGATATAGCTCAGTTGGTAGAGTCGTTGCTTAGCACTGCATAAGCTGGGCATGGTGGTACACACCTGTAATCCCAGCACTCAAGAGGTGGAGGCAGGAGGATCATCCTCATCCACATAGCAAGTTGGAGGCAGTCTGGGATACATGATACCCTGTCCTAAAAAATAAAAAAAGGCTGGAGAGATGGCTCAGCGGTTAAGAGCACAGGTTCCTCTTGCAGAGGACCTGGGTTCGAGCACCCACAATGGTGGTCTGTATCTCCAGTTCCAGGGAATCTGACTCCCTCTGCTGACCTCCACAGGCTTGTATGACACAGGTTCATTTTTACCTTCATGTGGGCAATACACTCATACACAAAAATAAAAATATTTAAAAACAACACCCCCCCCCGCCCAAGAAAACAACACAAAGTGAAGCTTGAAGAGATTGTTTACTTGGGATTACACATGTACCAGTTAAGTGGTAGCACTAGGAATCAATTCTAAATCATGACTGCACAGCTAGGAAATTGAGGATCCTTTGCAGCTGAGTGTCTATTATAGTACTAAAAAACCAAACCACGACACGGGTGCACAGACCTGCATGCAGACAGTACATTCATATAAATAAATAAATACAAAACAAAAAACCAAACCAAACCCGAAAACTGGTACATATAAGGAAAATCAAATCTAGGTTCATTAATCATTTAATAATACTTACTTTGAATATCGAACCATTGGGGCACAGACTTTTACCAGCTGTCCAGACTGAAACATTTCTATTGGGTCTTTTTTTCTTTCTTGACATATTGTGGTTGGTATGTAGTCACTCCTCATGTATAGAGATTATTTCAAAATCTGAAAAAGATCATCAGTTTGCAAAGAGAAAAATTTACTTTGCTACATGAATTCCCATTACTGCGTGAAGCTCTGTGGCATGGTAAGATGCTTGGTCAGAATGTGGGAGACCCTGAGCTCAATCCTTATAACAGGACAAACCCTTATCATCAGCCTGTGGATTCAGACATTGGTTCAGCTTTGCACATTATCAGATAGGAACCTGCCAAATTCTGCCTCTACTTAGGGGATAAACAAGTCAAAAACACAAGGTAGATCTAGAGAAACAAGATGTGGAAAACTATCAGGTTTTTCCTAGTATACAATATGCTAGGATTTTGTATAGTACTTTTTTGTGTTTTGAGACATCTTGCCTTTCTAGTTCAGGCTGGCCTTGAACTAGAAATCCTGCTTCAGCCTCCAGAGTGCTGGGATTATACTGGTATGCCACCACACCCACTGTCATATTACTTTTTCATTTTATCTATTTTACTTTGGTGTTAAACCAAGGAATTTTATTTGAATTACTTCCAGTATGATATTGTACATGATGCACACTTAGAAATATTTTGAATTATTCAGGAAAGGTAAGTGGCATTAAAAGAACTTTCAGTAGTGTTTGAAAACAAATCTTGGTATTTTCATTCTAACTCAAAAATAATGAAATTTTATATTTCCCACACTGTACTCAAAATCCCATAGTTTCAAGGTGTTCATTGGTTTTCATATTCCAATTTTGCCTCTGAAATCTACAGCCAGATAAAAGTTAACCTCAGGAAGGCCTAATTACTCAAAGATGGGAATCTTTAACCTTTTCAAACAAATTAAAGCTAAAGCCCTGCCAATGTTCAAAGCAGAAACATTTAACAGAGAAAAGGAGGACTGTAAATGAGATTGAGTCAGATAGTTGGTCTGTGGAGCTAGGAGGAAGAAAGCTGGAGCTATAGTCAAAAAAAAAAAAAAAAATTGGGGCTGGAGAGATGGCCTAGCAGTTAAGAGCGCCAACTGCTCCTGCAGAGGACCAGGGTTTGATCCCCAGCACCCACATGGAAAGGAGGACTGAGAAAGGAAATGAGATTGAGTCAGATAGTTGGTCTGTGGAGCTAGGAGGAAGAAAGCTGGAGCTATAGTTAAAAAAAAAAAAATTGGGGCTGGAGAGATGGCCTAGCCGTTAAGAGCGCCGACTGCTCTTGCAGAGGACCGGGATTCGATCCTCAGCACCCACATGGAGGCTGAGAACCGTCTGTAACTCCAATTCCAGAACTCCAGTTCCAGGGAATCCGACGCCCTCTTCTGACCTCCGCGGCATTGCACGACACGGGTGCACAAACCTACATGCAGACAATACATTCATACACATAAATTAAAAGTTTAAAAAAAATCAAGAGAATATCTCAAAGGAGGGAAGAACGTCTTACACATCACCAAAAAGCAAGGTAAACACTAAGAGTTCATGTTAATGACGTCATTATTGACTACCCCAAGAATGATTTCCTTCTTACAGACTAAAATGGTTTAAAGGTCTCCCTCAAAATGTATTTGTTGGATACATTGTTACCTTTCAGCTTGGTTGTACATTAGAATGACTTGGAGCTTTTAAGAAGCAAGATGCTCAAGCCATAACCAAGATGAATTAAATGACTCTCTGGATTTAAGGAATGCAAGTATCAGGAATCAGGATTTTTTTTTTTTAAGTTCTGACTATTTCAATAGGCAGCCAAGCTTGGAATGACCAGAATAAACTAATTCATACACTAGATAAGAGGACCTGGCGCAAATTTGATTTTATTATTTCCTTTGGGATACACATGGATTGTTTGTAAACTCGTGCTGGTTATGTATAGTGTGTGTGTGGGGGGGGTGTGTGTCAAAACTTCACTGTATTGTTAACATGCATTATATAAATTTTTCAATGAAAAAAAGCTAAGGAAAGGAAAAATGCTGCAATTCAGGTGCTATTCATCATTAATAAAAATTATTATAAGCAAAGTAGCTTTGTATATTCTGGGTAAAGAAATCTGTGAATCTGGGCACACTGCCTTTGACAACTGATCGACCCTATTCCCATTACGACTGAGATCAAACACTGAATTAGAGAAAATCCCGAGACGAAGTGAAAGCT
Organism: Rhizomys pruinosus; assembly: GCA_009823505.1. Classification (NCBI taxonomy): domain Eukaryota; kingdom Metazoa; phylum Chordata; class Mammalia; order Rodentia; family Spalacidae; genus Rhizomys; species Rhizomys pruinosus. The sequence continues at coordinate 6,723,115 of VZQC01008907.1, forward strand.
AAATGCAGTGTAAGCTTGAGACCAGCTCACCTGAGTCGTTACGGGTATTTAACGCGTTTGAATTTACAAAGTACTTAGGACTGCGTTTAGCTACGTCCAAGCGTTTCCCGCCTACCGCCAGGGACTGCCTCTCAGGGAGGTACAGGCTAAGCCGGGCAGCATCTAACTCCCGCGTGCCAGGGGTGGGGGCCAGCGAGGCTTCCGGCGCCTTGAGGCCGGGGTTCTCAGGTCGAGTATTTGGCAGGGAGATCGGCGCGGCGGCCACGTTTCCAGCTCCGAGCGGGTAAAGGCCTGCAAGGTGTCCCTCCTCCCCTTGCACCAGTCCCGCAGCACCAGGCTTCTGCGCTCGCCGCTCCAAGGCCCACTCCAACCAGCCAGGACCACTTCTGTCCCAGGTGGCCGGGAGCTACGGGTACGCTAGAGAGCCGCGCGTGAATTCTGCGTCATCAGTTGGGCAGGGCCACTCCAGTGACGCCATCAACCCGGCACCTGCCAACATGGAAGGTGGCGACTGCTCCACCGCGTTGGCTGGTCACCGGGCATCGGGTTCCGCAGCTGCAGCGGTCACGGTGCGGGAGCTTTTGCAGGATGGTAAGGCGTCGGGGTCTGGCTGGGCGCGGCCGCCCTGTCCTGCGCCTGGGTGGAGGCCGCAACTCGTCGCTTTGCACCATGTTCCGGGCTGGAGGTGGCCACTCCCCTCCGCCCGGCCCCCTGGCGTCCCGGGATTGGCTTGGTTTACTCTTTGGCCCAGGGACCCGCTCCTCGCTCCTCGCTCCCCGCTCCCCGCTCCCCGCTCCCCGAGGATGTCTTGGGAACACCTGGTTTTTAGTAGCTCCTGTTTTGATCCATCCTTTTGTGCTGCCGGGGTTTCCCTGAAGTTCCCTGGATCCATACGCCTTGACTTGCGGTGGCAGTCACCTCCGCTGCCCACTCTTGACCCTTTGGTGTAGTGTCCGCGGCCAGAAGTGTGAGCCCACCTAGAATGGTGACACTTAGACGCTTAAGGAAAGAGGGACGCAAAAGGCAGAGCTTCAAACTCCTCAGTTAAGTTCTTGAGCTGCACAGGTGACTCCTTGCAGTCTTGTAGTAACTAACCACTTGTATCGAATACAGCAGTCGGGTGGAAATAAACTGCACCAAATAAGTTAACTCTAGCATACTTGAAAAGCACGTTCAGTTGTAGGAATCCAGTTAACATGCCTTGACCCTCAGAGGCAGAATCAAGTTTAAATTAAATATTAAGCCTTTCTCAGTATTTTTCCTAATGGGTAGCACATTCTACTATAACATTATTTGCATACTTGTCTTGATTGCTTCTGGGCTCTTGGAACCCCCCCCCCCCNTTTTTTTTTTTTTTTTTTCGAGACAGGGTCTCCCTGTAGCCCCAGCTGTCCTGGAACTCTGTAGACCAGCCTGGCTTTGAACTCACAAAGATCCACCTGCCTCTGCCTCCCGAGTACTGGAGTACTGGGATTAAAGGCGTGGGCCACCACGCCCGGCTTAAATTCCACACTGTTAATAGTAGTATCCTGCATACAGTAGATGCAAAGTTTTTTAAAATTGAACATCAGTGTAAGAAGCATATGCACATATTACATTAAAGTGGGTTATAAGTGATTGAAATAAAGTTTTAAGTACTGTGTTTTCCTTGACTGCTAAATATTTTATCTTGCTTTAATTTCATAGCCCTGTCATGATGATTTATATACTTTGTCAAAACTGATGATGTTGTTTTGGATGCTTTAGGTTGTAGTCCCTGTCTAATGCATCTTATCTTTGTGTCTTAACTGAAATCCAGTTTAACCAAGTTAAACACACACACACACACAGTCTCAAGTAGCTCACTTTGTAGAAGGGCTACTACTTATTTGTAGAACTATAAAGAGAGGTACTCCAGCTAATGTTTATTAAAGACTAGCAAAGGGTTAGAGTTGATTAGGGAGTGCCAAGAAAGATTTTGTAGGGACAGTTAGTTTTGAAGTATAACTAGGCCCCTCCCAGGTGAACAAGTGGAAGGAGTAATGTTCAAAATAATGAATGTATGGTTCACTAGAATACATTCCAGGAATTGGAATCCAGTTTTCAAACAGTTAATACTCAATTATATCTTCTGTATTTTTCCTATATGTAATAATTCTCTTTCTCCTCCACAGTGATTATTTAAATCTTTTAACCTTAAAACAACCTCTGTTGGGAACTGGAGAGACGGATGGCTCAGTGGTTAAGAGCACTAGCTGTTCTTGCAGAGGACTTGGGTTCCATTACCAGCACCTATATGGCGTCTAAAAATTGTCTATAACTCCAGAGAATCTGACGTCCTCTTCTGATCTCTGGGGGTTTGTCATAACATGGGTATACTTATACACACGCAGGCAATACACTCATACCATTAAATAAAAATAATAAAATGTTTAAAAAAAACCCAACAACAACCCTCTATCTTCAGGGGCTGGAGAGAAGGCTCAGCATTTAAGAGGACCCAAGTTTGATTCCCAGCACCCACATGGTGGCTAACAACAGCCCATAACTCCAGTTCCAGGAGATCCAATGCCATCTTTAAAAAAATTATTTATTTATTTATTTATTTATTTATTTATTTATTTGAATGTATTGTCTGCATGTAGGTTTGTGCACCCGTGTCGTGCAATGCCTCGGAGGTCAGAAGAGGGTCTCGGATTCCCCTGGAACTGGAGTTCTCCTGGAATTGGAGTTACAGATGGTTCTCAGCCGCCATGTGGGTGCTGGGGATCGAACCCGGGTCCTCTGTAAGAGCAGTTGGTGCTCTTAACCGCTAGGCTATCTCTCCAGTCCCCCAATGCCATTTTTTTGACTTCCACTGGCATTGCACCACACAGGTGCACCTACACACATGCAGGCAGTACCCTCATATACATAAAAAACTAACAAAGAAGCAAATAAACCCTCTGCTTTCAAACTTCCCACATTTTTTTTTATTTCTTCAAAACTTCAAATTTTTGCCCAACCTTTTAGCTTAACCTGAATCATGCTTTCTTTTTTCCTTCTGTGTGTTCAAATACAGTAAGTCCCTGATTCCTCCTAAGGACAGTCCTACTGTTGTGCTCTAGATTTTATTCCTGTCTTTTTATTTTTATTTTTATTTTCATTTTTATTTTTTTACTTATTTCTGTATGTGTATGAATGTACTGCTTGTATGCAAGTTTGTGCCTGTCTTTTTGGAACCCAATTACCCCCTTTGTGTAACACTGAAATCACTCTGCTAAGGTCCTCAGTGATTCTCTGGGGATAAATCAGATGGACACGTTTGGATCTTATAAAGGATTTCTCTCCTTTCTGGAAATACTTTCCTCATGTGGCTTGTGGGTTCCATACTTAAAAATAATTCCTAAATTTGTAAGTGCTCTTCTCCAGCTTTCCCCTAATGTACCTGAATAATTGAGCAGTTCCATCAGTAACTGTGATACATCGACTGAGGGTTTGCCAGTGACAGAGGATAGGATTAATAGGGTTGAGGAACAGATGCATGGCTTGAAATTTGTGAGCTGTATTTGATTTGCCTGTGGTAGGTATAAGAAAATCATCAAAGAGGAGAATTATGTAATTCATTTCAGGAATAACAGTCCTCAAATGCCAAATCTAATAGCCATGTTCACATTCTTGTTCTTCATCTTTGGGAGATCTTGGTCACTGCTGGCCACTGTCTTTGAACTGTTCTTTCCTCCTGGCTTTAGCCATTTTTTCTGGTTCCCTTTTTTCTGGTAAGCATTCTTTAGTCTATTTATTTAATGCTCCAATCTTTCATGCTTTCCCGGCTTCTAAACTCATTGGAAGAAACTTGGAATTTATTCTTGATTTATTGTACCTTATCAGAATTTTCCTTGTCACTGAGTCTTACTTATTATTCTGTCCAAACATTTGCCAAATATGTCACTTGCTTGACATTCTTAGTGGCACTGCTTTATTTATACCTTCAGTATCTCACCTGGATTGTTAATACAGTACCAAGCTTTTCTGACCTCTGATTCTATGCCATGTGTATATGTATTTCTAAACCAGCTTTCTTGGAATATAGAAAAAGCCCTGATTTTTTTTTTTTTTGTTGTTGTTGTTGTTAGTATTTGTACGTACTGTGGTGTAAGTACCTTTACCATGGCTGATTTACAGATGTGATATATGGATTATAGAATTCCTGAAAATGTAACAGTTGGCTGCTAAAAGCTGGTAGGAGCCAACTCAAGCACACTGCTCTGTATCTGATACCATTTTAGTCATCATCCATGCTACTGCCAAAATTGATGTAGAACACAAAGCTACTAGTGTTTTTTCTTGCCTTTAGAATTTTGAGTAGAATTTTGAGTTGAACACTTTTAGTGTCTTACAGACCTCTTTTCAAACTGCCCTCTAGCCTTCCTTTGTAACTTGATCTATCATTCCTTAGTCTTTCTGCCTAATGCATACATTCTATGATCTAGGTTTACTAAGATTAATATTATGTTTTTCAAAGTATGTTCATTTTGATATCTGCTGATATTTAATCTTCTTTTAGTATGGAATGACCTTCACCATTTGTCTGATCTTAATTCTGAGAAAAACTTGGTAATTGGAAGGAAATGTGATTATCAGAATTAGAGCCAAAGTGGCAGTATTCTTATTTTACTCCATTGTGAGAATACTTAAGAATATTGTGCTCTTAGCATAGTGACACTTCCAGGTGATATATGGAGTAATCCATTCAGCTCACATTGAGTCCCTGCCATTGTCTGGCAGTGTTCAGACCCTCAGGATGTGCTAGTAAACAAAATAAACACCTCCTCATGTGGGATATATTTTAATGAGTATAGACAAATTAAATGTTCTTATAAATATTTTGCTTGTTAGTTTATAGATAACATGGTTAGGAGGCTGTAGTATGTTCTTACTTTAAGCTGCTTTCTCGGTTTTAACTTTCAGTTATCTCTATTGCATTTTAATTCACAGGTTTATAAGGATTCCTTGTAGAGGGATTTTTTTTTTTTTTTTTTTTTTTTTTTGTGGTTGACTTTGCAGAATCAACTGGCCTGGAGCTCACTGTGTAGACCAGGCTGGCCTTGAACTCACAGAGATCTGTCTGCCTCTGCCTCCTGAGTTCTGGGATTAAAGGTATGCACCACCACACCCAGCAGATCACAATTTTTTTATCTACTTATTTATTTTACCTTTAAGTCCCGAATTTCAATATTATCTATAAGTTTGTGTTTGACTATTTCTATTCAAATTCTAGATTTTCTTTATTATATAATATTTATGTAATGACTATTTCTATTCAAATTCTAGATTCTCTTTATTATATAATATTTGTGTAATGGCCTAGAGGTATCTGAAGCAATCAATAATATAAGTAGTCAGTTTCCTGGCAGTGACCTCTTTTTTTGGTGTAAAGGCTATGGTTAATAGTTGCGTTTTCAGTCTTTTATTCATTGCTTTCCTTTCTTTTGATTTGCTATAAAAGTAAGCATTTAGAACCATAGAGTGATTCAGAGTCTGGATTCTATAGAAATAAAACTCCTTGGGTAGACATCGCAGGCAGTGACATTTCATAAACTGCATGTCTGATCTATATCTGTGAAGTCAGGAAAATGATTGTTCCAACAGGGTAGTGTGGGGATTAAGGTAGTCAAGGTAGACTTAGCTCAGCACTGAGAACATAGTATGTTGTCATAAGGGTTACCATATTTCCTTTGCTGCTGCCTGCAGGAAGCATTTACAATAGTCCCAAGTGTATAAAAGGTTGCAAATTGTGTTACTTATTACAGTTGATCTATTTGATAATTGTCATGATATAACATATGTATCATAATATTATGTTTTTTTTTCCCCTAGAGTGTTACAGTGATTTTTTAAATGAAGACTTTGATGTAAAGACTTACACTTCCCAATCTATTCATCAAGCTGTAATTGCTGAACAACTAGCAAAACTTGCCCAAGGGATCAGTCAGTTGGATAAAGAGCTACACCTACAGGTGATTTCAGTCTTTTGGATCATACAGATTATTCAGCCTAAAGTGATAATTTCCCTTTGCTAATCTCATTATTATTAAATCTAAATGCGTATTTCTATGAATAGATGCATAACTTACCAGTGTGGTTTAATTACATTTTTATAGTTTTTTTATAAATGATTTTTTATGAGTTGAAAATGAATATGCTCACTTGTCCAGTATCCTTATTTGTTCTTTTTGTTTATCACCTAAAGTTTTTTATAGTGCATAGAGCGGGCAAAAAAAAGTAAGATGTCTTTGATAATGATAATAGAAAATGGAGTTTTGGAAGTAGAATAATAGGCATAAGCAAATTGGGATGTTACATTGGTACTTTATACTTAAAAAGAATAACATTGTATACTGCTGAAAGTAGAGAAAGTTGATAAATATTATGGTAAATAGAGCGCAGTATAAGCCATTAGGAGATAGCTCCCAAGCTTAGGCAGTTAAGCATACTATTTGGATTGATTTTCTTAGCGCCTAACAATCTCTGAGTCTTTTTTAAAAACTTAAGTCCTTTAAAATGGGTTGGAATGACTAAAAGATTGTGGCAGATAAACTTGAAGGTTCCTTTTTCTATAATTCTATGATTTTTGTAGGGTTTTATGATATATTTCTTTGTTTTACAGTACTGGGGATTGAACATGGGGACTTTTATATGCCAAGCAAGCACACTACCAGCTGAGATACATCTGCTGTACTAAGTAGTTATTGAAATATTTAGATGAGTGAATAAACGAATGAATAAATAAATGAACTGTTTCTGGAAACTTAGATCTGTCACATATATCATGAGACATACTCATTTAACCACTTAACTTTTTGGTATCTTAGTTTTTTTTTTTTTTTTTGGTCTTTTCGAGACAGGGTCTCCCTGTAGCCCCAGCTGTCCTGGAACTCACTTTTTGTTCTTGATTTTGCAGGTTGTTGCAAGACATGAAGATTTACTGGCACAAGCAACAGGGATTGAGTCTTTGGAAGGTACATTTTGATGAACTATTCCAGGAGAAGTGCAGTTAGGTCAAAGACCAACCAGCCTTTTCAAATGTGAGGGCTGGATCATAGGTTCTTTTAGACTTTGTGACTATACAGTTTCTGTTGCAGCTGTGAAGCTCTACATTCTTTGACATTCTTTTTTTTTTTTTGTCTTTTTTTTGAGACAGGGTCTCCCTGCCAACCCGAGCTGTCCTGGAACTCGCTCTGTAGACCAGGCTGCCTTGAACTCAAAGCGATCTCTGCCTCTGCCTCCCAAAGTGCTAGATTAAAGGCGTGTGGCCACATCCTGGAAACCTTTTATTCAACAAAATTATAGTAGAATAATAACATGTTGAGTTTTTATTGGTATGACTCCTATTTGACTAAACATTATGAATTTTTTTATTCTTTTCTGAGTAAACTTTATTTTAAATCTGATGTTGCTATGTGATTTTCATCATTACTTGTGATAGATTACTATTATTAATCACACATCCAAAGAAAGTTAATTTTTTTCCTACCCTATGCTAGTCAAATTCTTAAGGAGAGAGGATATTGTTTTCTTTGATGCAATATTCTTTAATGCTTCTTCTGGTATTTCTTGTAGTCTCAAAGATATTAATTTACTCTCAGAATGTACAGTATTTCTAAAACACTGTGGCAAAGAGCTTAGTATTTTGGGAAATGATAGTTTGACTGTTATTTAAAACTCTGAGATAGTGTCTGACTATGTTCTTGGTAAAATTAAGAGTCTGTAAGTATTGGTTGACCTATTAGAAATTATTTTTTAATTTCCTAACTTACTTTACTTCCTTCTTTATTTCTTTCTTTCTTTCTTCTTTCTTTCTTTCTTTCTTATTATTTTATGTGTTATCATGACTGCTGTGTGTTGTGTGTGTTTGTTTGTCTAATTAGTAAGTAGGTTTGGACCCTTGTTTGCAGTGCTGCAGAGGTCAGAACGAGGGTGTTGTTTCCCCTGGAACTGGGTTCACGATGGTTCTTAGCCACCCTGTGCGTGCTGGAAATCGAATTGGTCCTCTGCAAGAGAAACTGGTACTCTTAACCACTTGAGCCTCTCCAGCCCCAATTTTCCTAACTTTCTTCTGGGTTCTGAGAGCACAATAATTCTTACTTTACTGGTACTTTGGAAAGCAAATGATACGTTTTCATTCGTGAAATAAATGATAGTATATTGATTAGGTGAATTATTATAATAGAAGTATTTCTCATCATGGCTTATGTGCATATTAGTTGTATAATATGCTTGTTTTCCAAGAATACTTTTATTTGTTTGAGACAGGGTCTCACTGTAGCCCCAGCTGGCCTGGAACTTGTTATGTAGACCAGCTGGCCTCAATCTTTCAATCTCACAGAGATCTATTTCCTTTCCCGCCTGGTGCTGGCCCATTAAAGGTTGGGGGACAGCCAACCAGACACCCGAAACTTTTTTTTTTAACATCAGCTTTTGCCCTCAAGTTTATTTGTAAAACAGCACAAGACATGTCAGCCTCTGCAAAAGGTGGAGAGAGAGGTCGTACCAGTCCATCTCTTCACATTGGCAGACAGAGACCTTTATTACAGGGCTTTCACAGGGCCCTGGGCAACTTTGGGAGCCTGAGCTGGAGTTGGAGCCTGGGCCTTAGCTGGAGTTGGAGCCCCAGTCTTGGCCTTCATTTGCCAGAGCTTGCGACTCTTGGCCATGTAGCCACAAATCTGCTTCCCAAGCTTGGAGTGGGCTATGAAAGCAACTTGGTGGAGCTTGCTTTTGGGACCCTTTGGCATCTTTTTTGTGGCTATACACCCTGTATTAGTCACTTTTCTGTTGCTTGAAACACCATGAGCAAGGACTTATAAAAGTGAAGCGTTTATTTGAGCTTACGATTGCTGTTCCAGGGAATTTAAGTCCATTGTGGCGCGGAAGCATGGTGGCTGGGGCTGCGCAGCAGCCAAGGTAACATCTCGTCGATGAGCACAGGAAGTAGAGAGAGAGCGGATGGAGAGAAACGGTTTGTTAAACTCACTACGCCTTCCCAATGACGTACTTCCTCCAGCACTGCCACACCTTCTAAGACCTTCAAGAACAGTGCCACCAACTGAATGGTGTCTGAATACTTAAAGCTATGGGGGACACTATCATTCAAACCACCACAACCTCCTTGGGCTTTACAAGGGCCTTGATAGCCTGGGCACTGGTGCTCATGGCCTTTGCAATGTTGGCCTGCATCTTCAGGTCCTTCCTGTTGTGATTCTTGGCAAAATGCATGTTCCTCAGGAACTTGGGGTCTACCTCCTTAAGAGACTTGTATCTTTCTGACTGTGATTTCTTGATGCCAATTTGTGCCGTTTTTGAGACTGGTTGTATGTGGTGGGGTTCTTAGACATCGCCATATCTGCACAGAAACCCACAACTTAAAAGCCAAGATACTTTTTGTTTTACTTTAATGGTATGAATGTACTGTGTGGCACCCTGTGTCGTCATGCCAGCGGTCGAACGGGCGTCAGATTCCAGAAACTGGCGTCAAAGAGGTTTCAGCTGCCATGTGGGTTGTGGGATTGAAACCCGGGTTTTTTTTTTTTTTTTTTTTTTTTTTCCTCTGCAAGAGCAGTCAGCACTCTTAACCACTAGGCCATCTCTCTAGTCCCGCCCAGAATACTTTTTAAGATTACATTTAAAATATACTGTTAGGGCTAGGATTTTGCACTGTCAATTCCATGTTTCAATCTGCAATATTTTATTATTACTATATATTATATATATATATACTATATCTCTATATATATGTATANTGCTCTTGCAGACCATTCAATGCCCTGGGTTGATTTCTAGCCACCACATAGTGGCTAACAGCCATCTGTAACTCCAGTTCCCGGGGAATCTAACACCTTCTCTGACATCCATGGGCACTGTGCACTTAACACACCACACACGGGGGCATGGTTGGCGGCCACGGCCTTTCATCCTCGCCACTTGTGAGCCAGAGGCAGTCGGATCTCTGTGCGGTTCAAGGCCAGCTGGTCTCCAAGAGCGAGTTCCAGGACAGCTGGGTCTACAAGGAGACCCTGTCTCGGAAAAGACCCAAAAACAAAACAAATTTTTTTTTTTTTTTCATCTTTGGATAGTAATAAAATCTGGAAAGAGGCATTTTCACATTTCTTTATGGCTTTTTTTTTTTTTTTGAGGCTTACCTATGAAATCACTCCTGTTTATAAAAGGCAGATTTTCGAGCATTTGCAGTGACCTGAGATCTCTATGACAGTTCTTTGGTTTACAAGATTATGATGCTAAAAACTTGCTTTTTTTTTCTTCCTTGGGCACTATCGGTTCACTTCCCTCTTTTAGTACCAAGGAATTATAGAACTTTAACAGCCACTTAATTGGTCTAATATATTTTCAACACCATTAGGTGCTGAGAATACAAATTAAGTTGTTTTTATAGCTCTAGCCACTTAGGAACCTATAACCCAGTGGGAGAGATGCTCAGGTAAGGAGAAAATGATGAAACAGTAGGATTAAGTACAGTAACAGAGCCTGTACTTAGGATTGAGGACACAAGTACACATTGATCAGGAAAGGTTCCTTAGCTGTGAATTTGGAGACAGCTGGATTAAGAATCATGAACTGTAGTTTTTTTCTGGGGGGATGGAGAGAGGGGGACCAGTGTATAATTTGGGGATAGGCATGACTGGAAAGGTGCTCTAGGTAGGGAACAGCAAGGCATGTTCAAACTCAAGAAGTTTATCCAAAGTAAGCTGCAGATGTATGTATTCAGAGGCTGAATCATGAAGGACTTTGTGTATCAGCCTGAGGTGCTGGAATGCTAGCCTTTAAGCCAGTGATTCTCAACTGTTAGCAAGTCCAGAGTACATGGGTAGCTTTTCAGAGCACATCCAGTATCTGATTCAGCATGTATGAAGAAGAGTCTGGAACTGTTCATTTCCGTAAGTTTCCAAATGATAATGATGCCGCTGGTCTGGGAATCATATTGAGAATCAGTATTTTAGGCAATGAGAATTCTAAGAAGGACTGACTGTAAGCATGGAGGGGACATAATCAAATTTATGTTTTAGATAAAGGCTGTTTGAGGATAGTTTGAATGAGATAAGACATCAGGTAGTGAGACAAGGATTTATTGTTAAATGAAGACAGAAACTGACTACACATTTTGATCAGAACAGTGACAGTTTAAAGGCACTTCCTCTTTCATTAAAGTACAAAACCTAAACGATTATGTTTTTTTTTTTTTCAACTATCTCTTGAATTATTTGTCTCTAGTTACATAAAATAGCTGAATTCACAAAATTTTTGTTTTACAAAATTACGAAAGTACAGCTTTCACGTACCTTGGTTTGTGGTAAATTCACTATCTCTGGCTTTTATAGATTTGACAAAATCAGCAGCAACTATCATTGGTGTATAACACAGATCACAGCAGTATTTTCTTACTAGTGTTCTAAAAGCCAACCTAGGAGCATATAAAATTTTAATTATGCATTTAGAAAATACTTTAATCATATATATTTGCAAGTTCAATTTAGTTATTAAATATTTATTAAAGGAAATTTGGTGTTTGTGCAAATAAAAGATGTACTTTTCTCTAGTCTGTCTGCTAAGTATAACTATGACCTCAATACTATTTATATAAAACAATTAGGAAAATTCCAAAACGAAAACAGAGAAACAGACTAGTGGCCTCCTATCCCCCCAAATGAGAGGACAGTGAGTTTTTTTGATTTTCTTTTTGATTTAAACATCCACAACCTTGAGACTGATGCAGCTAGCCACCTGGAATCATCAGTGAGTGCAGATCCCTAGAAATCTTCTAATAAGGGACAAGGAAAAGGGAAACCTAGTATGACTGAAAACTTGGAAAATAACAGTGAACACTATACAAAAAAGCTATGGGCTCAGTGTTTACTAGGAAATGTTGAATGGGAAGCCCAACTTTTACCTTTCCAAAGTACTTCAACACTTCATGGTGATAGTGTCCAGTAAGGATTGGTAGGGATCTGCAGCTTTCATACACACTGGCCATTGAGACCACTCCCTCTGTGGCACCAGTAGAGATCACAGTAGAGTCTGACCTTCCATATGGATGGTACTTAGTAATAGTAAAGCACCTTCTCCTTTTTTGCTGGCTAGCCAGGTCTTGAGGTACTGCCCAGAAATTATGAGGCTACCCCATCAAAGCGAACTGGAACTCTCACTCCTGCTCACAGGGACAAGGAATCCCCTCATCCTCCAGATTTAAAAGAAGCCAGGTGAGAACTGAGACATAATGATAGTAATGAGGTGATACTCTCTTTACTTCCCTTTCTCTGATGGAAGTGTCAAGAAAAGTTAATCATAACATAAATTTCAATAGTCAGTGCAATCCATTATATTAACATGATAATGAAGAAAAAAACATAATTATCGTATTTATCAAAAAAGCATTTGACAAAATATCCCTATTCATGATAATTAAAACAAAACTTCGGGGAAACAGAACTATAGGGAGGTTCCTTAACTTTAGGAAGAATACTCATAAAATAATTGTATGAGCAATAAGGCAGGAAAAAGAACTGAAAACAGTGCTCAAAGGAATAAATAAACTAGTTCAGTTTTTGTGGATTAGATGGTTGGTTACATAAGAAATTTATACCAATCTATAATAAGTGATTTCATGTTTATGATCTATAAGCTCAATATAAAAACAATTATATAAACTCTTAATCAACTAATTTTTAACTTAACAATAGCTGGTAAGAGGGCTCAGTGGGTAGACTGCTTGCTATATAAGCCTGACAACCCAAGTTCATAACTGGATTATGAACTCAGAACTGACATAAAGGTGGAAGAAAAACCAGCTTCAGTAGTCCTCTGAACTCTACATGTGTGCCATGTACACCAACACACACACACAAAAAAAAAAAAAAAAAAAACAATAATAATAAAAATTTTAAAACATAAAAACTCTGCAATCAAGAAAAATTTGGGTGCAAGTCTTACACAACATAGAACTTGTATACTGAAAACTATGCAATATTGATGAAAAAAAGAAAATCTATTAACTGAGTCACACTGTGCTCATGAATTGGGAGATGCAACATAGTGAATATCATTTCTTCCCAAATGGTTGGGAAGATGGTAATCCACACTATGGTATTATTGCAGGGCAGATACATAAATCATTGGAACAAAACAAAAATCTACTTCTGACAAAAAAATTCACAAAGGTAATCTTTTTCCAACAAATCATGTTGGAGTTACTGAACATCCCTAGGCAGCAAAATGAACTTATCTAACTTTTGTCGAAATTAATAAAGTGAACATATATTTAAATTTAAAGCATCAATTAGGGCTGGAGAGATGGGCCTAGCGGTTAAGAGCACCTCTGCTCTTGCAGAGGACCAGGGTTCTATCCCCAGCACCCACATTGGCGGCAGAGAACCATCTGAACTCCAAAATTTCCAGGAGAAATCAGGTTCCAGGGGAATCCGACCCCTCTTCTGACCTCCCGCGGGCATTGCATGCATGAGGCACAAACCTACCATGCAGACAGTACATATAAATAAATGTTTAAAAAAAGTATAAAACTTAGAAAACTCAGGAGAAAAGCTTTAGGATCTTGAACTATAAAGAATTCTCACGGGGGCTGGTGAGATGGGCTCAGGAGATAAAGGTGCTTTAAACCAAAAAGCCTGGTGATATGAGTTTGATTCCTGGGAAACACATGGTAGAGAGGCGAGAGAACTGACTCCAGTGAGGAGGTGAGCCCCCTCCCCACCCACATTACTCAACCACCACACCCCCCCACACACACACAAAACAACCACACACGAGTAACATTTATTTTTTAATTGACATTCAAAGCACAATTTACTAAAGAAAAATGATTGTGTGGCTTATACAATATCCTAAGCGGATGTGAACAAGACAAACTAATACTGAGACAAACATATTTGTAAAAACATAGGCGTCGTTATTTCGATATATAAAAAACTTTAGGGCTGGCGAGATGGCCAAGTGGTTAAGAGCACTTAACTGCTCTTGCAGAGGACCCGGGTTTTTCCCAGCACCCACATGGCCCCACATGGTGGCTAAGAACTTGTCTTTAAGCCAGGTGTGATGGTGGTGCCTGCCCTTTCATCCTAGCATTGGGCGGCAAGGCAGGCAGATCTCTGTGCGTTCAAGGCCAGCCTGGTCTACACAGTGAGTTTAGGCCATAGGCGACCACCATGCCTGGAAGTTTTTTTTTTTTTTTTTTTTTAAAGCAATTAATTAGAATGGACAGAAGAGAGGAAGAAACATTTCTTCAAAAATATATAGGTGATAAATAAGCACAGAAAGACATTCAATATCCTCTCTACCAGAAATAAAATGTAATTGAGGTATCTCTAAATATCTGTCAAAATAGTGAAAACAAAGTGTCATTATTAAAAGTTGGTGAGTTTGGCAGTTAAAAAAATAAAACAAACCTAGGCCATTAAAAATTACCCCATGAATCAGCTTGCTTTTGTCCCACGATGCATATTTACCAAAATCCTATACATGCATGTTAACATCCAATTAATAATATTCCCTTGTTCTTCTACATACCATTTTTTTTAAAACTTGTGCTGCGGATATAGCTCAGTTGGTAGAGTCGTCCCTGCTTAGCTACTGCTAAGCTGGGCATGGTGGTACACCCTGTAATCCCAGCAACTCAAGAGGTGGAGGCCAGGAGGATCCATCCTCACAACATAGCAAGTTGGAGGCAGTCTGGGATACATGATACCCTGTCCTAAAAAATAAAAAAAGTGCTGGAGAGATGGCTCATCGGTAAAGAGGCACTGGTTCCTCTGCAGAGGACCTGGTTCGAAAGCACCCACAATGGTGGTCTGTATCTCCAGTTTCCAGGGAATCTGACTCCCTCTTGATGCCCTCCACAGGCTTGTATGACACAGGTTCATTTTTACCTTCATGTGGGCAATACACTCATTACACCAAAATACAAATATTTAAAACACAACACCCCCCCCCCGCCCAAGACAACAACACAAAGTGAAGCTTGAAGAGATTGTTTACTTGGGATTACACATGTACCAGTTAAGTGGTAGCACTAGGAATCAATTCTAAATCATGACTGCACAGCTAGGAAATTGAGGATCCTTTGCAGCTGGTGTCTATTCTAGTACTCAAAAACCAACCCCCGACACGGGTGCACAGACCTGCATAGCAGACAGTACATTCCTATAAATAACATAAATAACAAAAACAAAAAAACCAAAACCAACCCGAAAACTGGTACATATAAGGAAAATCAAATCTAGGTTCATTAATCATTTAATAATACTTACTTTGAATATCGAACCATTGGGGCACAGACTTTTACCAGCTGTCCAGACTGAAACATTTTATTGGGTCTTTTTTTTTCTTTCTTGACATATTGTGGTTGGTATGTAGTCACTCCTCATGTATAGAGATTATTTCAAAATCTGAAAAAGATCATCAGTTTGCAAAGAGAAAAATTTACTTTGCTACATGAATTCCCATTACTGCGTGAAGCTCTGTGGCATGGTAAGATGCTTGGTCAGAATGTGGGAGACCCTGAGCTCAATCCTTATAACAGGACAAACCCTTATCATCAGCCTGTGGATTCAGACATTGGTTCAGCTTTGCACATTATCAGATAGGAACCTGCCAAATTCTGCCTCTACTTAGGGGATAAACAAGTCAAAAACACAAGGTAGATCTAGAGAAACAAGATGTGGAAAACTATCAGGTTTTTCCTAGTATACAATATGCTAGGATTTTGTATAGTACTTTTTGTGTTTCTGAGACATCTTGCCTTTCTAGTTCAGGCTGGCCTTGAATTCTTGGGCTGAACTATCCTCCCACTTCAGCCTCCAGGTGCTGGGATTAAAATGGTTATGCACCACACCCACACTGTCATCTTACTTTTCATTTTATCTCTTTTTACCTTTGTGTTAATTAAACCAAGGAATTTTATTTGAATTACTTCCAGTATGATATTGTACATGATGCACACTTAGAAAATATTTTTGATTATTCAGGGAAAGGAAGTGGCATTAAAAAGAAACTTCAGTAGTGTTTGAAAACAAATCTTGGTATTTTCATTCTAACTCAAAAATAATGAAATTTTATATTTCCCACACTGTACTCAAAATCCCATAGTTTCAAGGTGTTCATTGGTTTTCATATTCCAATTTTGCCTCTGAAATCTACAGCCAGATAAAAGTTAACCTCAGGAAGGCCTAATTACTCAAAGATGGGAATCTTTAACCTTTTCAAACAAATTAAAGCTAAAGCCCTGCCAATGTTCAAAGCAGAAACATTTAACAGAGAAAAGGAGGACTGTAAATGAGATTGAGTCAGATAGTTGGTCTGTGGAGCTAGGAGGAAGAAAGCTGGAGCTATAGTCAAAAAAAAAAAAAAAAAAAATTTGGGCTGGAGCGAGGCCTAGTGGTTAGAGCGCCAACTGCTCCTGCAGAGACCAGGGTTTTGAATTCCCCCGCACCCACATGGAAAGGGCGGACTGACGAACGCGAACTTGAGATTGAGTCAGATAGTTGGTCTGTGGAGCTAGGAGGAAGAAAGCTTGGAGCTCTAGTTAAAAAAAAAAAAAAATTGGGGCTGGAGAGGTGGGCCTAGCCGTTAAGAGCGGCCGACTGCTTTGAGAGGACCCGGGATTCTATCCCAGCACCCACATGGAGGCTGAGGACCGTCTTGTAACTCCATTCCAGAACTCCATCCAGGGAATCCGATCCCCTCTTCTGACCTCCGCGGCATTCACGACACGGGTGCATTCAAACCTGACATCCTGCAGACAATTAATTTCATTACCATAAAATTAAAAGTTTAAAAAAAAATCAAAAGACGAGAATATCTCAAAGGAGGGAGAACCGTCTTACACATCACCAAAAAGCAAGGTAAACACTAAGAGTTCATGTTAATGACGTCATTATTGACTACCCCAAGAATGATTTCCTTCTTACAGACTAAAATGGTTTAAAGGTCTCCCTCAAAATGTATTTGTTGGATACATTGTTACCTTTCAGCTTGGTTGTACATTAGAATGACTTGGAGCTTTTAAGAAGCAAGATGCTCAAGCCATAACCAAAGATGAATTAAATGGCTCTCTGGATTTCAAGGAATGCACAGTATTCAGGACATCAGCTTTTTTTTTTTTAAGTTCTGACTATTTCAATAGGCAGCCAAGCTTGGAATGACCAGAATAAACTAATTCATACACTAGATAAGAGGACCTGGCGCAAATTTGATTTTATTATTTCTTTGGATACACATGGATTGTTTGTAAACTCGTGTGGTTATTTCTAGTGTGTGTGTGGGGGGGGTGCTGTGTCAAAACTTCATGTATTGTTAACATGCATTATATAAAATTTTTCATGAAACAAAACGCTAAGGAAGGAAAAATGCTGCAATTCAGGTGCTATGTCATCATTAATAAAAATTATTAAAGCAAGTAGCTTTTGTATCATTCTGGGTAAAGAATCTTGAATCTGGGGCACACTGCCTTGACAAACTGATCGCACCCTATTCCCATTACGATGCGATCAAACACTGCATTAGAGAAAATCCCGAGACGAAAGTGAAAGCTAAAATTGCAAGTGTAAGCTTGAGACCAGCTCACCTGAGTCGTTACGGGTATTTAACGCGTTTGAATTTACAAAGTACTTAGGACTGCGTTTAGCTACGTCCAAGCGTTTCCCGCCTACCGCCAGGGACTGCCTCTCAGGGAGGTACAGGCTAAGCCGGGCAGCATCTAACTCCCGCGTGCCAGGGGTGGGGGCCAGCGAGGCTTCCGGCGCCTTGAGGCCGGGGTTCTCAGGTCGAGTATTTGGCAGGGAGATCGGCGCGGCGGCCACGTTTCCAGCTCCGAGCGGGTAAAGGCCTGCAAGGTGTCCCTCCTCCCCTTGCACCAGTCCCGCAGCACCAGGCTTCTGCGCTCGCCGCTCCAAGGCCCACTCCAACCAGCCAGGACCACTTCTGTCCCAGGTGGCCGGGAGCTACGGGTACGCTAGAGAGCCGCGCGTGAATTCTGCGTCATCAGTTGGGCAGGGCCACTCCAGTGACGCCATCAACCCGGCACCTGCCAACATGGAAGGTGGCGACTGCTCCACCGCGTTGGCTGGTCACCGGGCATCGGGTTCCGCAGCTGCAGCGGTCACGGTGCGGGAGCTTTTGCAGGATGGTAAGGCGTCGGGGTCTGGCTGGGCGCGGCCGCCCTGTCCTGCGCCTGGGTGGAGGCCGCAACTCGTCGCTTTGCACCATGTTCCGGGCTGGAGGTGGCACTCCCCTCCGCCCGGCCCCCTGGGTCCCGGGATTGCTTGGTTTACTCTTTGGCCCAGGGACCCGCTCCCGCTCCTCGCTCCCGCTCCACCGCTCCCCGCTCCCCGAGGATGTCTTGGGAACACCTGGTTTTTAGTAGCTCCTGTTTTGATCCATCCTTTTGTGCTGCCGGGGTTTCCCTGAAGTTCCCTGGATCCATACGCCTTGACTTGCGGTGGCAGTCACCTCCGCTGCCCACTCTTGACCCTTTGGTGTAGTGTCCGCGGCCAGAAGTGTGAGCCCACCTAGAATGGTGACACTTAGACGCTTAAGGAAAGAGGGACGCAAAAGGCAGAGCTTCAAACTCCTCAGTTAAGTTCTTGAGCTGCACAGGTGACTCCTTGCAGTCTTGTAGTAAAACTAACACTTGTATCGAATACAGCAGTCGGGTGGAAATAAACTGCACCACAATAAGTTAACTCTAGCTACTTGAAAAGCACGTTCAGTTGTTAAGGAATCCAGTTAACATGCCTTGACCCTAGAGGCAGAATAAGTTTAAATTAAAATTAAGCCTTTTCTCAGTATTTTCCTAATGGGTAGCACATTCTACTATAACATTATTTGCATACTTGTCTTGATTGCTTCTGGGCTCTGGAACCCCCCCCCCCCTTTAATTCCACATTGTTTTTTTTTTTTTTTTTTTTTTTTCGAGACAGGGTCTCCCTGTAGACCAGCTGTCCTGGAAACTCCGAGAACCAGCCGCTGGCTTTGAACTCACAAAGATCCACCTGCCTCTGCCTCCCGAGTACGGAGTACTGGGATTAAAGGCGTGGGCCACCACGCCGGCTTAAATTCTCCACACTGTTATAGTGTATCCTGCATACAGTAGATGCAAAGTTTTTAAAATTGCACATCAGTGTAAGAAGCATATGCACATATTACATTAAAGTGGGTTATAAGTGATTGAAATAAAGTTTTAAGTACTGTGTTTTCCTTGACTGCTAAATATTTTATCTTGCTTTAATTTCATAGCCCTGTCATGATGATTTATATACTTTGTCAAAACTGATGATGTTGTTTTGGATGCTTTAGGTTGTAGTCCCTGTCTAATGCATCTTATCTTTGTGTCTTAACTGAAATCCAGTTTAACCAAGTTAAACACACACACACACACAGTCTCAAGTAGCTCACTTTGTAGAAGGGCTACTACTTATTTGTATAAACTATAAAGAGAGGTACTCCAGCTAATGTTTATTAAAGACTAGCAAAGGGTTAGAGTTGATTAGGGAGTGCCAAGAAAGATTTTGTAGGGACAGTTAGTTTTGAAGTATAACTAGGCCCCTCCCAGGTGAACAAGTGGAAGGAGTAATGTTCAAAATAATGAATGTATGGTTCACTAGAATACATTCCAGGAATTGGAATCCAGTTTTCAAACAGTTAATACTCAATTATATCTTCTGTATTTTTCCTATATGTAATAATTCTCTTTCTCCTCCACAGTGATTATTTAAATCTTTTAACCTTAAAACAACCTCTGTTGGGAACTGGAGAGACGGATGGCTCAGTGGTTAAGAGCACTAGCTGTTCTTGCAGCGGACTTGGGTTCCATTACCACACCTATATGGCGTCTAAAAATTGTCTTAACTCCAGAGATCTGACGTACTCTTCTGATCTCTGGGGGTTTGGCACAACATGGGTATACTTATACGCCACCGCGGCATACATCCATACCATTAAATAAAAATAATCAAAATGTTTTAAAAAAAAAACCCAACACCAACCCCTCTATCTTCAGGGGCTGGAGAGAGGGTCAGCAGTTTAAGAGGAACCAAGTTTGATTCCCAGCACCCACCGGTGGCTAACAACAGCCCATAACTCCAGTTCCAGGAGATCCAATGCCATCTTTAAAAAAATTATTTATTATTTATTTATTTATTTATTTATTATTTTGAATGTATTTTCTGCATGCAAGTTTGTGCACCCGTGTCGTGCAATGCCTCGGAGGTCAGAAGAGGTCTCGGATTCCCTGGAAACTGGATTCTCCTGGAATTGGAGTTACAGATGGTTTCAGCCGCCATGTGGGTGCTGGGGATCGAACCCGGGTCCTCTGTAGAGCAGTTGGTGCTTTAACCGCTAGGCCTATCTCTCCAGCCCCCAATGCCCTGTTTTTTGACTTCCACTGGCATTGCACACACAGGTGCACCTACACACATGCAGGCGTAACCCTCTATACATAAAAAACTAACAAAGAAGCAAATAAACCCTCTTGCTTTCAAACTTCCCAATTTTTTTTATTTCTTCCAAAACTTCAAATTTTTGCCCAACCTTTTAGCTTAACCTGAATCATGCTTTCTTTTTTCCTTCTGTGTTGTTCAAATACAGTAAGTCCTGATTCCTCCCTACGGACAGTCCTACTGTTGTGCTCTGATTTATTCCTGTCTTTTATTTTTATTTTATTTTCATTTTTATTTTTTTACTTTATTTCTGTATGTGTATGAATGTACTGCTTGTATGCAAGTTTGTGCCTGTCTTTTTGGAACCCAATTACCCCCTTTGTGTAACACTGAAATCACTCTGCTAAGGTCCTCAGTGATTCTCTGGGGATAAATCAGATGGACACGTTTGGATCTTATAAAGGATTTCTCTCCTTTCTGGAAATACTTTCCTCATGTGGCTTGTGGGTTCCATACTTAAAAATAATTCCTAAATTTGTAAGTGCTCTTCTCCAGCTTTCCCCTAATGTACCTGAATAATTGAGCAGTTCCATCAGTAACTGTGATACATCGACTGAGGGTTTGCCAGTGACAGAGGATAGGATTAATAGGGTTGAGGAACAGATGCATGGCTTGAAATTTGTGAGCTGTATTTGATTTGCCTGTGGTAGGTATAAGAAAATCATCAAAGAGGAGAATTATGTAATTCATTTCAGGAATAACAGTCCTCAAATGCCAAATCTAATAGCCATGTTCACATTCTTGTTCTTCATCTTTGGGAGATCTTGGTCACTGCTGGCCACTGTCTTTGAACTGTTCTTTCCTCCTGGCTTTAGCCATTTTTTCTGGTTCCCTTTTTTCTGGTAAGCATTCTTTAGTCTATTTATTTAATGCTCCAATCTTTCATGCTTTCCCGGCTTCTAAACTCATTGGAAGAAACTTGGAATTTATTCTTGATTTATTGTACCTTATCAGAATTTTCCTTGTCACTGAGTCTTACTTATTATTCTGTCCAAACATTTGCCAAATATGTCACTTGCTTGACATTCTTAGTGGCACTGCTTTATTTATACCTTCAGTATCTCACCTGGATTGTTAATACAGTACCAAGCTTTTCTGACCTCTGATTCTATGCCATGTGTATATGTATTTCTAAACCAGCTTTCTTGGAATATAGAAAAAGCCATGATTTTTTTTTTTTGTTGTTGTTGTTGTTAGTATTTGTACGTACTGTGGTGTAAGTACCTTTACCATGGCTGATTTACAATGTGATATATGGTTATAGAATTCCTGAAAATGTAACAGTTGGCTGCCTAAAAGCTGGTAGGAGCAACTCAAGCACACTGCTCTGTATCTGATACCATTTTAGTCATCATCCATGCTACTGCCAAAATTGATGTAGAACACAAAGCTACTAGTGTTTTTTCTTGCCTTTAGAATTTTGAGTAGAATTTTGAGTTGAACACTTTTAGTGTCTTACAGACCTCTTTTCAAACTGCCCTCTAGCCTTCCTTTGTAACTTGATCTATCATTCCTTAGTCTTTCTGCCTAATGCATACATTCTATGATCTAGGTTTACTAAGATTAATATTATGTTTTTCAAAGTATGTTCATTTTGATATCTGCTGATATTTAATCTTCTTTTAGTATGGAATGACCTTCACCATTTGTCTGATCTTAATTCTGAGAAAAACTTGGTAATTGGAAGGAAATGTGATTATCAGAATTAGAGCCAAAGTGGCAGTATTCTTATTTTACTCCATTGTGAGAATACTTAAGAATATTGTGCTCTTAGCATAGTGACACTTCCAGGTGATATATGGAGTAATCCATTCAGCTCACATTGAGTCCCTGCCATTGTCTGGCAGTGTTCAGACCCTCAGGATGTGCTAGTAAACAAAATAAACACCTCCTCATGTGGGATATATTTTAATGAGTATAGACAAATTAAATGTTCTTATAAATATTTTGCTTGTTAGTTTATAGATAACATGGTTAGGAGGCTGTAGTATGTTCTTACTTTAAGCTGCTTTCTCGGTTTTAACTTTCCGTATCTCTATTGCATTTAATTCACAGGTTTATAAGGATTCCTTGTAGAGGGATTTTTTTTTTTTTTTTTTTTTGTCTTTTTGAAAGAGGTCTCCCTTTAGTCCCAATGGCCTGGAGCCACTGTGTTAGACCAGGCTGGCCTTGAACTCACAGAGATCTGTCTGCCTCTGCCTCCTGAGTTCTGGGATATAAGGTATGCACCACCACACCCAGCAGATCACAATTTTTTTATCTACTTATTTATTTTACCTTTAAGTCCCGAATTTCAATATTATCTATAAGTTTGTGTTTGACTATTTCTATTCAAATTCTAGATTTCTTTATTATATAATATTTATGTAATGACTATTTCTATTCAAATTCTAGATTCTCTTTATTATATAATATTTGTGTAATGGCCTAGAGGTATCTGAAGCAATCAATAATATAAGTAGTCAGTTTCCTGGCAGTGACCTCTTTTTTTGGTGTAAAGGCTATGGTTAATAGTTGCGTTTTCAGTCTTTTTTCATTGCTTTCCTTTCTTTTGATTTGCTATAAAAGTAAGCATTTAGAACCATAGAGTGATTCAGAGTCTGGATTCTATAGAAATAAAACTCCTTGGGTAGACATCGCAGGCAGTGACATTTCATAAACTGCATGTCTGATCTATATCTGTGAAGTCAGGAAAATGATTGTTCCAACAGGGTAGTGTGGGGATTAAGGTAGTCAAGGTAGACTTAGCTCAGCACTGAGAACATAGTATGTTGTCATAAGGGTTACCATATTTCCTTTGCTGCTGCCTGCAGGAAGCATTTACAATAGTCCCAAGTGTATAAAAGGTTGCAAATTGTGTTACTTATTACAGTTGATCTATTTGATAATTGTCATGATATAACATATGTATCATAATATTATGTTTTTTTTTCCCCTAGAGTGTTACAGTGATTTTTTAAATGAAGACTTTGATGTAAAGACTTACACTTCCCAATCTATTCATCAAGCTGTAATTGCTGAACAACTAGCAAAACTTGCCCAAGGGATCAGTCAGTTGGATAAAGAGCTACACCTACAGGTGATTTCAGTCTTTTGGATCATACAGATTATTCAGCCTAAAGTGATAATTTCCCTTTGCTAATCTCATTATTATTAAATCTAAATGCGTATTTCTATGAATAGATGCATAACTTCCCGTGTGGTTTAATTACATTTTTATAGTTTTTTTATAAATGATTTTTTTTTTGAGTTGAAAGAATATGCTCACTTGTCCAGTATCCTTATTTGTTCTTTTTTTTTATCACCTAAAGTTAAAGTTTTTTTTATAGTGCATAGAGCGGGCAAAAAAAAGTAGATGTCTTTGATAATGATATAGAAATGGAGTTTTGGAGTAGAATAATAGGCATAGCAAATTGGGTGTTCATTGGTACTTTATACTTAAAAAGAATAACATTGTATACCGCTGAAAGTAGAGAAAGTTGATAAATATTATGGTAAATAGAGCGCAGTATAAGCCATTAGGAGATAGCTCCCAAGCTTAGGCAGTTAAGCATACTATTTGGATTGATTTTCTTAGCGCCTAACCATCTCTGAGTCTTTTTTAAAAACTTAAGTCCTTTAAAATGGGTTGGAATGACTAAAAGATTGTGGCAGATAAACTTGAAGGTTCCTTTTTCTATAATTCTATGATTTTTGTAGGGTTTTATGATATATTTCTTTGTTTTACAGTACTGGGTGGATTGAACATGGGGACTTTTATTGCCAAGCAAGCACCCACTACCCGCTGAGATACATCTGCTGTACTAAGTAGTTATTGAAATATTTAGATGAGTGAATAAAACGAATGAATAAATAAATGAAATGTTTCTGGAAACTTAGATCTGTCACATATATCATGAGACATACTCATTTAACCACTTAACTTTTTGGTATCTTAGTTTTTTTTTTTTTTTTGGTCTTTTCGAGACAGGGTCTCCCTGTAAGCCCAGCGTCCTGGGAACTCACTTTGTAGAAGGCTGGCCTTGAACTCACAAAGATCCGCCTGCTCTCTGCCTCCCAGTGCTGGATTAAAAGGCATGCGCCACCACGCCCGGCAGTATCTTAGTTTCTTTATCAATGAAAAGAGCAGCTTAGAATTGGGATGATTTATAAGGCTACCTTAACTTTAAAATTCTGATTACATGTTCAGAGTTTAATATATATTGACAAGTATCTAGAAATACTTAATTCTAAACCCTTGGGTTAGGCTGTGGGATAGAGAAATGAGAACACAGTTCTTACAATTTACTTAATACCCCTTATAAGGACAAGTTCCATATACAGCATCATAAAAGCATTTGAAATGTGTGTCTTTCTCTTTCGAGAGAGTAGAGGGAGAGAATGCAGTCTGAGTGGAAAAAAAAAAAGAATGTGTGTCTCTGATTAATTGAAATAATAGAAAGTATCAGTGATGTGATTAAGGTTCCAAAAGACTTTACCATTAGTTTCTTTTTTTTTTTTTATTATTTATTATGTTGTGTATGAATGTACATGGCTGCATGCACGTCTGTGCACCCATGTCATGCAATGCCGCGGAGGTCAGAAGAGGGTCTCAGATTCCCCTGAACTGGAGTTCTCCTGGAATTGGAGTTTTAGACGGTTCTTGGCCGCCATGTGGGTGCTGGGGATTGAACCCAGGTCCTCTGATGTAACGCAGTCGGCGCTCTTAACCGCTGGCCATTCTCCAGCCATAGTTTCAACTTAATGTAGGACTGGTGTTTTAAGCCTAGATACCTACAGTATTTGATACTCAATGGAACTTGAAGTTTTTCATGGTTCGATCTCAAACCTGGGGCCTCATGCCTAGTAGGCAAGCTTTTTACCACATGAGCTACATCCCCCAATCCTCATATGTTGAAATTTAATCCTCAATGAAGAGTTAGATTTTGGGGAGGTGATTTATTCCTTTCTAAGCTGGTGGAGACTCATAGAAAATAGTGATCTTTCCTATTGTATCTGGACACAGAAAGCACCATTGATAAGGAATGGCTCCTGAACTTGCTGGCACGTGATCTTGGACTGCTCAGCCTCCCGAGCTGTGGATGATAAATCTGGTTGTAAATGATCCAAGCTGTGATATATAATATTTTGTCAGCAGCCCAAACAGACTAAGACAGTGGTCGTATCATCTTATTCTCTGTGTTAAATTAGAATTTGTATGGTATTTTTCCCCTTTATACACCAGGAGAGATGTTAGAGTTTATCTTGTAGTGACAAAAAAATGGCTAATCGTTAATAGAACAAATGCTGAGTTTTTGTTCTTGATTTTGCAGGTTGTTGCAAGACATGAAGATTTACTGGCACAAGCAACAGGGATTGAGTCTTTGGAAGGTACATTTTGATGAACTATTCCAGGAGAAGTGCAGTTAGGTCAAAGACCAACCAGCCTTTTCAAATGTGAGGGCTGGATCATAGGTTCTTTTAGACTTTGTGACTATACAGTTTCTGTTGCAGCTGTGAAGCTCTACATTCTTTGACATTCTTTTTTTTTTTTGTCTTTTTGAGACAGGGTCTCATTGTGTATGTATCTATGTATGCAGAGGATGTATTTCAAAGCATTTATTACAATGTTGTTTTTAAAAAGGTTTTGTTTTTGTTTTATGTATGAGTGTTTTACCTGCATGTATGTAAGTGCATCCATGTCATGCAGTGCCCACAGAGGGGTCATCGGATCCCCTGGAACTGGAGTTATGGATGGTTGTTAGTCACCAACCATATCGGTGCTGGGAACTGAACCTGGGTCCTCTGCAAGAGCAGTCTGTGATCCTAGCCACTGAGCCATCTGTCCAGCCCCTAGAATGTTACTTTGAGATGCTTGATAAGTACTATACTTAGAAAATTTGAATCTTAATCCCAACTTCTACTTCATTCTTTATACTTGAAAAAAAATTGCATGTAAATAATTTGGAGGTACAGTTTCTTTTATTAAGAAGATATATCCCCATTTATTCATCTGTTCACTTAGTTGATCAAATAGAAATTGAGAGTCTATTTTATATGAAGGAATAGTTACTGTCCTTATATATCATAATGTTTCAGATGGGAGAGGATGTAAATAAATATTTAATTTGAAAGATAGCATTTAAATATTGGAATTGAGGAAATCTGTGAAGAAGATAGATGCATAGAGGTGACTGAGTCCCAAGTCTTGGGAGAATCTCCAATATATAGAAATCAAGCAGAAGACTAGGATTATCCAGAGAGATAGGTGGAAACTTAGGGAGTGTGGTGACTTGAAGGCATGGAGAGAAAACTGTGGTTTATAGTTTTAATATAGGAGTGAAGAGACCATGAAGGGATTTTAAGTGGAAGGTTATGGTACAGTTTGAACTTTTATTTTTTATTTATTTATTAAATTTTTTTTTAACATTTTAAAAATTTTATTTATTTTGTATGTGTATGAATGTACTGTCTGCATGCAAGTCTGTGCACCCATGCCTTGCATTGCTGCAGAGGTCAGAAGAGGGTGTCAGATTCCCCTGGAACTGGAGTTAAAGACGGTTCTCAGCTGCCATGTGGGCGCTGGGGATAAAACCCGGGTCCTCTGCAAGAGCAGTGGGCATTCTTAACCGCTAGGCCATCTCTCCAGCCCCCACAACTTGAACTTTTAACTATCACTTGAGGCTTTAAAAAAAAAACCTAATTGTGTGGTAAAATATGCACAACATAAAGTTTATCATTAGAGTTTAAATTTTAAACAACTTAAAAGTATATATTTAGTGGTGCTAAGTGCATTTATAGTCTTGTGTAGCCATCAGTACCATCCAGTTCCAGAACTTTACTACTCCAAATGGAAACCCTATGAGCAGTAAGTAGTCATACTAAATTTTCTGTCAGGCTTCTTTGATGAGTCAGGTATTGGAGTGGGTGGCTAGTTAGAGGTTTTTATAACAGTGAATACACAAGGTAGATTGGTTGCTTGGATCAAGTTGGTGGCAGAGAAAAATTGTATTTGTATATACTTTGTTTTAGTTTGATTTTTTTTTTTTTTTGATCCACTGTGAGTCTTATAAATGTGTGAAGCCAACATGAATTTTTATCTTTCTTAGGTGTTCTTCAGATGATGCAGACAAGAATTGGGGCTTTACAGGGAGCTGTTGATAGGTACTGTTGTTCACTTTTTAGACATATGAGATGAAACTATATGTATATCAATGGATAGAAATAGTTTTATATACATAGTTATATATAAACATCTTAAAAATTATTGTGTATGTTTGTGTTTGAGTGTGATGTATTTGTGTGGATGTGGTATATGTGTATACATATGTATGGTTGAATGCACAGAGGCCAGAGGTGGATATTGGGTGCCCTGTTCTATCACTCTGCCTTATTTCCTTGAGATAGAGTTTCTTACTGAACTTGGAGTGAGGCTGATGGCTAGCAAGCCTTGGCGATTGTCCTATCTTCTCCCTCCTCCCATAATGCGAAGGTTACTGGTGCAAGTATAGCCGTGCCCAGCTTTTTATAGGTGCTGGGATCTGAACTCAGGTTTTCATGCCTGTATAGCAAGTACTTCCTCACTGAGCTATCCCTCCAGCCCCTATTGATATCTTGAAAATGATTTTATTCTTTTTTTTTTTTTTTTGTCTTTTTTTTGAGACAGGGTCTCCCTGCCAACCCGGCTGTCCTGGAACTCGCTCTGTAGACCAGGCTGGCCTTGAACTCAAAGAGATCCTCCTGCCTCTGCCTCCCAAGTGCTAGGATTAAAGGCGTGTGCCACCATACCTGGCAACATTCTTATCAACAAAATTATAGTAGAATAATAACATGTTGAGTTTTTATTGGTATGACTCCTATTTGACTAAACATTATGAATTTTTTTATTCTTTTCTGAGTAAACTTTATTTTATAAATATGAAATGTTGCTATTGTGATTTTCATCATTACTTGTGATAGATTACTATTATTAATCACACATCCAAAGAAAGTTAATTTTTTTCCTACCCTATGCTAGTCAAATTCTTAAGGAGAGAGGATATTGTTTTCTTTGATGCAATATTCTTTAATGCTTCTTCTGGTATTTCTTGTAGTCTCAAAGATATTAATTTACTCTCAGAATGTACAGTATTTCTAAAACACTGTGGCAAAGAGCTTAGTATTTTGGGAAATGATAGTTTGACTGTTATTTAAAACTCTGAGATAGTGTCTGACTATGTTCTTGGTAAAATTAAGAGTCTGTAAGTATTGGTTGACCTATTAGAAATTATTTTTTAATTTCCTAACTTACTTACTTTCTTTCTTTCTTTCTTTCTTTCTTTCTTTCTTTCTTTCTTTCTTTCTTTATTATTTTATGTGTATAAGTGTACTGTCTGCATGTAAGTAGGTGCACCCTTGTTGTGCAGTGCTGCAGAGGTCAGAAGAGGGTGTTGTATTCCCCTGGAACTGGAGTTAAAGATGGTTCTTAGCCACCATGTGGGTGCTGGGAATCGAACTTGGGTCCTCTGCAAGAACAATTGGTACTCTTAACCACTGAGCCATCTCTCCAGCCCCAATTTCCTAACTTTCTTATGGGTTTCTGAGAGCAAATAATATCTTACTTTAATGGTAACTTTGAAAGCAAATGATAAAGTTTTCATTCGTGAAATAAATGATAGTATATTGATTAGGTGAATTATTATAATAGAAGTATTTCTCATCATGGCTTATGTGCATATTAGTTGTATAATATGCTTGTTTTCCAAGAATACTTTTTTATTTGTTTGAGACAGGGTCTCACTGTAGCCCCAGCTGGCCTGGAACTTGTTATGTAGACCAAGCTGGCTTCAATCTCACAGAGATCTATTTTCCTTTCCCTCCTGGTGCTGGCATTAAAGGTATGGGACAGCACACCAGACCACCAGAATACTTTTTTTTTTTAAATCAGATCTTGCCCTCAAGTTTATTTGTAAAACAGCACAAGACATGTCAGCCTCTGCAAAAGGTGGAGAGAGAGGTCGTACCAGTCCATCTCTTCACATTGGCAGACAGAGACCTTTATTACAGGGCTTTCACAGGGCCCTGGGCAACTTTGGGAGCCTGAGCTGGAGTTGGAGCCTGGGCCTTAGCTGGAGTTGGAGCCCCAGTCTTGGCCTTCATTTGCCAGAGCTTGCGACTCTTGGCCATGTAGCCACAAATCTGCTTCCCAAGCTTGGAGTGGGCTATGAAAGCAACTTGGTGGAGCTTGCTTTTGGGACCCTTTGGCATCTTGGGCTTAACCTCTGTATTAGTCACTTTTCTGTTGCTATGATAAACCACCATGAGCAAGGGAACTTATAAAAGGAAGAGTTTATTTGAGCTTACGATTGATAGTTCCAGGGAATTAGAGTCCATTGTGGCGGGAAGCATGGTGGCTGGGGCTGGAGCAGCAAGCCAAGGGTCACATCTCGTGATGAGCACAGGAAGTAGAGAGAGAGAGACTGGAGACGAAAAGGCTTGTTAAACTCACTAAGCCTGGCCCCAGTGACATACTTCCTCCAGCACAGCCACACCTTCTAAGACCTCCAAGAACAGTGCCACCAACTAGAGACAAAATGTCTGAATACTTAAAGCCTATGGGGGACACTCATTCAAACCACCACAACCTCCTTGGGCTTTACAAGGGCCTTGATAGCCTGGGCACTGGTGCTCATGGCCTTTGCAATGTTGGCCTGCATCTTCAGGTCCTTCCTGTTGTGATTCTTGGCAAAATGCATGTTCCTCAGGAACTTG
Organism: Rhizomys pruinosus; assembly: GCA_009823505.1. Taxonomy (NCBI): domain Eukaryota; kingdom Metazoa; phylum Chordata; class Mammalia; order Rodentia; family Spalacidae; genus Rhizomys; species Rhizomys pruinosus. The sequence goes on from VZQC01008907.1 coordinate 6,753,324, forward strand.
GGGTCTACCTCCTTAAGAGACTTGTATCTTTCTGACTGTGATTTCTTGATGCCAATTTGTGCCGTTTTTGAGACTGGTTGTATGTGGTGGGGTTCTTAGACATCGCCATATCTGCACAGAACCCACAACTTCAGAAGCCCAAGATACTTTTTTTTTTACTCTTATATGTGTATGAATGTACTGTGTGCACCTGTGTCGTGCAATGCCACGGAGGTCAGAAGAGGGCGTCAGATTCCCCTGGAACTGGAGTCAAAGACGGTTTTCAGCTGCCATGTGGGTGCTGGGGATTGAACCCGGGTCCTCTGCAAGAGCAGTCAGCACTCTTAACCACTAGGCCATCTCTCTAATCCCGCCCAGAATACTTTTTAAGATTACATTTAAAATATACTGTTAGGGCTAGGATTTTGCACTGTCAATTCCATGTATTCATATCTGCATAATTTTATATCTATATATATTATACTATATATATATATATATATATATATATTTTATATATGTTATGTCATCTATGTATGAGGATGTATGTTCAACATTACTTACAATGTTGTTTTAAAAAGGTTTTGTTTTGTTTTATGTATGATGTTTTACCTGCATTGTATGTAAGTGCATCCATGTCATGCAGTGCCCACAGAAACAAAAGGGTTGGGATCCCCTGAACAGAGTTAAGGATGGTTGTTATCACCAACCATATCGGTGCTGGGAACGAACCGTGGTCCTCTGCAAGAGCAGTCTGTGATCCTAGCCCAGGAGGCATCTGTCCAGCCCCTAGAATGTACTTTGAGATGCTTGATAAGTACTATACTTAGAAAATTTGAATCTTAATCCCAACTTCTACTTCATTCTTTATACTTGAAAAAAATTGGCATGTAAATAATTTGGAGGTACAGTTTCTTTTATTAAGAAGATATATCCCCATTTATTCATCTGTTCACTTAGTTGATCAAATAGAAATTGAGAGTCTATTTTATATGAAGGAATAGTTACTGTCCTTATATATCATAATGTTTCAGATGGGAGAGGATGTAAATAATATTTAATTTGAAAGATAGCATTTAAATATTGGAATTGAGGAAATCTGTGAAGAAGATAGATGCATAGAGGTGACTGAGTCCCAAGTCTTGGGAGAATCTCCAATATATAGAAATCAAGCAGAAGACTAGGATTATCCAGAGAGATAGGTGGAAACTTAGGGAGTGTGGTGACTTGAAGGCATGGAGAGAAAACTGTGGTTTATAGTTTTAATATAGGAGTGAAGAGACCATGAAGGGATTTTAAGTGGAAGGTTATGGTTCGTTTGAACTTTTTTTTTTTTATTTATTTATTAAATTTTTTTTTAACATTTTAAAAATTTATTTATTTTGTATGTGTATGATGTCTGTCTGCATGCAAGTCTGTGCCCCCATGCTTGCATTGCTGCAGAGGTCAGAAGGGGGTGTCAGATTCCCTGGAACTGGAGTTAAAGAAGGTTCTCAGCTGCCATGTGGGCGGCGGGGATAAAACCCGGTCCTCGCAAGAGCAGTGGGCTTCTTAACCCTAGGCCATCTCTCCAGCCCCCACAACTGAACTTTTAACTATCACTTGAGGCTTTAAAAAAAAAACCTAATTGTGTGGTAAAATATGCACAACATAAAGTTTATCATTAGAGTTTAAATTTTAAACAACTTAAAAGTATATATTTAGTGGTGCTAAGTGCATTTATAGTCTTGTGTAGCCATCAGTACCATCCAGTTCCAGAACTTTACTACTCCAAATGGAAACCCTATGAGCAGTAAGTAGTCATACTAAATTTTCTGTCAGGCTTCTTTGATGAGTCAGGTATTGGAGTGGGTGGCTAGTTAGAGGTTTTTATAACAGTGAATACACAAGGTAGATTGGTTGCTTGGATCAAGTTGGTGGCAGAGAAAAATTGTATTTGTTATACTTTGTTTAGTTTGATTTTTTTTTTTTTTTGATCCACTGTGAGTCTTATAATGTGTGAAGCCAACATGAATTTTTACTTTCTTAGGTGTCTTCAGATTATGCAGACAAGAATTGGGGCTTTACAGGAGCTGTTGGATAGGTACTGTTGTTCACTTTTTGACATATGAGATGAAACTATATGTATATCCATGGATAGAAATAGTTTTATATACATAGTTATATATAAACACTTAAAAATTATTGTGTATGTTTGTGTTTGAGTGTGATTGTATTTGTGTGGATGTGGTTTATGTGTATACATATGTATGGTTGAATGCACAGAGGCCAGAGGTGGATATTGGGTGCCCTGTTCTATCACTCTGTGCCTTATTTCTTGAGATAGAGTTTCTTACTGAAATTGGAGTGAGGCTGATGGCTAGCAAGCCTTGGCGATTGTCCTATCTTCTCCCTCCTCCCAATGCGAAGGTTATGGTGCAAGTATAGCCGTGCCCCATTTTTATATTGGTCTGGTGGATCTGGACTCAGGTTTTCATGCCTGTATAGCAAGTACTTCCTCACTGAGCTATCCCTCCAGCCCTATTGATATCTTGAAAATGATTTTATTTCTTTTTTTTTTTTTTTTTTTTGTCTTAGGATGAAATCGAAAATTGTTGAACCATACAATAAAATAGTAGCCCGTACTGCACAACTGGCAAGACTTCAGGTAGGTTCTCACTGCTGCTGCTTTATCTTCATTTTTCATGTTACCCTGAGATGGTGGAGTTAAGCACTCAGTAGCTGCTACTTTCTCTCTAACCCCCTATTCCTTCCTTATTTCTGCCATTGTAAATGTTGAAGGCCTCATGTACCACGGTTAAAAGTAGCATCAGGGGTCCCATATCAGGCTTTTGTAATGTGCTCCAAATATTTGGGGCAGCTTTTTCATATGATTTACAGCCATTAAGACTTTCCCCCACCAGTTCTGATTTGGCATTTGTGATTTTTCAGCAGGCCTCAATAAACAGTTGGAGAAAATCACAATATTCTCCTTCTTCTCCTTGACCATGCCATAATTGACAGGCTTAAGTAGATAACTCTTTTTTTTTAATCCCAAGAGGTAAGTTATGATATATTCTCTATTAGCTCTATGAATTGAGGTCTATGTGGGGACCATATTTTCCCATTTGGCTGATCATTATGGACTAGTGTTGACTGCTAGTCCACCTGCTACTTCAGGAGATTTGTGTAATTTGCTTGTTTCTTTTAGGAATGTAATAATGAATTAATATACTCCCTCCAAGTCAGGAACAGATATAAAGCTCACCTTTAGGGATTCATCCCCAAATCTGTTATGGTTTTCTGGGAGTCCTTATACTGGACCATGCCTGTCACTGTAAAAAGACTCATCACTCTGATAATCTCTTTCAGTCCATCCATTGTGTCCTATAATGAGAACAGAGTCCCTTGATTAGGGTTGGATGACAGATTGTTTCCTAACCTCACATTGACCTGAAGATGGTCCAGTGGATTTGGCTGAATGTGGGTGTAGAAGGCATAGTGGAAACTCTACTTGCCTCATGTGAACAGAAGGAGTCAGGAGAGGGAGGCGAGCAATTGAGAGCTGTCTGTTGGTTCAGTAGCTAGAATAGGTGGTTCTATATTGGGTTCCATAGGTCTGTGTACTAGGTATGGCAGAGGTGCGAAGTCTTCTGGCAAGGTATTGATTAGCGCAAGAATCATTCAAAATCCTGGGTTTTATAGGTCTTAGAGGACTTAGAGACTATAGCCACATAAACCTAATAGTCTAGCATCCTGATATAAAGGCTGGGGCAAAGGAATTTCTCCCCACTTTCCCTCCATCAGAGAACAGATTGAGCTGGTGAATGGTATTATAGTTTAGAGGCCCATTGTTAGCCAGTGTTCTTGATCTCTTAATTTGTTTCGAGGCCAGATATACTACAAATAAAAATCAAATTCCTTTCTTAAGACCTTTAAACTTAAATTGTCCCTAGTTAGCAGTTGAACATCAGAGTGGTGAGTCTTGTAAAAGTGAGAGTGTTTTCCATGCTTTCCCTTCAAATGAGAAATAGGGAAAAGAAGTGTCTTCAAAAAGAAGAGACAAGTGGGCGTGGTGCGCACGCCTTTAATCCTAGCACTCGGAGGCAGAGCAGGTCGATCTTTGTGAGTTCAAGGCAGCCTGGTCTACAGAGTAATTTCCAGGACAGCTGGGACTACAGGGAGACCCTGTCTCAAAAAGACCAAAAAAAAAAAAAAAAAAAAAAAAAAAAAAAAAAAAAAAGAAGAGACAGAGGCAGAGCTATATTTTAGTGTGTACACAGTCCATATAAAGACAATACTGGGATGCCTAAGAAAGAGTGATGATTGACACAGGTTTCCGATCATGACGGAAGAAAAGTAGTCGAAGAGTCTTAAAAAAAAAAAGAAGCATGCACATCAAATCAAGCCTAAATAATACCTATAAGGGCTATTAAATTGGTATAACCAGTCTGTAGCCTCAAATACTCCATTTAGACTGGAACTGTCGCAGCCTCAATCTCCCATTTCTGTGACTATCTACCATGCTATAAAGGTTACAAATAGAAATGAGCAAAATGAACTAGAAGCAAAGTTGACTTCAGAATAAGATTTCAGGGTCTTCTGCTTAACTTTGTCAACTTTGCCTTTTTCTGTCCTAAAAATATTTAAACTGGGCACTAATCCTACTGAGCTATGTCTAAGACATTCTTACTTAGCAGAAGCTTGATGTAGGTGTCCTATTCACAGATAAGTTCTCTATAGCCTCTTGTTCTCTGCACATGGCTAGTTTTGGGTTTCTATGTGTTAATCACTATTTGTTGTATAAGGAGACTTCTCTTGTTAGAGTTGAGTGATGCATTAATCTATGGGTATACAATGAGTCAGTTTAATATGATTATTATATAGTAGAAAACTATTATTAGGTTCTCCTCTATCTACTATGACCTGTGTAGCCTCAGGTTTCTAAGCCTTATAACAGCGTTAGGTGTAGGCTCCATCCTTGGAAGTGGACCTTAAATCTAATTAAAGAGTGCTTGGTTACTCCCATAATATTCGTGCCACTATTGCACTGGTGAGCATAACTTGCCAAGCCAGTTGTTAAAACACTTCATAGGACTCATAGCTGTGTAAAGATGATGATTATTTTTTCCTTCTGGTAGCTTGCATAGCACCTTTTAGTACTATGACAGCTAGCCAGTAGACATGAGGCTCTGACATAATTACCAGCTTGATTTCTCCTTGTTTGTTTTACAGCTCATGTATGTAATGTCTTCAGCAATAGGGTTTTTACTATCCAGTTCTGGTGGATATCCAAGAGCAATACTGTGGCCAGTATTGGTTGAGGACCTATGGAACCCCTGTCAACATCTTCTACAGAGAAAGTCCATTCCTGGCATTGAGGGGTTTTTGTTTGTTTGCTTTGTTTTGTTTTCATTAGCCAATGATGTCTATAATGGGCTATGTCTCAATGTTAAAGGAGAGCTCCTTTTCATCTCTTTTTAAGAAATTTCTGTAGTGGTAGGTTTCCATATGGCATTTTAAAGGTATAATGTTCTTGACAGTCAATAGATTTCAATGATTGTATCAACTGTTCAGATCTGCTGTCTTTTCTCTGGCAAAGTTGAATACTTCATCTTTTGGGTCCTTTAATATCATGCATGTAGGATTTTGCTGTCCTGGGGGCATCTTATCAAGGCAATCATGCATGTAGGATTTTGCTGTCCTGGGGGCATCTTATCAAGGCAATACATGAGCTAGGGCTGATGGCCCCACCACTGTGAGACTGATGGTCTCGTAGCTAAACACTCACCAACACGTGGCTGGGAAGCTGTTGGTCCCCATAGCCTGGTCGTGGAACTGGTACTTCCATGACCCACATGCAGCTACGAGGCTGATGGCCTTGTAGCTAAACCTGCAGCTGTGGAACTGGTAATTCCACAGACAAACCGATGGCCTAGGGCTACTGGTCTCTGTGACCAACCAATCAGCCGAGAAATTGCTAATTCCCACATCCAGACAAGCTGAAAAGTTAGCTCTAAGATTTAACAGCCCATGATCAATCTAAGAAAAACATGCCAGTTGTCACCACAACTGGCATGTTTTTAATCCTAGCACGCCTTTAATCCTCGCACTTGGGAGGTAGAGGCAGGTGAATCTTTGTGAGTTCAAGGCCAGCCTGGTCTACAGAGTGAGTTCCAGGACAACTGGGGCTACAGGGAGACCCTGTCTCGAAAAGACAAAAAAAAAAAAAAAAGAAAAAAGAAAAAAAGAAAAAGAAAAACATACATACAATAACAACCCAGAGATCTTGCCAGGTGGTACAACCTATAGAAATTCCATTTATTCTGTGCAACAGGCAGCTTCTATAGGTTGGGACGGGCAGCCCATACATTGCATGACATCACCTCCCAGCGGCCACTCCTAGACCTCTGCACCATCACATGTCATCCCAACTTGTGTGTGTAAACAGAGGGGTTGTGTGATCGTTACTTGTGGCTCTGAAGTATGCTGGCTGAAATGTTAGCCCTCACATGCACAAGCTTGGGTCTGCCCACATCTCCCCCTTCTGTTTTTGCCCCCACAAGCTCAGAGCCTGTGATAGTAATGGTGGTCAGTTATTCTTCGCTTTGGTCGAGTGGCCACGACTATTTCACAAAAGTACTAAGACTAATTGATGCCCATGTGAAAACCAAATATTGGGTATACCAATTAGCAATGCCCACGTGAACCCAATTAGCAAGCATCTGTGTTCAGCTCTTGTACAACCCAGGGTCCCCATGGCTAGTTGGAAAGGTTTGTATACACAAACATGCTAATCAAATAAAAGTTCAGTCAGTTTTTGCTGTGATTTCACAATTCATCCCCCTTCTTTGGCCCTTACAAACTGACACACCTACCTCTTCTGCGAGAGTCCCTGGGCCTTGGAGGGAAGGCTGAGAGAGAGAGGGAGATAGGATGATCCATTTTTCTCTGAGGTGACACATCAAACTCTTGGGTCTAAGTTCTGTTTTCAATGGACTGATGGGTCATTTACAGGTCTCCTTTTATTTCTAACAATAAAACACAAGTAGTAAAAGTACAGACATCTAAACAAACACTAACCATTATAACAAGTTATGCTATGGGCACAAACAAACGCTTGGATGGTATCTTAGGCAGGGCATCACAGCTCTTTAACAAAAGGATGCAACAGCTTTCTAATGTGGCCTATAAAGTCTTCTGCCAGTAGGGGTCAACCAGGCTTACAGTATCAGTGTCACCCCCCCTTCCTCCCTCCCCCCCTTCCCCCAGGAGCTGGCCATAGATCCCATTGGATTTTTCTGGGTGCACATGTACCATGCCATCACTATTGCACTACATTTTCTTTGGCAGGTAAAAGTGCAGCATGTGAGGTCTGTAGTAGAACTTCAGAGACCTTTTTTTTTTTTCAGTGATCTGCATAGTGCTCTCTGGTATCATGAAGGTCAGGTGTCCATTTTAGTGCAAGGTCTCAGCACAATTTTTCTTTCTCATGGTCACATCACACCATATCGTCAGCAGTAGGGTCTTACCATTTACTTCTTTTTTTTTGTTTTGGGGGGCCTCTAGAACCTCACTGGCCAACAGCTCCTGATAGGGCAGTCCTCCCTGGTATGTAGGTCTTTATCTACAAATACAGCTTATTTAACTATAAAGCTCCCAAAGATTCCATGGTTATACTTGGCCCTGATATCCCCTTTAATGAATTCACCCTTTATCTTGTCTCTTTAGGTGCATTGGCTATCCCTTCAACAATTTAGATAAGGAGTTAGTTAGGAGAGAATTGGCTCCTCTCCTAGCAATTTAATTAGGTTAATTGCAGTTTGGCTTAGGACCACAGGTAGTCTGTTTCCTGAAACATGAGTAATGTAGGGTCCTTTGTCAGATGTCTGAGCAGGATGGTCCATGCCAGAGGGACCTATTTCTTATGTAAAACCTGGTAACAGATTGATTATAAGCTGTCATTTTTTTTTTTTCTGTATGTGTATGAATGTACTGTCTGTATGCAAGTCTGTGCACCTGTGTTGTTCAATGCCGCGGAGGTCAGAAGAGGGTGTCGGATTCCCCTGGAACTGGAGTTTTCCTGGAATTGGAGTTTCAGATGGTTCTCAGCCACCATGTGGGTGCTGGGGATCAAACCCGGGTCCTCTGTAAGAGCAGTTGGTGCTCTTAACCACTAGGCCATCTCTCCAGCCCCTGTAAGCTGTTATTTTGATTTGTAAGGTGGGGCCCATGGTTGGATTAAGGGCAGAATCATTACCAAAATTTAGAGATAGGATACTAGTCCAAAGGGATGGGCATGTATGTCCATGTTGCCACACTTTCTGGATGTTTGGACAGATCAGCTCCCCTTTCCCTGGGTTTTGGTCCATTCCTTGCAGTTTAAGGGCTAATGCTTCTTGCTGGAACCCAGATGAGGGCTCCATCTGTGGGAAGACACAAGTAAACCCTTTCCCTGTAGTTAGCAGTGAATTTGGTTGGTCATTTATTTATTTATTCATTTATTTTTTAATTGTTCAAACATTGGACCCTGCCATAGTACCAATGCTGTTAGAGGGCTCTAATGTTTATGAACTGGAGTTATCATGTCTGGTTTCAAAATTGACAGAAAGTTTTCTGTTTTTGTTTGTTTGTTTATTTATTTATTTATTTATTTATTTATTTATTTATTTATTTTTTGGTCTTTTTGAGACAGGGTCTCCCTGTAGCCCCAGCTATCCCCAGCTATCCTAGAACTCTGTAGACCAGGCTGGCCTTGAACTCACAAAGATCCACCTGCCTCTGCCTCCCAAGTGCTAGGATTAAAGGCGTGCGCCACCACTCCCGGTGGAGCAAGTTCTACATGACCAATTATTTCCATATGCTTAGAGATGTTTTATATGGGTTTGGCAAAAACAACAAACAAAACAAAACAAAACAAAACTCTCTGTTCTTTCTAAAGGTGACCTACCTGGTAGTCATGTCTTACATATAAAACATATCTAAATGTAGAAATAAATTGCACCCTCTAGCAGAAGTTATCATTTCCTAAATTAATTTATATTCTTAAGGACCAGGAACCCTATTGTAATTTGACAGTTGTAGTTTACACAACAATTTATCAGAGAGTAGATTACCAAAAATCTTGCCTCAGGTTTCAAAGGAGTGGATACAGTAGGTAGACAGTATGTACTTTGTATTTCATTAGTTACTTTTAATATAGACATTATATACTATGAGAGAAATAACAATGACTCTTGTTGAAATTAGTTCATCCCTTAGCTGTTCTTAACTTTCCAATGTTTTTACTCTTAGGCTGTTTGGTTGTTTTTATTTTTATTTTTTCCTGTCACAGGGTCAGGGGGCCTGCCAGAATCTGGACAAGAGACTTGGAGAACATCTTGAGACAACAAGGTTGAGTCTGAAGTTAGAGAGCCAATCCCATCTTCAGAGTCAGTTTCTCAGTGACCTCAAACAATGTGTGATTATTTACTAATAACTTATACAAAAAGGCATTTTTCTTTAGAATTTAATTCAGTGGTTTACATAGAACAGGATATCGTTTAAAAATTGACAGTAGTAGAAGTGACTACAGTTAACTGTCTCCCGCAGTATATAGGAAATTAGGAAGTCATGAGGGCTTAAAACACAAGCATGCAATACACACAGACACACACGCACACACACACACAGACACACACAGACACACAGGCACACACACAGACATACACACGACAGACAGACATGACAGACAGACAGACACACACAGATACACACACACACACACACCACACACACACATGTGCGCACACACAGAGTGTTAAAGGGAACAGGCTGTTAGGCCATCCTGTGAGGAGGGAATCACATTGTTGTAGAAACACAAAGCAGTTCCCCAAAATAGTCTAACACTGCCTTCCTCCATCCCTGAAAACAAGTGGCTGGGCTGGTCCAGGTATTCCAGTAATCAGTTTCCATAAAGTACTTTAAGAGAAACTGTCCCAGATCATCAGGTTCAGGAAGGCATCAGGGTCTACCATTGAGCAAAATTCTTAAGGTGTGGTGAGATTAAAAGATTAGAATAAATTTTGTTGCTTAGGACTTGTAGCTAAGTGCAAGTATATATTTACTTAAGGATGTGTAGGGTACCTGGGTTTTTAAAGAAAAATATAGTTTGATTAGGCATGCCAGGATGAAATTTAAATCAACAGTTTTTGTGCACAAAAATGAAGAAAAAGCTTAAGTAGCCATAGCTCAAAATCATGTTGAAACAAAGTAACACATGAAGACAATTTAATTAAGTGATATCTCTCTGCAAGAAAGTATGTTAGATCCTAATACCTGGAAACATACAAAATCATGACCATTTAAGGAAATTTTTAAAAGCCGTGAATTAAATTTTAAAGAATAGAAAGAACTAGAACTTGATATAAACATTATGTAAAACAATGTAAGCGTTTGACATAGTTTCTTTTAGAAATCAGTAAATATATTAAAGATGTCAAAATCTAAAATAATCCCTTAAAAATAGGTAAACAGGGGTGGGGTGGGGAATATGGACAGGGAATGTGTGTAAATTGGAGTGAGAAATGATGTATGAAATACACAAAACATCAAGAAAAATATTTTATAAAAAAGTACGTAAAGTAAAAATCCCAAATAGTCACCTTTAAAATCCAGTAACTATACCATATAAGAAGGTAAAATGTAAAATAGTTCTATACAAAAACCTAGGAAAGACTGCGGAGAAGAAAAAATAATCCATTTTAAATTTCAAGTGTTTCTGTGATCTAATGGTTAAATTGGAATTTAAATCGGTTTTTGGAATTTTTTTTTTTAAGCTAGAAAGAGGACTCAGTAAAGAGCACTTCATGTTCTTCCGGAGAACCCCATTTGGTTTCCAATACCCATGCTTGGTGGCTCGTTACTGCCTGTAACTCCAGCCCCAGGGGGATACAGCACCTTTCATATCCACTAGCACTTGCACACATGCGCACAAGTGCCCCGCCCCACAAAAATATACATCAGATTAAAAATAATAATACATCTTTAAAAAGTAGAATTAATTCTTGTCAGGCATGGTGGTGTAAGCCTTTAATCCTAGCACGTGGGAGGCAGAGGCAGGCAGATCTCTGTGAGTTCAAGGCCAGCCTGGTCTACATAGTGAGTTCTAGGATAGCTGGAGATACAGGGAGACCCTGTCTCAAAAAGACCAAAAAAAAAAAAAAGTAGAATCCTTAGGGCTGGAGAGATGGTTCAGAAGTTAAGAGCACTGGCTGCTCTTGCACAGGACCCGGGTTTTATTCCCAGGACCCACATGGCAGCTAGCAGTCATTTCTAACTCCTGTTCCAGGGGTATCTGATGGCGTCTTCTGACCTCTGTGGGCATTGCATGACACTGATGCACTTATACACATGGCAGACAATACACTCATACACATAAAATAAATGAATAAATTAAAAAATTTCTGGCTGGGCGTGGTGGCACAGGCCTTTAATCCTGGCACTTGGAGACATAGGCAGGTGGATCTTTGTGAGTTCAAGGCCAGCCTGGTCTACAGAGTGAGTTCCTAGACAGCTGGGGCTACAGGGAGACCCTGTCTTGAAAAGACTGAAAAAAAAATCCTTCCAGATAACTTTCCTATTTTGTACTAAAAATATCATGTCAAATTTCCCTGGAATTATTTTTCCTACTGAAATAATGAATTAACATGTAAAAATTTTATTGTTAGCAAAGAAAAACAACTATGGTTATACACTTAAAACTTTTATTAAAGTGCCTTTAATATATTAATTAATAAATTGCCTTTAACATTGGTCTTGGGAGTGCTTGTGAGATGGCTCAGCAGTTAAGACCACCGGCTGCTCTTGCAGAGGACCCAGCTTCAAATCCCAGTACCCACATCATGGGTAAACTGTCCATAGCTCCAGTACCAGGGGATCTGATGCCCTCTTTTGACCTCTGTGGTCATTGCAGACATGGGTTCACTTTTACATTCAGGCAGAACACTCATACACATAAAATTTTTTTAAAAAAGATTGGTCCTAGGGATTAAGCGTAGTGCCCATACATGCTAGGCAAGTGCTCTATTCTGAGCTGCACACCCAACTCTAAAATGAAATTTTACAAAATAGTCTTATTTTAGATAAATAAGGACCGTGTACATGCTAGGGAAACACTCTATTACTGTGTCACATCTTTAGCTCTTGGTTTATTTTTGAGAAAGAGTCTCACTGTTTTGATCAAGTTCCCTTTGATCTTACTATGTAGCCCTGGCTGGCATCAAACTTGTTTTATTCCTGGTTCTACCTTCTGTGTGATGTGTGTCACATGCCTGGCTTCCTTTGTATTTTTTGATATCTTTATTTCTAGTAGAACATTTAGTTTTTACCTGAATCAGCTTATAAGACTTAGCTTCTTAGGAAGTTTGCCATAGCAATTTGTTGCCTTTTAGATAGTGTTCTTGTAACTCTTTGGAAGAGTTATAAGCTTACTTATGTTTAATCATGTTATTCTGCTCACTTTATTTTCTGTTTCAAATACCCAGGAAACTGATGCTCCTGTTTAATCTGTCTCCTTGAGCTCCTAGTTCATTTAAGTATATGTAGGATAGGAAAGTGAGAAGGAAATAGCTATAAAGGATGGTTATGCCTTGAACATCAAATCCCTGTCATTATATCTCCAATTATAAGTATTTTTTTACTTATTCTATCTCCCTTCCCTATTTCTCTATCTTCCCAGAATGCCTTTTCTTTCCCAAAAGTAGAAACTTCAGGCTTCATTTATATACATGAATGCATCAGTTGAATTTAATTATCACCCTAAGGATTATGTCTTAATTCAATTTTGTAATATTGTTTCCTTATGAATTGCTTCAGTTTTCAGAAAAAAATCTTATAATCTTTTACATAGAACTTTTAAATTTAAACCATTTTAAAGAACCAATGAAAAATTGAGTTTTATAACTTTGTTTTTTTATTTTTTTTTTAAATTAATATATATTTTATCAAATCTACATCCATGTCCCCCCATGCCCCCCCACCAGAACTCATGCATTCTGCCAAACATGGCTCTCAATCTCCCTCTCAGTCTTTCTCAATATTCTCCATGTGGAAGTTGACTGTTTTGAGCAGAAATTCACTGTTTCAGTCAGTTCTTTGATGCAGTCCTTTCTGTTGTTATTGTTTCCAATATTCATCACTTCCAATTGCTTTGGACCAAAGCTCAAGGGGCCATGCACAAGAAATTCTTACAACTAGGTAATTTGCACTAGCATCCACAGATGAGGGATACCATTCATCTTTTGTTTTTCTGGGACTGTGTTACTTCACTCAGCATGATGTCCTCTAGCTCCAGCCATTTTCCTGCAAAGCTCATGATGTCATCTTTCTTTACTGCTGCATAGAACTTCATTGTGTAGATGTACCACATTTTCTCTATCCACTCATCAGTTGAGGGGCATTTGGGTTGGTTCCAGCTCCTTGCTATTGTGAAGAGAGCTGAAATAAACATGGCCGTGCATGTATCTCTGCAGTGGGGTGAGTCTTGAGGGTACATGCCTAGGAGTGGTATGGCTGGGTCGGGTGGCAAGTTCATTCCAAGTCTTCCAAGGGTTCTCCACACTGCTTTCCATAGTGGCTGTACGAGTTTACATTCCCACCAGCAGTGGATGAGTGTTCCCCTTTCCCCACAACCTCTCCAGCACTTGGTATCATTTGTTTTCTTGATCCTAGCCAGTCTTATTGGAGTAAGATGATATCTTAAAGTGGTTTTCATTTGCATTTCCTTAATGATTAGTGATGTTGAGCAGTTCTTGAGGTGTTTCTCAGACATCTCTAATTCCTCGCTTGTGAAGTCTCTGTTCAGTTCTTTGCTCCATCTATTGAGCGGGTCGTTTGTTTTCTTTTTTCTTTGTTTTTTGAGTAGTTTATATATTCTGGAAATCAATGCTTTGTCAGATGTATCTGCAGTGAAGGTTTCCTCCCACTCTGTGGGATTTCTCTTCACTTCCTTGATTGTTTCTTTTGATGTACAGAAGCTTTTGAGTTTGATGAGGTCCCATTTGTCAATTGTCGACCTTAATTCTTGTGCAGCTGCTGTCTGATTTAGGAAGTCTTTTCCTACGCCTATGTCTTGTAGTCTGCTGCCAACTTTTTCTTCTATCACCTTCAGAGTTTGGGGTTTCACGTTGAGGTCTTTAATCCATCTGGAGTTGACTTTTGTACAGGGTGAGAGGTAGGGGTTTAATTTCATTCTTCTACAAGTGGTGATCCAGTTTTGCCAACACCACTTGCTGAAGATGCTGTCTTTTCTCCATTGTGGTTTCTTGGCCCCCTTGTCAAATATGAGATGGCTGAAATTGTATGTGCTCAGATTTGGATCTTCGGTTTTGTTCCATTGGTCAACAGGTCTGTTTTTGTGCCAGTACCAGGCTGTTTTTATGACTATAGCCCTGTAGTATAGTTTAAAATCTGGTATAGAGATCCCTCCTGTGTAGCTCTTTTCACTCAGGATTGATTTGGCTATTCGGGGTCTTTTGTTTCTCCAAATGAATTTAAGAACTTTTGTTTCCAAGCCTGTGAAGAAACTCTTGGGGATTTTGATTGGGATTGCATTAAATCTATACAAGAGTTTTGGTAAAATGGACATTTTTACAATGTTAATTTTCCCAATCCATGAGCATGGGAGGTTTTTCCATCTTCTGAGGTCTTCTTCAATTTCTTTCTTTAAGGGTTTAAAATTTTTGTTGTAGAGGTCTTTGGTGTCTTTGGTTAGGTTTGTTCCTAGGTATCTTATTGTTTTTGAGGCTATTGTGAGTGGGAAGGTCTCTTTGAATTCTTTCTCCAGTTGCTTGTTCTTGGTGTAAAGAAAGGCCATTGATTTTCTAAGGTTAATTTTGTATCCTGCCACTTTGCTGAAGCTGTTAATCGTTTCTAGGAGTTTTCTGGTGGAGTTTTTTGCATCTCTTAAGTAAACAATCATATCATCAGCAAATAGGGATAGTTTGACTTCCTCTTTTCCAATTAGTACTCCTTTAATATCCTTTTCTTGCCTTATTGCTCTAGCAAGTGTTTCAAGCACTATATTGAAGAGGAGTGGTGACAGGGGGCAGCCTTGCCGAGTTCCTACCTTTAAAGGGGATGTTTCTGTCATTTCCCCATTTAGTATGATATTGGCTGTGGGTTTCCTGTATATGGCTTTGATTACATTGAGGAATGATCCCTCCAATCCAATTCCTTCTAGGACTTTAAGCATGAAGGGATGCTGGATTTTGTTAAAGGCTTTTCAGCATCAATTGAGATGATGGTGTGGTTTTTGTCTTTCATTCTGTTTATATGTTTGATGATGTTTATTGATTTTTGTATGTTGAACCATCCCTGCATTTCTGGTATGAATCCAACTTGGTCAGGATGGATGATCTTCTTGATGTGGGTCTGTATGCGATTTGCCATTATCCTGTTTAAAATTTTGGTATCTGTTTTCATTAGGAAGATGGGTCTATAATTCTCCTTTTTAGTTGTATTTTTCCCTGGTTTTGGTAAGAGAGTGATGCTGGCTTCATAGAAGGAATTTGGGAGAATTCCCTCTGATTGTATCCTTCTAAATAGTTTCAGTAATAATGGTTGTAGGTCTTTTTGAAATGTTTTATAGAATTCTGCTGTGAAACCATCTGGGCCTGGGCTTTTTTTAGTTGGGAGGTTTCTTATTACAGCTTCAATTTCTTCATGTATTATGGGTCTGTTTAAGCTGTGGATCTCTTCTTGGTTGAGCTTTGGTGATTCCCAGGATTTCAGGTATTCGTCCATTTCTTCTAGGTTTTCAAACTTGGTAGAGTATAGGTTTTTGAACTATTCCTGTATAATTTTCTGGATCTTTTCCTTATCTGTTGTGATGTTTCCCTTTGCATCATGGATTGTATTGATTTGGAGGTGTTCTCTTTTGGTTAACTGGGCTAGAGGTCTGTCTATCTTGTTTATTCTTTCAAAGAACCAACTTTTGGATTGATCGATTTTTTTTTTTGTATTGTTTTCTTTGTTTCTATTTCATTGATTTCTGCTTTGATTTTTGTTATTTCTTCTTGTCTGTTGGAGTTTAGTGTTCATCCGTTGTTGCCTCTCAAGTGGTTTTAGCTGTAGTGTTAGAGCATTCACTTGTGCTCTTTCTGTTTTTCTAATGTAGGCACCCAGGGCTATAAACTTCCCTCTGAGGACTGCTTTTAAGGTATCCCATAGGTTTTTTTGTGTTGTATTGTCATTGTCATTCAGTTCCAGGAATGCTTTTATTTCTTTCTTTATCTCTTCCTTGAGCCATTCATTATTCAAGAGTGAGTTGTTTAGTCTCCATGTGTTTTTTAGGCAGGAGGGCTTATCCTGGAGTTGATGTTGTCTGATAGAATGCATGAAATTATTTCAATCTTTTTGTATTTGTGGAAGTTTCTTCTGTGTCCCAGTATGTGGTCAATTTTGGAGAATGTCCCGTGGGGTGCTGAGTAGAAAGTGTATTCTCTGGTATTAGGGTGGAATATTCGGTAGAGGTCTATGAGGTCCATTTGGTGTATCATATCGTTCAGTTCAGATGTCTCTCTGTTTATTCTTTGTCTGTTGACCTATCCAAAGGACTCAGTGGGTTATCGAAGTCCCCTACTATGAGTGTACTGGGGTTAGTGTGTGACTTGTGGTCCTGGAGAATTGTCTGTATAAAGTTTGGTGTATCAGAGTTTGGGGCATATATATTCATAATTGTGAAATCTTCTTGGTGAATTGTTCCTTTGATAAAAATGAAATAGCCTTCTTTGTCTCTTCTGATTTCTTTTACTTTGAAGTCTATTTTGTCTGATATTAAAATAGCAACACCTGCTTTCTTTTTGGTACCATTTGCTTGGAATATTTTTTTCCATCCTTTCACTTTAAGGTGGTGCCTGTCCTTGAAGGTAAGATGTGTTTCTTGTAGACAGCATATCGATGGATTCTGTTTCCTAATCCAGTCTCCCAGTCTATGTCTTTTGATTGGGGAATTTAGTCCATTAATATTTAAGGTTATGACTGATAGGTTTGTGTTGCTTCCTTTTGCCTTATTATCCATCTGCGGTTTTGATTTAGGTTTCTACTTCTGCAGTTATGCTTTTATTGATTTTCCTCTTCTTCTAGGTGCCTGGGGATGGTTTGCTCTTTCTCTGTTCTTTCGAAGTGCTTCAAGTATTCTCTGGAAGGGTGGTTGTTCTCTGGACATGTTTCTTTTTTTATTTTTTTTTCTTTTTTTTTTTTTTGGGCTTGTTTCGAGGACATGTATTCTTTCAACGTTGTTTATTCATGGAAGATTTTTTCTCTCTCCTTCAAGGATGAAATTGAATTTTTGCGCGTGGTAATACCGGTTAATAATCCTGGGTTGGCAAGCTATTTCCTTTAACACTGGAAAATTGCTTTTGTCCCCACATCTTCTTGCTTTCATTACAGTTGCATTGAGAAGTCAGTTGTAGTTCTGATGGTTCCCCCTTATACGTCACTTGTTTGTTTTCTTCCTGTGTACTTTAAGTATTTTGGTCCTTTGTTTTTGGTGTTCTAGGCATTTTAAATATAAACTGTGGCATGAGTAGTTTTCTTTTCTGTCCTGTCTATTCTGTTCTGTGAGTGCTTCATTGCGTTTCTTGTATTTGTATATGTTTTGTCCTTTTATAGGTGGGAAGTTTTCTCAATCTATTAATCGCGTTGAAGACTTGATCAATAAACCATTCTCTTTGGATTCTCTCTGCCTTCCTCTTTATTGCTATGATGAGCAGATTTGAAATGTTTTCATAGTGTCCCACAGTTTCCTGTTGTTCCACTTTTTTGGTGTATTTTTTAAGTTTTTTTCCATTAATCTTTCCTTTGAGTTTTTTGTGTTCTAGGTCTTATCTTATCCAGAATCTTGATAGTTCCTTTGTTTCTCGTCCTCCTTCTCTGCCTTCTGAGGCTTTTTCATTGCCTTTCCATGATTTGATGACGGTGTTTACTGTTCTTTTTCATTTTCTCCTCTCTTCTGATTTCCTTTAGTATTTCTTCTTCTTTTTGGAGCTTTCTCAATCTCTTTCCTGAGAGCTCATTTGTGTTGAGCTGTCGTTGGTTTCCTTATCTTTTTCAGCTGGGATCTTTTCAATGTTTCGTTCTTCCTCCAAAGTTGTTTGTCATTCTCTCTCTCTAGGTCCTTCTTGAGTCTTTTTATTCTTTTTCTTAGTTCTTTTGATTTGTTCTCTTATAATAATCTTTGTAGTTTTTAATAGTTCCCAATTGTTGTTTTTCTGGTATCTGTGTTGTCCTGGGGCAATTCCCAGAGGAGATACCACTGAGGAAGTCATCCATAGGGTTTGGTAGAGCTTCTTGGTGGGGGTTATCCTCCCCTTTCCTGTTGTCTCTTCTTTGTGTTCCTGGCATATGGGCTTCTCCTTGCCTGTATTCCAATGTGAGTCAAATGCCTCTTCACTGTGTTGAAGTCGTGCTTTGCTTGCCTCCGTCAGAGCCTTCAATAATCGGCGAGTTGGTGGGGGTGGGGGTGGGGGTGGGGGTGGGGGGGTGGGGGTTTGTGGGTGCTCTTCAACTTGTCTCAGGAGATCTCAGATTTCAAGACTCACACAACCCTACCTTTAACACCAAGTGGGAGGACAACTCTGCCCCCACAGCCAGAAAAGCCAATTAAGCCAAAGACAACTGGATTAATGGATTAACTAGGTTAAGTCAATCAACAATCAGACTTGCTGAAGCACCCAGTTCCTATCTACCTTCTTGTGCTTCAGCTGGTCTCCGAGTTTTATAACTTTGAACTCTAACAAGTTTTTAGCATTCCTAACTGTATTTTTTAAAATATATAATAGCTTTATTATAAATCACATATCTCTCATAAAATTTCCTATCATTTAAAGCTATTCAGTATTAGTTTTAAACTTTTTAAATCCTTCATATTTTTTGCTTTTAAATTGAATTGTTTTATGTGTGGGTTTTTATTTATTTATTTATTTATTTATTTATTTTTGTCTTTTTAAGACAGGGTCTCCCTGTAGTCCTGGCTGTCCTGAAACTCTCTCTGTAGACCAGGCTGGACTTGAACTCATAGAGATCTGCCTGCCTCTGCCTCCGGAGTGCTGGGATTAAAGGCGTGTGCCACCATGCCTGTCTATTAAGTTTAGATTTTTAACTTTAGAATTATATTAAAAATTGAGGAATTCTGGGGGGGCTGGAGAGATGGCCTACCGGTTAAGAGCACCAACTGCTCTTGCAGAGGACCCGGTTTAATCCCCAGCACCCACATGGCACCTGAGAGCCATCTTTAACTCCAGTTCCAGGGGAATCTGATGCCCTCTTCTGAACTCCACGGCATTGCAGGACACGGGTGCACAGACCTGCGTGCAAGACAGTACATTCATACACATATATAATAAATAAAATTTAAAAAAGACAAAAATTTTTTTAAAAAAATTTAGGAATTCTGGAGTGAAGGAGGTTGTTATCCATGAAACCCCTTATTTTTATCAGACATGCTTTGTATGTACTTATTTGTTAATATAACTTTGTTGAATTCTTTTTTACTTTTAGTTGACTTATCAAGTTATTTTATCGACTGGTCTAATTTTCTTTGTTTTATTGTAATAAATAACACAACCGAAAGCAACTTGGGATGGAAAGGATTTATTTCATCATTGAAAGAAGCCAAGACAGGAGTGTGAGGCAGAAACCATGGAAGACAAATGCTGGTCACTAGCTTGTTACCCTTGGCTTGCTCAGTTACTTTTCTTTTCTTTTTTTTGGTCTTTTTGAAACAGGGTCTCCCTCCAGCCCCAGCTATCCTGGAACTCACTCTGTAGACCAGGTTGGCCTTGAACTCACAAAGATCCGCCTGCCTCTGCCTCCCAAGTGCTAGAATTAAAGGTGTGCACCACCACGCAGTTACTTTTCTTATGTAGCCCAGGACTTCCTGTCTAGGATGCCCTGTCAATCGTTGGCTGGGCCCGCTTACATCAATTGCAATGAAGAAAATGACTTACAAATATGCCCATAGTCCAGTCTGATCTGGGAAATTCTTCTGTTGAGGTTCCCTCATTCCAGGTGTCTCCCAGGTGACTCTAGGTTTTTGTTAGCTTGATAGCTGAAGATCAGTCATCTAGTTTTTTTTTTGAGACGGGGATCTTACGTAGCCCAAACTGATCTCATATTCACTATGTAGCTGCGGATGACCTGAACTTCTGATCCTCCAGCCTGTACTTCCCATGTGGTCCCATACTTGGTTTTATGCCATTTGGGGGACCCATTTTAGGGCCTCATGTATACTAGGCAAGCCCTCTATCAAGCGAGCTACATCGCCAGCTTAATGTCAGTGTACATATTATGTGGAATATAAATCTATCCTACTAGCTTTATAATTATCAGTGAGGAAAGAAGGAAATAATAGCAACATAAAATTGCCAGTTTCTCTAAACAGTGTAAGAATATATAGAGCTGTTAGAGATGGGCTGCTAGGCTTACCTTCTAAGTGGTACAGCAGCTTTTATTTCTGCTCTGCAAAAGCCAACGTCTGTATAAGACTCCCAGCTGCCTTAAGACCACCATGCTGTGAGGGAGCCCAAGCTGGCTATTTAGATCTGATAAGTAGGGAAGCATTGCTACACCTTGCATCAGTGATGCCCTCTAATACTGTCAAGACTAGTCTAGTTGTTTAGTACAGTAGAGTGAGTGGTCCCACACGATACCACGTGAACCCTTCCTATATTCACAAGCCACATGAACCCTTCCTAAATTCACAAGCCACAGAGTGTGAGATAAATTATTTTCAGCCACTCAGTTTTGTACTGATTTCTTGTGTACCACTAAGCATTTGATGTATCAAACTGGGTTTTAGTGTAGAGACTTACATCAACTTAAAAGAAAATACTGAATATTGATCTCATTACATTTCTTTGTGAATCTAATTAACAGTATTTCAGTCAACCAAAATGATTAAAGAAATGCCAGTGTAAAGACTTGCAATGAGCAAAGAACTGGGATTAAAGGAGAGCTATAGAGTAAATAACAGCGATATGCTTTGTCAAGGAAATAGTTTGACAGTGAAAAATGTGATGAAAGTGTGTACAAAAAATTGCTACATTCAGCAATCAGGCTTCACTGTCATATTGCTTTTTTTTAAAATCATGTTTTTTTTGTGTGTATTGTGCAACAAAACAAATGAATTATGTTATTATTGTATTATGTCTTCTGTTCTTATGATTCAAGAGTCTTAGTGGCTAAGATACACATATGTAAGACAGAAGATTAAATAAACACCCTGTGCTTTTGATTCTGAATTGCCGAATTGGAAGTATTGGTGTGAAGTAATTTAATTTAAAAATAGCATAAGCCTTATATACATATGTTTTTATACATCTGTAGATGCATAATTTTAAACTGAGAATATTTTATGTGTGTTGTAGAATAAATCAAATGAATATTTATGCCATATTTTAATTCTGACATTTGCTGCCTATATCTATGGAAAAAGTTCAAAAAATGAGCAAGCCTAGTTTCCAGAATGTGGTCTTGAAATGCCATTTCCTCTTAAAAGAAACCAAGGCTTCTTTGAGAAATCTTTGATTTCAGACTGGGGAAGGTAATATTAAAAGTGATCTTAAAACATTTTAAAAATTATTTATATTTTTATGTCTATGAGTGTATTGGCTCCATGTATGTAAGTGCACTCATGTGCAATGCCCAAGGAGAAAGAGGGCGGCAGATTCCCTTGAACTGGAGTTATGGATAGTTGTTAATGGCTGTGTAGATGCAGGGATCTGAACAAAGGTCCTCTGAAAGAGCAGCAAGTGCTCTTAACCATTGAATTATCTCTCCAGCCCCTTGAAACATTTTATACCAGGTACCAAAGAAGATATCAGTAACTGCCAGGTTCATGACAAAGGAATTTGAGAGCTAATTCAAAGATGTCTTGAGTGACCAGGTGTCTCATCTCAGTTTTATCCCTGAAAGTCAGAAATCAGAATGAGAAACCTTAATCTCATGTACAGTGGTATAGTTGCTTACTCTTAGAGACTTCAGCCAGTCAAAGTAGGGCAGTTTGAACATCAGTAAGAACTAAAGTTACAATGCATTGACAGCTCCTTGTTATGCTTAAATCTGTGAGTTCATAAAGGAAAAAACAAACAAACCACAAAACACAAAGTTAAACCACCCCTTCCCCAGATTGGTCATGTTAGGAAAGTCTTCCTTTTGAGGCTGACAAACCAAGAGAAAGATCAAGTATTCTTTTTTAAAATTTTTGTTTGTTATTTTTATTTTATGTGTATGAGTGTTTTGCCTGCATGTGTGTAAGTGCACTCATGTCAGTGCAGTGCCTGCAGAGTCAGAAGAAGGCATCATATTACCCTGGAACTTGAGTTACAGATGGTTATTAGGTACCAACATGGGTGCTGGGAATTAAACCCCGGTCCCCTGCAAGAGCACTCAGTGCTCTTTACCACTGAGGCATTTCTCCAACTCCCAGATCAAATATTCTTATATGAAGAGAACCCCTGAATAAATAGTAGATGAGGTAGAATTTCTTTGTACCTAGAAAGTTTATATTCTAGCAAATAAAGTTGAAATGTAGAATTGGATTTCACAGTCACAGGTTTTAATGGATTTGACATTTAATGTCTGACAACACAAAAAGAGAAAAATCATACCTATATGCCATCCCCTGAGGATTAATCTTGCCAAAAATATTTATTTATTTATTTATTTATTTATTTATTTATTTATTTATTTATTTATTTATGTGTGGAGGCCAGAGAAGGGCATCAACAGGTATCTTCCTGCTATTCCTCTCTACCTGTTATTTGGGCACTGGAATCTAAACTCCGGTGCTGCAATATGATCTCTGTTCCTAATAATTATACAACAAGTGCTTTTAACCACTAAGCCATTTTTCTAATCCTTTCCCGAAAATCTAAAATCGGAATCTGTTGAAGCTCTCTGTATCCAACGAGTTTATTGGAAATATGAGAGACAGAGGAACTTGTTAACGTGCACTATAGAAAGGCTGTCAACATTTCAGTTGTGGGAAATCTTGTAGGACAGATGATCCAATATATTCAACAGATTTCCAAAGAAAAAGATGAGGAAACCTGTAGATTAAAAAGTATATAAAGGGTTGGCTTAGTGGTTAAGAGCATTGACTTCTCTTGCAGAGGACCTGGTGTGATTCCCAGCACCCACATGGTGGTAACTCCAGTTCTAGGGGATCTGAGCTCTCTTCTATCCTCTGCAGGCATTGTATGACACAGGTGCACTTACAGACATATAGATGATACACTCATACACTTAAACAATAAGATAATAATAATAATATAAAAATCTGTAACTCAGGGCTGGAGAGATGGCTCGGTGGTTAAGAGCACTAGGTGCTCTTGCAGAGGATCCAGGTTGGATTTCCAACACCCACATGGTGGCTAAAAACTATCTATAACTTCAGTTCAAGGGGAATCTGATGCTTTCTTCTGACCTCTGTGGGCACAGCATGACATAGGTGCACTTACATGCAGGCAATGCACTCATACACATAAAATAAAAATAAATCTGTAACTCAAATATGTGAATATGTCTATTTACGTATACATATATATATATTGTTTAGTAATATATCTGTGAAAAAAGATAAGGATATCACTGTAATAGTGAGAACAATGATTTATCTCTGGTGGTGGGGGTGATGGATAGTGACATGTGATGTAATGTATGGTGGCTGTCTGTTTTCTCTCTGGTGGTTCTAAGTATATTTAGCTATAAATCTGTGAATATGTATTATGGTATTTATGTGTAGTAAAAGGCCAAAAAGTAAGGAAAGGAAATTGATTATAAGGGGGAGATGTGTATTGGGACATGGTGAGAACTGATGCCTTATAGATTATCTAAGACTTGTTCAATGAGGATTTATTAAATGCTATTTTTGGAAAATCCAACTAATCTGTAAATAGTTTATGAAAGTGTATTAAAAAGAGGGCTGGAGTGTTGAAAACTGTTTTTAAAAAACTGACTCAAGCAGAGTGGATTTCAGAGAGAGAGACTGGAAAGCTAGCCAGACCATTGTATTAAACTGGATTAAGACAGTCTCTGCAGGAATAGAGCCAAGACAACAAAGATTATATTATGTCTTAGGACAGTGAGTGAGATTGTTAGGAATAAAATAGTAGAAGTGAACTTGGAGATCTTACATTTGAAGGCATTCCCTGTATTTGGTAGGACTAGGAAATTCTGGAGGGACAGTTGGGGTGACTATGGTACAGTCTGGTATTTCTCCTTATGCTGCATTTAGGATCTCAGAAATGCTTGTGAAAGATTCTACATTTCATATTGTTCATCTTAATATGCCAGTTCTGCCAGGCTTGGTGACACATTCTTATAATATGATCATTACTTAAGAGGTGAAGGTGGGGTCTGAATAATTTTTGTTACACATGGCGAGTTCTAGACCAATGTGGACACTGTCACTGCCTCCAAAAATGAATGATGAATGAATTGGTAGTAGTAGTTGTTTTGTTGAGAGTAGTTCTGACATAGATATATGAGTGATTTTTTTTTTTTTTTTTTTTTTTTTTTTTTTTTGAGACAAGGTCTCCCCGGAGCCTCAGGCTGTCCTGGAACTGAGTGATTTTTTTAGTGTTACTCCTTTTTATGTTTTGAATTTTAAATTGTGAAAGTGACATTTAATTAAAAGATAAAAATGCCCAAATCTTCAATTTCTAGGGAGAAATTGTTTTTCAAACTATGGTTACTATGAAAAGCAGTCAAGAAAATGTGCTTACCTGGGTGCCTTTGAGTGTATGTTTGTAAACATTTTATGTTTGTGTGTGAGTGCATGAATATGGCTGTGGTATGTTATATGTTCACCTGTAAATGAATGTTTATAGCTGGAAGGCTTAGGAATATAGTTTTCCTGGAGCTTTTAATTCTTTGTTGTGTGTGTAGTATGTTTGTGGGTATGTACACGTGTATGTGTGTGTATGTCGGGGCTAGTGGTATCTAGTGTCTTCCTCAGTTGCTCTCTACCTAACTTTTTTGGGACAGAGTGTCACTGATTCCTGGCCAGCTAGTCCTCTTTATCAGGACTAGTCCTCTTTATAAGGACTAGCTAGCCAGTAACTCCAAATCTTACTGTCTCTACTTCCCCAGTGCTGGGGTTACAGATGCATGCTGAGCCTGGCTTTTTACATGAGTGATGGGGGTCTAAATTTAGTTTCTCAGCCTTGGGTAGCAAGTGCTTACTTGCTGTCTCCTCAGCCTCTGGAACTTTTAATTCTTACTGCCACCTTTTAGGAATTTCCTCAATGAAAAATGTCCTTACTTTTCAAGTAGGTTTGGACCCATTCAAACTTGGTAGTGGTGCAGCAGCATAGACTGTCTCTCTTTTGTTGTCACTTCAGAGGATAGGAAATTACTACAGTTGTTTTTTTTTTTTTCCATCTGTTACCTTCCACCTCAACTCTCTTTAAGTCAACTATTCTTTGTCCAAATATTTGAATATATATTTATCTTTATATATAAAACCTCAGATTAGGATTTGAAGAAAACTAGGAAGTAACAAAGTATGTGATGGTTTTTTGAGTTTTGTTTTAGAATTTTTCTTTTATATAACTTATTAATAAAATCCATTAGGAAAACTCAAGCAACAGTATAACCTATTCTGGGCTGGAGAGATGGCCTAGTGGTTAAGAGCACCGACTGCTCTTGCAGAGGACCCGGGTTTGTTCCCCAGCACCCACATGGCGGCTGAGAACCGTCTGTAACTCCAATTCCTGGAGAACTCCAGTTCCAGGGGAATCCGACACCCTCTTAAAACAAACAAACAAACAAACAAAAGCCCAGTATAACCTATTCTATAAGGACTAGTGAAATTGAAGGTTTTTTTTTTTTTTTTGTGAAATTGAAGTTTTAAGAATATTCTTGACATGGAAGAATGAGGAACTAGTGTGGAGGCACTAGTAGGAAGCTGGCACAGTGGTTGTCATCTGTGGCCACACATTGGCATCATCTGGGGATGCCAGCTTATCACCCCTATAGATTCTGATTTAATTGGTTAGGAATATGGCCTTGGAAGGTTTTTTGAACCTTTCTCATTGAACTAGTGTGCAATCAAAACATACCAGTTGGCCTAGAAAAGAAAAGGAATCCAGGGCTAAAAAAAAAACAAAAAAACCTTTCAGTCCCACAGTGTCCCAATCTCAAATTCTCTCTATTTGAGATTAGTTGGAGTTTGTTATAAAGGATAAATATGGTATTGTGGATGTTCCCTATGGGATTCGATTATTATTTTTTTTTAAAGATTTGTGATTATTTAGGGTATCTGGTGGGAAACAAAAAGGCTCAATGCATCTTGTAGCATCTGGAAAGAATGGTAAGATTCATATATTAATAGTAATCACAGCAAAACTTCATAGATCAACTGTACTTTCTTAACATTGTGATTACTGAACAGGTTGCCTGTGATTTGCTTCGGAGAATTATTCGCATCCTGTATCTCAGTAAGAGACTACAGGGACAACTCCAAGGAGGAAGTAGAGAGATAACAAAAGCCGCTCAGAGTCTCAATGAACTGGGTAAGTCTTTTCTTTACTAAAAGTTTGACAGTTTTAGGTCACTTGGTTTGTAGACTTTGTTATCATCATTAACAAATATTACATAGCAATTTAAAAAGTAAGGCTATGTAGGTACAACAGCATTGTTATATTTTACAATGAGCAAGTAAAATTAGATTTCTTAAAAATGCTATTTACTAGGCTGGGTGTGGTGGTGCACGCCTTTAGTCCTAGCACTTGGGAGGGAGAGGCAGGCAGATATCTGTGAGTTCAAGGCCACCCTGGTCTACAGAGTGAGTTCCAGGACAGCCAAAGCTAAAGGGAGACCCTGTCTCAAAATATTAACAAAAAAAAGCCATTTACTTTAGAAAATGCTTATACAGTAAAATTAGCCCTTTTAATCCATAGGTTTATAAACTTGAACACATACAAAGAATTATGTTACTATGGTCACAGTCCTGATAAAAGGACATTTCTGTCTCTTGGAACATATGCTCACCATTCCTTTGTGACCACAGCTGTCCCTCCTCCTAACCCTGGCAGCTATCATCTTTTCTCTATCAATATAGTTTTGTCCTTTTTTTTTTGGTCTTTTCGAGACAGGGTCTCCCTGTAGCCCCAGCTGTCCTGGAAATCACTCTGTAGACCAGGCTGGCCTTGAACTCACAAAGATCCGCCTGCCTCTGCCTCCCAAGTGCTAGGATTAAAGGTGTGCGCCACTACGCCCAGCTAGTTTTGTCTTTTTAAGAATGACACATAAGCCGGGCATGGTGGCACATGCCTGTAATCCAGCACTTGTAAGGCAGAGGAAGGGGGATCTCTGTGAATTCAAGGCCAGCCTGGTCTACATAGTGAGTTCCAGGACAGCTGGGGCTACAGGGAGACCCTGTATCAAAAAGACCGAAAAAAAAGAAAGAAAGAAAGAAAAAAAGGAAAAGAAAGATACATAAGTGGAATCATAATGTATACCACTCTTTGAGGCTGGCTAGGTTCCCCAGTTTAATGCCTTTGAGATTTATATAAATTGTTGGGTGTAGCAGTAGTTTATTTGTTGGAATATATTCTGTGATGTGCTTGTGTTTTTTTTGTTTTGTTTTTTTTTCTTCACTGGTTGATGGACATTTGAGATCTTTCTAGCTTTTGGTGAGGATGACTAGAGCTGATATAAATACTTGTATACAGCTTTTGATGTGAGCTTTAGTTTTCTTTTCTATAGA
Source organism: Rhizomys pruinosus (assembly GCA_009823505.1). Lineage (NCBI taxonomy): Eukaryota > Metazoa > Chordata > Mammalia > Rodentia > Spalacidae > Rhizomys > Rhizomys pruinosus. The sequence continues at coordinate 6,781,036 of VZQC01008907.1, forward strand.
GCAAGTATTTGGGAGAAATGCTTTTATTTAGATGATTAGTCTCATATTTATATCTAGATTTCTTTATTTGTTCATTCTTTTCTACGATATTTAGAATAGGCCTTTGACAGTCAAGGGTTTAGAGTTCCTGGTTTTGCCTGGTAACAAGGTTTCAAATTCCCTAATTTTTCAGGGAAAACTGAATAGCTAGCGAGTACACAGAGAATAAGCCAGAACTTGGACTTTAATGAGACTGTGAGTTTCTTCTTTTCATGGGGTAACCAGTAATTTTTTGAAAGTAGATATATTTGATTGCACTTATTCTTGTGTAGATTCAGAAGGTCTTTGACTAAACGCCTTAAATATGAAGAATTTGCTTACTCTTGTTAATATGCTTTCAAAATAGTTATGCCAAAGTAACACCAGAACAATGTGCTTTGCGTGTTCTTTCTGAATTTTCCTGTGTTTGATATTTCAATTGCAAAGTATTGTAGTAATGCTTATGCTGTATTTTTACTGATCAAATAAATACATTTTTTCCCCAAGTCATGCTTCAGCATTTCAGTTGGGTGATGCTTAAATATAGACTTTGGTTAGGTTCATACTGGGGACATATCTAACCTGCTATTTAGTATGCTAGAATGTATCATATCAAAAATTAATTTTTAAGCAATGAATAATGCTTGAGTGTTGTTTTCACAGTGTGTTCTGAACAGGTATGTAAACAACCTAATATTATCTGTAATGTTTTACTCAATCATACTTAATTTCTATACTGCAAGATAGAAATTAAACAGAAGTAAAATCATTAAACAGAAGTAAAATTATTCTGTTTCTCGTATGTATTTGTTACCAATGACAATCCATCATTTTTTAAAATAGCCAAATTTTTATTTGATTGTTATCTTTTAAAATTAATAGATATGGTAATATAAATAGCGATGCTTTCTTTAAACCTATAATAATATAGTATTAGCTTTATCAAAAAAATCTTATAAATACTAAATGTTAAAAGGCTGTTGAGCCAGGTGTGGTGGCACACGCCTTTAATCCTAGCACTTGGGAGGCAGAGGCAGGCGGATCTTTGTGAGTTCAAGGCCAGCCTGGTCTACAATGTGAGTTCCAGGACAGCTGGGGCTACAGGTAGACCCTGTCTCAAAAGACAAAAAAAAAAAAAAAAAAAAGGCTGTTGAAAATACAGATTGCGGTAGAATTGTTTTAAAGTTGGATATTTTAAAATTTTAAAGCTATGGCAGCAGGGGAGATAGCTCAAGAGTTAAGAGTACTTGCTGCTCTCACATTGACAGTGGGCAACTCCTAACTGCCTAAATGCCAGTTCCAGGGAATTCAGTGCCCTCTTCTGGCCTCTGTAGGGATCTGCATGCATGTATTGCATATAGATACACTCAGGCAAACACACATACATACAACATTTTAAGTTTTATAAGTTATGTGTGATTTCATATATGAAAACTTTTTTTTTTTTGGTATTTTTGAGACAGGGTCTCTCTTTAGTCCCAACTAGCCTGGAGCTCACTCTGTAGACCAGGCTGGCCTTGAACTCAGAGAGATTCACCTGCCTCTGCCTCCTGAGTGATGGGATTAAAGGCATGAGCCACCATGCCTGGCATTTTTAAATATTTTTTTTAAACTTTTTTTTTTTTCTTAATACCAGTGTGGTTAGGTTTTGACATCAATGATTAGTAAAGTGAAGTCAGGAAGATACATTTTTCAATATATTTGAAATCAATATTTGAATAAAAGTAATTTTTTAGTCACTATTACAATTACACATATATCAAATGATATTTCAGTGATTACAGAATTTCTAAAATGACCAGTATCTGTACTTTTTGGTTCTGTATCTGGTTCTTATGTAATCAGATACAATGAGTTTACTCCTCAGTGAGTCAAAAGCCCGTACAGTATCTCCTAGTACACAGATGGCAAAGGAGATTTTTTTTTTTTGTCTTTTTGAGACAGGGTCTCCCTGTGGCCCCATCTGTCCTGGAACTCACTCTGTAGACTAGGCTGGCCTTGAACTCACAAAGATCTGCTTGCCTCTGCCTCCCGAGTGCTAGGATTAAAGGCGTGTGCCACCACGCCCTGCCAACAGGGAGATTTTATGGAGAAGACTTGGACCTAATCATATTGGAAAGGCTTCTCTTCACCTGTAGAGGTTAGCACATTCCTAAGCACACTCATTTCAAGATCATGCTTTTTCATCCATTGCATGATCAAAAATGGTGGATAAGAATGCCTCTGGGACAGATAAAATTTGTCATTATAATGAGATTATAATCAACAAATTTCTGTTTTGTTTTTGTTTTTGGCTTTTTTTGAGACAGGGTCTCCCTGTAGCCCCAGCTAACCTGGGACTGGCTATGTAGACCAGGCGGGCCTATAATCAACAAATTTCTATATTCTTCAAGCCCTCCCTAGCTTGGACCCACCTTCTAATTGGCCAGTCAGCATTAACGCACTAATGATCAGTTACCGTTCAATAGCACGATCATCTGGAACTAAGCCATCAACATACGAGCGTTCTGGGAGATACTTCCTATCCATACCATTGCTATAAGATGCTGGTTTACAATCTAGAACATTAATTTACTAATGTGCAATGAAATAATGAAATGCTAGCCTTTGGACTGAAAATACTTTTTCCTCCTTGTACAGATGAAATGGGCACATAAATTTATAATAAAAGCTTGCTTATAATTGAGTTAAACCCATTAAAGCTGTTGTTGGTTCAGATGTTTGATGAAAAGTGATTAACCTGATGCTTACATCTTCATATTAATATGACTGCTTTATCTAGGTATGTAATAAAAGTTTTGGGTTATAAGGAACCCTCTGTTGCGTAGCTACTAATCTCTTGAGCTATAGTTTTTATTTCTTATGCTTCCTATTGTTGACTGGCTTCATTTTGTTCACACAGTTTTCCCAATCATAACACAACAAAATTGATTAGATTTTGGCCACCATTGAAAATTACATTTCATTGCTTTGTACTATTATATTCTAGACATTAATTGGAATTTTGATTATTTCCTAAATTTTAGCCAGTGTTCAGGTGGAGTTTGATTCCTTTGGGGTTTTCCTGGCTCATTTGTAAAGGAAAGCATTGTGTGAATACGATAGGAGCCCTGTATACATGGTGCATAACTGCTTGTCTTGTCTTTCAGAAAATGGTCTGTTGATGAAAATAATGATTTATAATTCTCTTATTCATAATAATTATATCTCAACATATACAAGCTCTGTATATTGTCAGGAATCCAATATAAAATTAGGAAATAGAGGGCTGGAGAGATGGCCTAGCGGTTAAGAGCACTGACCGCTCTTACAGAGGACCGGGGTTCGATCCCCAGCACCCACATGGCGGCCGAGAACTGTCTGAAATTCCAATTCCAGGAGAACTCCAGTTCCAGGGGAATCTGACACCCTCTTCTGACCTCCGTGGCATTGCACGACACGGGTGCACAAACCTGCATGCAGATAGTACATTCATACACATACAGAAAGAAATTAAAAAATTAAAAAAATTGGGAAATAGATACAGTTTTTGTGTTTGAGAGGTTCAAGGTCTGTCCTTCTCCATTGCATTCATAAAAGCTGATGCTACCAATAGTGATGATGATAATGTAGTTTCCAGGAGACAGCCTTTCCTCTCTTCTTCTCATTTAGACTCATCTGTACTTCCCCTGAAGTAGTGATAAAAAGTTTCTGTCATGAATCCATGAAATCTGGTAGGGGGACTATGGGAGGGTGTGGATAGAAGAGAGGGTATAGAGATTTGTATGATATATACAAAAATTTAATAAAGTTATACAAAAATAGAATATTAGTGAATGGAAAAAATCCTGTTATTCTATAAGATGTCTGTAACTTCATTAATCTCATCTATACATATTTATTGAATGTGTACCTATTGTACATGCCTTGTGCTATTTTAGACATTGACGATATATCCCTGAACAAAACAAAAAATCTCTTTTCTTTTTATATCTTTATTCTGATGGGTTCTAAGGTCACTTTTCCTGTTTGCCTGACTCCAGAGTCTGTGCTCTTAAGCTACTAATGTTATGCTTTTCCCTAAAAGTCATTGGCAGTAGTTACTGATTTGCTGAACAGATTGCTGCCATTGTTATATCTCCCTATCTCACCTTTTTAAAATTAAAATTATTTCAGACAGAGTCTTACTGTGTGGCCCTGGATGGTCTGGGACTTGATATGTAGGCAAGGATGGTCTTGAGCTCTCGGAAATTGGCCTATCTTTGCCTTCTGAGAGCTCAGATTAAGGTGTGGACTACCATGTCTGACTACCTTTTTTTTTAAGACAGGAGAAAACAACAACAACAAAATTATAATTTTGTTCTATTTCCCAAGAATACCTTGAATATAAAGCTAATTCTAAATGTGGACATAATTAGATGAGAATGAAAAGATGGCTTTGGGGGCTGGGGAGATGGCTCAGCGGTTAAGAGCACTGACTACTCTTGCAGAGGACCCGGGTTCAATTCCCAGCACCCACATGGTGGCTAAGAACCATCTTTAACGCTAGTTCCAGGGGAATCTGACTTTCTCTTCTGACCTCCATGGCGTTGCACGACATGGGTGCACCAACCTACATGCAGACAGTACACTCATACACATAAAATAAATAAATAAATAAATAAATAAATAAATAAATAAATAAATTTAGAAAAAAGAAAAGATGGCTTTTGATTGAAGTATGATAACCTCATAGTTAAAGCCATGTATATTAGTATGCATTATTTGTGATATGTCATGTTTAAGTAGCAAATGTGTTTTGTGATTGTGGCTATTATCTATACCAAAGGGTTTTGAGTTATTCAGAGATCATTTAAAAAAGTATAATTAGCAGTGAATTACAATAAGCAGTTATATGTATTAGAAGTATTCTTCCATTAATTTTTGTTTACTGTCTGTTTTCAGACTTACATTTTTTCCTAATTTTTCATGTATCAACCTCATGAATCATGGGAGAATTTTTTAAAACCATTTGAGCATTTTGCAACATACTTATTTTGGAAGAAGGGATAATTGTAATGGTTTCATCTGATGTTCTTACTGTGGCTGTGATATTCTCTTAAGTTGATAAAACAGTACTTTTATGAAACACCATTTCTGATTTTTGCACAGGTGAAAGTAAGATTTATATAATTTTTACCACGTAATAGATGGGTACCCAGTAATTATTAATGGGCACTTTTTTGAGATACCTATTAGATGTGATTCCTAAAAATTTTAGGATTTTTTTTTTTTTTTTTATTTTTTGTCTTGTCGAGACAGGGTCTCCCTGTAGCCCCAGCTGTCTTGGAAACTCACTCTGTAGACCCAGGCTGGCCTGACTCACAAAGATCCGCCTGCCTCTGCCTCCCAAATGCTAGGTTTAAGGCGTGCCACCAAGCCCAGCTGTAAAAATTTTAGGATGTTTTATTTCAAGCACATTGTAGATTGATAGGAAAGGTCCTAAATATATGTATGGAGACTGTTTTTAAGTAGTATCTTTGTCTTACAGGCCTGAGGTAATTATTTTTAAAGATTCTTATATTTGTTTATAATATTTTTTTTTATTTTAAAATTTATTTTATTATGTATATGTGTAGACTCTCTCCATGTAATCTGTGTACCCGTGTCGGCAATGCTGCGAGGTCAGAAGAGGGCGTCAGATCCCCGGCGAGTTAAAGACGTTCTCTAGCCGCCATGGGGGTGCTGGGGATCAAACCCGGGTCCTCTGCAAGAGCACCTGCTCTTAAGGCTAGCCATCTTTAGCACTCAGCCTGAGTGTTTTTTAAATGCACACAAAAAACTTTGAAATAGGGAATTCATGGTGCAACTTTACATCCATAGTATTTTAACATAGATAAAAATTTTGAGCAAGTATGATTGACTTAGATTTCTGTGTCTCTAAATAACTCATGTGACTTGGTTCAGCTACCACCAGGTGGTGATGATGCTGCGTTCAAATCCAAATGGTCAGAAAGCCTTACTGTGGGTTTCCGTGTGCTGGAGTTTAGCTTACTAAAACAACACACACATTCAAAAACCTCTGTTTTGTTTAAGTAACAGAAGTAACAACACCTAAAATCCTATTTTGTCTTTCATTGTGGTGTCAAAATTTCAGGATACCCAGACAAAAACAAGCAGCTCACTTAATGTGAGCATTGGAACATTCTTTTCACACATCGCATAGTAGGCAATGGCTTTCTGTGTTTTAATCTGATTATTAATGCTATGTATTTTTAACCAACTGTCCCTTGCTTTTTTAATAATTTTTTTTTTTTTTTTTATTATTTTATTTATTTCTGTATGTGTATGAATGACGGTCTGCATGCAATCTGTGCACCCGTGTCGTGCAATGCCGCGGAGGTCAGAAGAGGGTCTCGGATTCCCCTGGGAACGTGAGTTCTCCTGGAATTGGAGTTTCAGACGGTTCTCGGCCGCCATGTGGTGCTGGGGATCGAAACCCGTTCCTCTGCAAGAGCGGTCGGCGCTCTTAACCGCTAGGCCATCTCTCCAGTCCCGGTCCCTTGCTTTTTAAACTTTTAAAATTGAAAATGATTTACTTTGTGTAAAGTTCTTCAAACCAGTAATTATCAAAATTTCTAATTTCTTCTTTGTGTCTTTTCTGTTTGGATGCTGAAGCCACTAAACTTTTTCCCATTGTAGCCTGTCTCACTAATAATGTTATTTAAACAAATTAAATTATTGAACGTATACAAACAGCCCCCATAACTATAAGTTCATTTGCTGATTGCACCTCATTTGTAGCTTTGAGTCACTGTACAGGAAGGCAAGCTAGGTGAGTGCCTTATTTCTCATTGCTCTTAATTTCATTACTATGTACAGAAAGTACAGGAAAAGGATGAAATAGTTCATCACTCCTCAATTTGGTAAAAAGAAATAATGAGCTTAGGGTTAATAAGTTAAAAGGCTTCAGTGTAGATTTATGATTATAGTTGTACTTCAAAATTCTGCAAGTTGGTGTCATGTGAGGAACAGGGATCAGGTATGATTCCTGAGAGACACATTCAGTAAAATAAGACCTAGTTTTATTCATTTATTCTAATTTCTGTGTTAGGAACTAAAATCCTTTTTTTTTGTTTGTTTGTTTTAATATTTTTAATGTGATGAGTGACTGTCTGCATGTAGGTTGATGCACCCGTGTGTGCAATGCCAGGAGGTCAGAAGAGGACGTCGGATTCCCCTGAACTAGAGATTAAAGATGGTTCCGAGCTCCAGGTGGGTGCTGGAATCCAACCCAGGTCATCTCAAGAGTAGTTTTGACGCTCTTAACTGCTGAGGCCCCTAAGATCCTTTTTGATGAATGAAGTGTGGCCTGTCATATATAAAGAGAGTATTATGTTGATAAAATGGTTTTTATTATTACAGCTAGGATTCTATTCAGAATTGGGAGTGACAAACTTAGATTTTTTTTTTTTTTTTTTTTTTTGGTGTTTTTGAGACAGGGTCTCCTGTAGCCCCAGCTGTCCTGGAACTCACTCTGTAGGCCAGGCTGGCCTTGAACTCAAATAAGAGTCTCCTGCCTCTGCCTCCCAAGTGCTAGGATTAAAGGCATGCACCACCACACCCGGGCCCAACAACTTGGATTTTTTACTTATGATTATGGTAGGCAGAAGCTTATTTGGGAAAATAATTCATCAAATTATATCTTAGCAAAGCATTTTTCGTTTTTTTCTTTTTTTTTTTTTATGATTAATTACGGTCGCATGTAGGTTTTGTGCACCTGGTGGGTGCAGTGCCATAGAGGTCAGAAGAGGGCGTCAGATTCCCCTGGAACTGGAGTTAAAGACGGTTTCTTAGCCCCATGTGGGTGCTGGGGATCGAACCTGGTCGCTGCTAAGAGCCGTTGGAGCCCTAAACCGCTAGGCCATCTCTCCAGCCTGCAAAGCCATTTTCTAAAATCCATTTTATACTATGTAACTCAAAATGCCCGAGTTAGTTATCTACAGATATATATGTCTTGTGACTAATCTATTCTGGGCATGTATCAAGATTGTGTCATACCCAGAGTAGCATGGTATACAGATTCTTCTATCTATTTATTTTCTAGTACTTAGAGGTATTATTGAAATAGTTATAGGTAGTATTAAAAATATCCCTTGTCAAATCATAGGGTGTATTTTTTATTTGGGTTTTGTTTACTTTGAATGTATCCAGAGTTGTTTCTTGAGAAAAATGGCTGAAATTGTGACCATTCCTACCTCCCCTCATATGTTCTAAGAGAGAATTTGAGGTAGGATCTTTATTTTTATGTAGGGTGCTGAATCTTCCATCTCAAATTTGTTTACAAAGTAACTGGAACTGCATCTCATGTAGTAGCATACGGTATTGATTGACTTCTGGGTTTGTCCCTTTTAACACACATGTTAAAATTTGATTACTGTTATAGCATTGCTGGAAGGTAGGGTTTTAGGAGGTAATTAGGTTATTAAGGGTAAGGCAGTCCTTGGGGGCTGGTTAGTGTTTTTTTTTTTTACTCCTTTCACTTCTGTATTTCTACTTCACGTTGAAGTAGCACGAATCATTCCCTGTATACTGGTGCCTCTTCTTGGACTTCCCAATCTTTAAAACTGTAAACCCAGACTATTTTTTTCCCAGTAGGTTCCCAGTCTTAGGTATTCTGTTTAAGTCACTATTTTTGAGAATCACTTGCCCGTTGTTGGGATTTATGGCTGCCTTCTGTTCCCTTAGTTTGAATGTCTGCATTTTTGCCAGTATTATACTGTTTAATTGTGTTAGCTTTGTAATATATATTGGTATCAGATAGTGTGTTTTTAAAAATGCTTTGTCTAGATTGAACTTACCTGTAGGAGACTGTGGCTGACTAGTTTATTGTACCATTAGTGAAACTCTGCTAGGTTAGTCTGTACTCTCACATGCACTCAGTCTGAATTGAATGAACATTGTGAACTTGAGTACTTTGAGAGCAATCTGAATAGGTCGAGAATTCCTGCTTTGCTTTTTAAATACAGTCAGAAGTAATGTTAAATACAGGTTGTCATTTTACATACATTATTACATATATATAAATGGTCATTTATATAGTTATATATAAATGGCCACTTCTGTTTAACATTTTTAAATTGAATTTTATATTTCCGTATGGTATGAATGTACTATCTGCATGCAGTCGCAAGTTGTGCAACCCGTGTCGTGCAATGCCGTGGAGGTCAGAAGAGGGTGTCGGACTCCCCTGGAACGGGAGTTCGCCTGGAATTGGAGTTCAGATGGTTCTCCTGGGCCGCCATGTGGGGTGTGGGAATCGAACCCAGTCCTCTGCAAGACAGTCGGTGCTCTTAACTGCTAAGGCCATCTCTCCAGCCCCCCCATTAACATGTTATATATATTCCCAAATAATGATTGGTTATAATAATGCTTCATATTGTCTAGGTTACATTCAAATTTAAGGCAATAGAATTACTAAATCATTTATTTTACTGTTGGCTTTTAGGTCTACAGCATTAAAAGTTATTTTATTTTGAAAAGATAGTAGTCTTTGTGGAAATTTTTTACTAGACACTGAAATAACTTTCATGTGACAATTTTTCTTTAACAATGTTTTCTAAGAATAGCTTTCTCCTTTTAGAAGAGCATGGAACATTATGCTTTTGTTGAAATTTCTTCCCTTCACAAAAGAAATAATGAAGTAGAATATTTTTCCATTGTCTATACATAACTTAATTACAAGGATTCGTAAAAATTCTGAATAGTAATGTATTTTAACACTTACAGGTCTTGTGACCAATTGAATGACTTTTTCTTTTTTTTCTGTTACATCTGTACCTATTGTGTTTTCCAGAAGAGTTCCATCTAAGCTGGGTGTATCTTCCCATATAACTGTTAGCTTTGTGGAAAAATGTTTCAGAATAAAGATTTGTGGGGGATTTTGAAGCAATAAAGCAAAGGGGAAGAGTCTAAGATTAGAAGTAAGTGCTGTTTTACTGTGAGAAGTTTAATTTACTTAGCTTTGAGTAAGCTATGTTCAGGTGGATTAAGTATTCTTTTCAGTTTAAGAAAAACACTGAGTGGCAGTGGTGCAGATGCTTAATCCCTACAGCCATTGGGAGGCAGAGGCAGAGGAAGTGGATCTTGGTGATGTTCAAGGCCAGCCTGATCTACAGAGTGATGTTCGCAAGGCTAAGGGAGACCCGTCCCCAAAAGAACCAAAAAAAAAAAAAAAAAAAAAGGCAAGGATTGTTACTGGATAGCACTTTGTTTTACAAAGAACGGAATTTACTGATAGTACTATTTAATGGGACAGTTGCTAAGCAGTTTAAACTTAATACTTTTGATCCTAACGGCTTTTGTGCTAAAGTGGTATATTAGTTATCATGTGTTGCTAAAATAGAGTACAGCAGTGAGGAGAATTATAAAGAACATAATGTTAAATAATTTGATCTTCGGAGGCTGATAGGCCACAATCAGTGCACTGGTTCTGATGAGGGCTTTCTTGCTTCAAATCAAGCAGCAGATTCTGTAAGTTATTTGGTGTTTACTATACAAAGTCGTATTACGGTTTTGCTTAAATAAAAGATGGCCTGACTCAGCATCCATAGTTAAGGCTTTGAGTAGACTTGAATGCTGAAAGCTTGTTCCTTCAGAATTTTCTTAGATCTGTGGTTTCAAACAAGGGCCTGCTCTTTGTTTTATTGAAATAGGACTTAGGACTCAAGAGATGGCCTAATGGCTCATGAACAAGCGGCCTGCCCTGCAAAAGCCGGTTGTTCTCACACATGAGAAGATTCTGATTGCCCTCTTCGTGGCACTGTGGGGCGTTGGGATGACATGTAGATGTGCAGAGAATAAGCTTCGAAACCATTTAGATCCATTTTCCATCCCCCTTGCTGACAAATTAACTTGTGTCAAGATTTCATTTTAAAAGAAACAGTGTATGGATTGCTTTTGACCCTTATGAGCATAGAGTAGTTTCGCCCAAACATTGCATTCTTCGCTCATCTTTGGAATTTTTTTCTTTAAATTTATTTTCTTTCTTTATTTGTATTATTATGTGGTAGGAATCGTACTGTCTGAGTAGGTTTGGCACCCGGTTCGATGCAATGCGGTAGGAGGTCAAAGAGGTGTCGGATTCCCCCTGGAATGGAGTTTCAGTCAGCGGTTATCAGCTGCCTGGGGTGCTTGGGGATCAAACCCGGGTCCTCTGTAAGAGCGGTCGGGGCTCTTAAACCGCTAGGCCCTCTCCAGCCCCTATTGTTACTTTCTATGACATTATCTAGGTGTGATTATGTTCTGCACCATATGTAAATTGCGCCCAATTTACATTGTGGTTGTACAATGCCTACAGAGGTCGAAAGAAGTACGTTGGATCCTCTTGGAACTGGAGTTACAGACAAGGTGTGTTAGTCACCATATAGGTGCCGGGATTCAAAATCCCTATCGTCTGCAAGAGGCACCAGTGATCTTAACCCCTGAGCCATGTCTCAGGCTCACATCATCCTTTTTTTTTCTTTAGTGACTAAAAAACACATTTAATGTGACTTTTGAGGTCATTTGGGGCACATATCATACTGGTGGTTGTGTTTTTTACTCTGTGTAACTTAAAAATACATTGCAATTTCGTAGAAAAAAAACAGATGGCCACTTTTATGTAACGATCCCTCATGGAAGTTTTTTTTTTCCAGACAGGGCCTATATTCTACAGCCCAAGCTGGGCTATGACTCACTCTCGTACAACTAGGCACCTCATGTATCGCTGAATACTCCTGCCTCACCCTCTGAAAGGGGTTACAAGCATTGGCATACCATGCTTGGCTTTTCTCATGGCTTTATTTTCTGGGAATACATATGGAAGTATTGGGGGCTGTGAGACATACCTCAGTGGTTAAGAGCCTGAGTTATCTCTTGCAGAAGACCCAGGTTCAAAGTCCCAGCATCTTACATGGAGGCTAACAAGCGTCTCAGCCCATAACATCCAGTTCCAGGGGTCTTCATACCCTCTGTTTGTCCTCCACAGGCATTAATGATGGGTGTAAATTACACACATGCGTAGTCATAACCACTCATGACATAAAAAAAAATAAATAAAAAGATGAAGTATTGCTATACAGATTTTCAAGTTAGAGAAGGTAATTTTGTATGTGGGCAGTGTGAACAGAGTGCTAGGTGGCAATGGAGGTTCAGAGGCATGAGATCTGAGCTGGAGGTACATATGGTTTTGTGGGCTGCCAGCAGGGGTATAAGTAATCAAATTTTTGGGTCCATCTGGCAGACAACACCTGTTGTTACTGCAGACCCATTTCTCCAACTGGGTAGAATAATTTTGGTCACTGAAAGAACCTATAACCACTCAAAAAAAAAATGTAATGTAGGACTAGAGAGATGGCTCAACCAGTTAAGAGCACTGGCTCCTCTTGAGAGGATTGGGTTTGAGTCCTAGCACCCCAATGGAGCTACAACACACATTACTACTCGCAGTTCCAGGGGATCTAACCCTCTTCTGACCCTCGTGGACATTGCATGATACATACGTGCAGCAAGTGGCTGGGAAATAAAGGTATTGCCACACACCGGCCTCCTATTTATCCATTGCTTTTCATTGGTCATTACCTGTGTTGTGTTCTTTTTCCTTACTGTTCATTTGTAAATATTCTTGCTAATAGTGGTATATTTGCTTCATGAAGTTGAAGAAAATGTGGTTCATAGATTTAGAGAAGAACATTTTCCAGGTTTTATTGTGTGTTTTTTAAATGTCTTATTTAACTATTTCTAATTATGTGTTGTGACACAATGGATACTTTTGTTGCTTGCACAGTATTTTCACAATTTCACACTCTATCCTGCAATATTTTTAGTCTCATTTTAATCTATCTATAAGCTTTTGGGTATAGTTGCCCACATAGGCACCACATCTTACTCAAGCAAGTTATGATTTACGTTGCCGGAATATCACATGCAGTGTTCTTCTCCTGGATTGTGACACCATACTGCTCTGGGAATGATTAAGCTTTAACCACTGTTTCACAGTTTTAATTATTTATGATAACCCATCACTCTTCCATATTTGGAGGTTTCATTATTTATAGGTACTCTTGCCTTGTTTGCAGTCTTTTATATGGATTTCCTTTTGTGTTTGATTCGCTCTCGCACACATTTTCCTCTCTCTCTCTCTCTCTCTCTCTCTCTTCTCTCTTTTCCTTCTTTCTTTTTTCTTTCTCCTTCTTCTGTAGTCGTTTTTCTTCCTCTTTTGCCCCTCCTTTCTCCCTCCTCTCTTTCTCCTCTCCTTTCATTCATCATTCATTCATTCATTTCATTCATTTTTTAAGATTAATTTTATTTATGTGTGTGTGATGCACTTGCCTCAGAGTTAACAGAGGCCAGTATCAAATCCCTTCAGTGTTGGAGTTAACAGCCATTATGTGACTCCTGCTCCCCACAACCCCTGACTCCCCCACCGGCCACATTGGGTGCTGCTGGATATGAAACTCTGGTCCTTTTAATAGGGCTGAAGCCATTCTCCCCAACCCCTCACCGTTCAAAATCTTAGGATTGAAATTTATTATGTCATTTTAGTATTATTTTTGACATACTAACATTTGTAGTTAGATGTTGGAGCGTTTTCTTGTATATATGTATACTATTGATTTATTTAATCTTTATAGAACAGGGTCTCCCTGTAAGGCACCCACCTGGCTGAACTCGCTATGTAGAGACCATGGCTGGCCTCAACCTCATACAGATCCACCGCCTCTCCTCCTGAGTGCGGGTATTAAAGGCGTGTGCCACCATGCCCAGCTTTTTATAAGTTTAAAGTATGAAAAAATTGTGCTCGAGAAATTGAACCTGGGTTTCCTGAAACGAGGAGTCAGTGCTCTTAACCTCGTGAGCCACCTATTGAATATTATATTTTAGATTGCAGTGAAGAGTAGCAGCAAACCTAGTATATTTAGGGAATAAAAATGAGTGGATTCATACCTTTTAAGAGAAGAAAAATGAAACTTGTGTGGCTCTTAACGTAACTTTCCCTCAAGTGGGTCTATATAGCAAGGGCCTGAAACTTGGACATAGAAGTAGAAAGTAGAATAGATGCCTTTTTTTTTTTTTTTTCCTTTCTGCTTTTCGGATATGCCTTTTCTGTAGCCCCAGCGGTCCTGAACTCGCTCTTAGACCAGGCTGGCCTTGAACTCACAAAGATCGCCTGCCCTGCCTCTCAAGTGCTGGGATTAAAGGCATGCCACACACGCAGGAAGAAACATCTTTTAGATGCCCTTATATTGTTTGAATTCTAGGAAGACATTCAGGACTTTAAGAGCAAAGTACAAGCCTTAATGTTTTTTCTTTTGCAAGAGCAAAAATATGAGTTATAACCTATTTTGCCTGGCATTTGTCTCTGCCTTGGGACACACTCAGTTTCCTCTTGACTTTCATGCTGTCAGTTGTGTGATCATGCTACTTCTTGGCCTGGTGCCGTTTCCTTCCCACATGATTCATGGGGACACTGTGCTCCTTTTCTTTGAGCCTCATTGCCCTTGTTTGCACTTTTTATTATGTGGTGCCTGTGATACCGAGGTTGACATATTTGTCTTACTTTGCCACTTTGGTAAGCTTATAAAACCCAAACGTTTTATCAAATGCTCAAATTTGGCAGGAGGGCTGAGTGCTATCATAATGGGCCATTTAAAAGTATTTTATAATTTCTTTTAGTGATTGCCAAGATACATAGACTTCTAACACATTTTGCTAGCTAGAATTTATGATTTGTGGTATGGTTGTTATGAGTGTAGAGAGTAACAGACCGTAGGCCACAGTACTAGGAGTATGAGGCTGCTGTTTGACAGTGCGCGGGTATTGGACGTCTGCTATTGGGGAGTCCGGTGACCATATGTTATCTAAGCCCTTTAGAAACATGAGGTTTGAAAGATATGTTGTAAAACCAATGAAGTTTTGTTATATAAATGGTATTGACGATCTTATATCTTATTTTCCTTATATTTAATACAATAATGGATGTCGTCAGCATAAAATGAGAACCGCTTGTTTCCCTCCTACTGGCGAAAAAAAACGTTATGTTAACGGTATGCATTCAAGTATCTTCTTAGAAGACCCCAAACAAATCAGTAGAAAACAAACATAAACAAGAAAAACAATACCCAAAACAAACAAATCAGCCCAATAATCTCACTTAAAGTAACAAAAAAATAACAGCCAAAAAACAGGGTTATATTATAGCATTCGGTTATACCCGGCTAATGTATTTAAACATCAAGATTTAGCAACGACATTCTTAATGACGTGCTTCTTTTTCTTGTCTTCACAAGGTTCCGAAGTAGCCAACTCGTGCCCAGGGCAGAGTAGCAGGTCGGGATGTTCTGTCACTACATTCAGGGGGTCTCTTCACATTATGGTCTATGTGTCACCATTCTGCCAGTCATGTGGTGTTCAAGAACTTGAGAGGGAATATTTCGTCGGGAGCATTCATTCAGGCGAATAGTTCATACATGTCTCTTAATTAGTGAAAATTTAAGGTTGGAAGGTAAGACAAGAGAAAGAGATATGACCTGGGACCCTTTTTTATTTTTAAAAGACACCTTCTTATCAGTGTGGAAGTAAACACTTCTTTTTTTCTTTGACTGATTCCTTAGATGACATGACCACGCGTGTCCTTGAACTCAGGATTGTTCGTGCCTAAACGCCTGTGTTTTGGGATTATAGATGTGTGGCACACGGTCTGCTGGCAAAGGTTTTAAAAACCATTTTTCTCCATTTTTTGTTGCCACATGCTCATTGTTTTCTTATGTTTTTTCTTATTTACTTGATTGTATCTAAAATTGTAATGCTTTATTTTTTTCTTAGGTAGATGTTCCTTGAACTCAGAGGAGTTACATTCTGATTAGCACATTTTAAATTATAATGAAATTATTCAAATTAAAAAATTAACTTAACACTTACTTCCCTCTGAACATTAGAAGCATGGCACTAGCATAACCCTTAGTGGGGTTTTCACTTACATTGAGCATCCTGTTTGTCTACACTATCCAGTTATATGAGTCTACTTAAAGTATTGTCTCATTTACTGTATTGAGATCCTTGTATCAAAAAACGCATTGAGCAACACAGTATACTTTAATGTGTTGAAGTTACGAGTAACCCATTAATGTAGCTTCTGGTTTAATTTCCCCACACTGGGAAATAAGTTGGTTTTGGTTTTTGTTTTGTTGTTTTGATGGCANACCCAGATCCTCTGCAATAACAGCTAGTGCTTATAACAGCTGTTTTTTGTTTTATTTTGTTTTCGTTTATTTTTTTATTTTTTGGTCTTTTCAAGATGGGGTCTCCCTGTAGCCCCAGCTGTCTTGGAACTCACTCTGTAGACCAGGCTGGCCTTGAACTCACAAAGATCCGCCTGCCTCTGCCTCCCAAATGCTAGGTTTAAAGGCGTGTGCCACCAAGCCCAGCTGTAAAAATTTTAGGATGTTTTATTTCAAGCACATTGTAGATTGATAGGAAAGGTCCTAAATATATGTAATGGAGCTGTTTTTAGTAGTATCTTTGTCTTACAGGCCTGAGGTAATTATTTTTTAAAGATTCTTATATTTTTTTAATATTTTTTTTTATTTTAATTTTATTTTATTATGTATATGTGTATACTCTCTCCATGTAAGTCTGTGTACCCGTGTCGTGCAATGCTGCGGAGGTCAGAAGAGGGCGTCAGATTCCCCTGGAGCTGGAGTTAAAGACCGTTCTCAGCCGCCATGTGGGTGCTGGGGATCAAACCCGGGTCCTCTGCAAGAGCAGTCGGCGCTCTTAACCGCTAAGCCATCTCTCCAGCCCCTGAGGTGATAGGTTTTTTAAATGCCACAAAAAACTTTGAAATAGGGAATTCATGGTGCAACTTTACATCCATAGTATTTTAACATAGATAAAAATTTTGAGCAAGTATGATTGACTTAGATTTCTGTGTCTCTAAATAACTCATGTGACTTGGTTCAGCTACCACCAGGTGGTGATGATGCTGCGTTCAAATCCAAATGGTCAGAAAGCCTTACTGTGGGTTTCCGTGTGCTGGAGTTTAGCTTACTAAAACAACACACACATTCAAAAACCTCTGTTTTGTTTAAGTAACAGAAGTAACAACACCTAAAATCCTATTTTGTCTTTCATTGTGGTGTCAAAATTTCAGGATACCCAGACAAAAACAAGCAGCTCACTTAATGTGAGCATTGGAACATTCTTTTCACACATCGCATAGTAGGCAATGGCATTTCTGTGTTTTCATCTGATTATTAATGCTATGTATTTTTACCAACTGTCCCTTGCTTTTTAATTTTTTTTTTTTTTTATTAATTTTATTTATTTCTGTATGTGTATGAATGTACTGTCTGCATGCAAGTCTGTGCACCCGTGTCGTGCAATGCCGCGGAGGTCAGAAGAGGGTCTCGGATTCCCCTGGAACTGGAGTTCTCCTGGAATTGGAGTTTCAGACGGTTCTCGGCCGCCATGTGGGTGCTGGGGATCGAACCCGGGTCCTCTGCAAGAGCGGTCGGCGCTCTTAACCGCTAGGCCATCTCTCCAGTCCCTGTCCCTTGCTTTTTAAACTTTTAAAATTGAAAATGATTTACTTTGTGTAAAGTTCTTCAAACCAGTAATTATCAAAATTTCTAATTTCTTCTTTGTGTCTTTTCTGTTTGGATGCTGAAGCCACTAAACTTTTTCCCATTGTAGCCTGTCTCACTAATAATGTTATTTAAACAAATTAAATTATTGAACGTATACAAACAGCCCCCATAACTATAAGTTCATTTGCTGATTGCACCTCATTTGTAGCTTTGAGTCACTGTACAGGAAGGCAAGCTAGGTGAGTGCCTTATTTCTCATTGCTCTTATATTTCATTACTATGTACAGAAAGTACAGGAAAAGGATGAAATAGTTCATCACTCCTCAATTTGGTAAAAAGAAATAATGAGCTTAGGGTTAATAAGTTAAAAGGCTTCAGTGTAGATTTATGATTATAGTTGTACTTCAAAATTCTGCAAGTTGGTGTCATGTGAGGAACAGGGATCAGGTATGATCTTCTGAGAGACACATTCAGTAAAATAAGACCTAGTTTTATTCATTTATTCTAATTTCTGTGTTAGGAACTTAAAATCCTTTTTTTGTTTGTTTGTTTTAATATTTTTAATGTGTATGAGTGTACTGTCTGCATGTAGGTTGATGCACCCGTGTCGTGCAATGCCATGGAGGTCAGAAGAGGACGTCGGAGTCCCCTGAACTAGAGTTAAAGATGGTTCCTAGCTGCCATGTGGGTGCTGGGAATCCAACCCAGGTCATCTGCAAGAGTAGTTGACGCTCTTAACTGCTGAGCCCCTTAAGATCCTTTTTGATGAATGAAGTGTGGCCTGTCATATATAAAGAGAGTATTATGTTGATAAAATGGTTTTTATTATTACAGCTAGGATTCTATTCAGAATTGGAGTGACAACTTAGATTTTTTTTTTTTTTTTTTTTTTTGGTGTTTTTGAGACAGGGTCTCCCTGTAGCCCCAGCTGTCCTGGAACTCACTCTGTAGGCCAGGCTGGCCTTGAACTCACAAAGATCCTCCTGCCTCTGCCTCCCAAGTGCTAGGATTAAAGGCATGCACCACCACACCCGGCCCAACAACTTGGATTTTTTACTTATTGATTATGGTAGGCAGAAGCTTATTTGGGAAAATAATTCATCAAATTATATCTAGCAAAGCCATTTTCTTTTTTTTTCTTTTTTTTTTTTATGTGTATGAATGTACTGTCTGCATGTAGGTTTGTGCACCTGTGTGGTGCAGTGCCATAGAGGTCAGAAGAGGGCGTCAGATTCCCCTGGAACTGGAGTTAAAGACGGTTCTTAGCCACCATGTGGGTGCTGGGGATCGAACCTGGGTCGTCTGCAAGAGCCGTTGGAGCCCTTAACCGCTAGGCCATCTCTCCAGCCTGCAAAGCCATTTTCTAAAATCCATTTTATACTATGTAACTCAAAATGCCCGAGTTAGTTATCTACAGATATATATGTCTTGTGACTAATCTATTCTGGGCATGTATCAAGATTGTGTCATACCCAGAGTAGCATGGTATACAGATTCTTCTATCTATTTATTTTCTAGTACTTAGAGGTATTATTGAAATAGTTATAGGTAGTATTAAAAATATCCTTGTCAAAATCATATGGTGTATTTTTATTTTGGTAATTTGTTTACTTTTGAATGTATCCAGAGTTGTTTCTTGAGAAAAATGGCTGAAATTGTGACCATTCCTACCTCCCCTCATATGTTCTAAGAGAGAATTTGAGGTAGGATCTTTATTTTTATGTAGGGTGCTGAATCTTCCATCTCAAATTTGTTTACAAAGTAACTGGAACTGCATCTCATGTAGTAGCATACGGTATTGATTGACTTCTGGGTTTGTCCCTTTTAACACACATGTTAAAATTTGATTACTGTTATAGCATTGCTGGAAGGTAGGGTTTTAGGAGGTAATTAGGTTATTAAGAGGATTAAAGGCAGTCCTTGAGGGGCTGGATTAGTGTTTTTTTTTTTTTACCTACTTTCACTTCTGTATTTCTACTTCACGTTGAAGTAGCACGAATCATTCCCTGTATACTGGTGCCTCTTCTTGGACTTCCCAATCTTTAAAACTGTAAACCCAGACTATTTTTTTCCCAGTATGTTCCCAGTCTTAGGTATTCTGTTTAAGTCACTTATTTTGAAGATCACTTGCCCATGTATGTGTGGATTTATGAGCTGCCTTCTGTTCCCTTGATTTGAATGTCTGCATTTTTGCCAGTATTATACTGTTTAATTGTGTTAGCTTTGTAATATATATTGGTATCAGATAGTGTGTTTTTAAAAATGCTTTGTCTAGATTGAACTTACCTGTAGGAGACTGTGGCTGACTAGTTTATTGTACCATTAGTGAAACTCTGCTAGGTTAGTCTGTACTCTCACATGCACTCAGTCTGAATTGAATGAACATTGTGAACTTGAGTACTTTGAGAGCAATCTGAATAGGTCGAGAATTCCTGCTTTGCTTTTTAAATACAGTCAGAAGTAATGTTAAATACAGGTTGTCATTTTACATACATTATTACATATATATAAATGGTCATTTATATATGTATATATAAATGGCCACTTCTGTTTAACATTTTTTTAAATTAATTTTATTTATTTCCGTATGTGTATGAATGTACTATCTGCATGCAAGTCTGTGCACCCGTGTCGTGCAATGCCGTGGAGGTCAGAAGAGGGTGTCGGACTCCCCTGGAACTGGAGTTCTCCTGGAATTGGAGTTTCAGATGGTTCTCGGCCGCCATGTGGGTGCTGGGAATCGAACCCAGGTCCTCTGCAAGAGCAGTTGGTGCTCTTAACTGCTAGGCCATCTCTCCAGCCCCCCATTTAACATTTTATATATATTCCCAAATAATGATTGGTTATAATAATGCTTCATATTGTCTAGGTTACATTCAAATTTAAGGCAATAAAGTTACTAAATCATTTATTTTTACTTTGGCTTTTGAGGTCTACAGCTATTAAAAGTTATTTTATTTTGAAAAGATAGTAGTCTTTGTGGAAATTTTTTACTAGACACTGAAATAACTTTCATGTGACAATTTTTCTTTAACAATGTTTTCTAAGATATTAGCTTTCTCTCTTTTAGAAGAGCCATGGAACATTATGCTTTTTGAAATTATTCTTTCCCTTCAGCAAAAGAAATATGAAGTAGAAATATTTTTCCATTGTCTATACATATACTTAATTACAAGGATTCTAAAAAATTCTGAATATTATGTATTTTACACTTACAGGTCTTGTGACCATTTGAATGACTTTGTTCTTTTTTTCTGTTACATACTGTACCTATTGTGTTTTCCAGAAGAGTTCATCTAAGCTGGGTGTATCTTCCCATATAACTTTAGCTTTGTGGAAAAATTGTTTCAGAATAAAGATTTGTGGGATTTTGAAGCAATAAAGCAAAGGGGAAGAGTCTAAGATTAGAAGTAAGTGCTGTTTTACTGTGAGAAGTTTAATTTACTTAGCTTTGAGTAAGCTATGTTCAGGTGGATTAGTATTCTTTCATTTAAGAAAAAGCACTGAGTGCAGTGGTGCATGCCTTTAATCCTAGCACTTGGGAGGCAGAGGCAGAGGAAAAGGCAAGTGGATCTTTGTGAGTTCAAGGCCAAGCCTGATCTACAGAGTAGTTTCCAAGGCTAAGGGAGACCCGTCCAAAAGAACCAAAAAAAAAAAAAAAAAAAAAAAGGCAAGGATTTACTGGATAGCACTTTGTATTTAAATAAACGGAATTTACTGATAGTACTATTTAATGGGACAGTTGCTAAGCAGTTTAAACTTAATACTTTTGATCCTAACGGCTTTTGTGCTAAAGTGGTATATTAGTTATCATGTGTTGCTAAAATAGAGTACAGCAGTGAGGAGAACTTATAAAGAACATAATGTTAAATAACATTTTTCTTCGGAGGCTGATAGGCCTACAATCAGTGCACTGGGTTCTGATAGGGCTTTCTTGCTTCAAATCAAGCAGCAGAATTCTGTAAGTTATATTGGTGTTTACTATACAAAGTCGTATTACGGTTTTGCTTAAATAAAAGATGGCCTGACTCAGCATCCATAGTATAAGGCTTTGAGTAGACTTGAATGCTGACAAGCTTGTTCCTTCAGAATTTTCTTAGATCTGTGGTTTCAAACAAGGGCCTGCTCTTTGTTTTATTGAAATAGGACTTAGGACCAAGAGAGTGGCCTATGTGCATGACCACAAGCGGCTCGCCCTGCAAAAGCGCCAGGTTGTTCTCACACGAGAAGATTCTGATTGCCCTCTTCGTGGCAGCTGTGGGCGTTGGATGACATGTATATGGCAAGAGATAAGCTTCGAAACCATTTAGATCCATTTTCCATCCCCCTTGCTGAACAAATTAACTTCGTCAAAGATTTCATTTTTAAAAGAAACAGTGTATGATTGCTTTTGACCTTATGAGCATAGAAGTAGTTTCGCCCAAACATTGCATTCTTCTCATCTACTTTGAATTTTTTTCTTTAAATTTATTTTTCTTTCTTTAGTTTAATTTATTTATGTGTAGTGAATCGTACTGTCTGAGTAGGTTTGCCCCCGTTCGTGCAATTCGGTGGAGGTCAAGAAGGGTGTCGGTTCCCCTGGAATGAGTTTCAGATCGCGGTTCTCAGCTGCCCTGTGGGGTGCTGGGGATCAAACCCGGGGTCCTCTGTAAGAGCGGTCGGGCTCTTAAAACCGCTAGGCCACTCTCCAGCCCCTATTGTTACTTTCTATGCATTGATCTAGTGTGTGTCACATATGTTCAGCACATTTACGTCCCAATTTACATGGTGTAGGTACAATGCCTACAGAGGTCGAAAAGTACGTTGGATCCTTTGGAACTGGAGTTACAGACAAGGTTGTTAGTCACCATATAGGTGCCGGGATTCAAAATCCTAATCGTCTGCAAGAGGACCAGTGAGCTTAACCCCTGAGCCATGTCTCAGGCTCACATCATCCTTTTTTTTTCTTTAGACTAAAAAACACATTGTATGTGACTTTTGAGGTCATTTTGGGGCACATATCATAACTGGTGGTTGTGTTTTTTACTTCTGTGTAACTTAAAAATACATTTGCAATTTCGCTAGAAAAAAAACAGATGGCCACTTTTATGTAACTTCCCTCTGGAATTTTTTGTTTTCCAGACAGGGGTCTTATTCTACAGCCCCAGCTGGGCTATGACTCACTCTCGTAAACTAGGCTAACCTCATTTTCTCCCTGCAATACTCCTGCCTCACCCTCTGAAAGTGGGTTACAAGCATTGGCACCATGCTTGGCTTTTCTCATGGCTTTATTTTCTGGGAATACAATATGTGAAGTATTGGGGCTGAGAGACATACTCAGTGGTTAAGAGCCTGATACTCTTGCAGAAGACCCAGGTTTCAAATCCAGCATCTTACATGTGAGGCTAACAGCGGCTCCAGCCTAACTCCAGTTCCAGGGTTTTCATACCCTCTGTTTGTCCTCCACAGGCACTTAATGAGCTGGGTGTAAATTACACACATGAGCAAACCACTCATAACATAAAAAATAAAAATAAAAAAGTGAAGTATTGCTATACAGATTTTCAAGTTAGAGAAGGGTAATTTGTATGTGGGCATGTGAACAGGAGTGCTAGGTGGCATGGAGTTCAGAGGCATAGATCTGGAGCTGGAGGTACATATGTTGTGGGCTGCCCAGCAGGGGTATAGTAATCAATTTTGGGTCTCGTGCAGAGACACCATGTGTTAACTGCAGACCCATTTCTCCAACGTTGGGTAGAATAATTTTGGTCACTGAAAGAACTATACCACTGAAAAAAAAATGTAATGTAGGACTAGAGAGATGGGCTCAACCAAGTTAAGACACTGGCTCCTCTTGCAGATGGATTGGGTTTGATCCTAGCACCCCATGGAGCTAACAAACATCCATTACTACGTCCAGTTCCAGGGGATCCTAACACCCTCTTCTGCACCTCGTGGACATGCATGATACATACGGCGCAGAGTGGCTGGGAAGTAAAGGTATTGCCACCACAGCCTGGGCCTCCTATTTACATTGCTTTTCATTGGTCATTACCTGTGTTGATGTTCTTTTTTCCATGTTCATTGTGTAAATATCTTGCTAATAGTGGTATATTTGCTTCATGAGTTGAAGAAAATGGTTCATAGATTAAGGAAGAACATTTGTCCAGGTTTATTTGTTGTGTTTTTAAATGTCTTATTTAACTATTTCTATTGATAGTGTTGTGACACAATGGATACTTTTGTTCTTGCCACAGTATTTTCACAATTTCAACTCTATCCTCAATATTTTTAGTCTCATTTTTATCTATCTATAAGCTTTTGGGATAGTTGCCCACATAGGCAACCACATCTTACTCAAGCAAGTTATGATTTACTGTTGCCCGGAAATCACATGCAGTGTTTCTCCTGGAGTTGTGACAACCATACTGCTCTGGGAATGATTAAGCTTTAACCACTGTTTCACAGTTTTAATTATTTTATGAGTAACCCATCACTCTCCATATTTGGAGGTTTCCATTATTTATAGTACTCTTGCTTGTTCAGTCTTTTATATGGATTTCCTTTTGTGTTTTGATTCCTACTCGCACACATTTTCTCTCTCTCTCTCTCTCCATCTTCCTCATCTTTTTCTCTTTCTTTCTTTTTTCTTTCTCCTTCTTCTGTCTGTTTCTTTCTTCCTCTTTAACCCCTCCGTTTCTCCCTCCTCTTCTTTCATCTCTCCTTTCATTCATTCATTCATTCATTCATTCATTCATGTTTTAAGATTATTTTAATTTATGTGTGTGTGATGCACTTGCCCTCAGAGTTCAACAGAGGCCAGTAATCAAATCCCTCAGTGTTGGAGTTACAGCCATTTGTGACTCCTGCTCCCCACAACCCCTGACTCCCCCACCGCCACATGGGTGCTGTGGATATGAAACTCTGGTCCTTATTAATAGGGCGAGCCATTCTCCCCAACCCGCCACCTTTCAAAATCTATGGATTGAAATTTATTATGTGCATTTTAAGTATTATTTTTGACATACTACGTATTTGTAGTTAGATTTTGGAGCGTTTTCTTGTATATATGTATATATTGATCTTATTTTAATCTTTTATGAGACAGGGTCCTCCCTGTAAAGGCCCCACGCTGGCTGGAACTCGCTATGTAGAACCATGGTGGCCTAACCTCATACAGATCCCACCTGCCTCTGCCTCTGAAGTGCTGGTGATTAAAGGCGTGTGCCACCATGCCCAGCTTTTTATAATAGATGTTAAAGTATGAAAACAATGGTCGCAGAAATTGAACCTGGGTTTCTGAAAGAGAGTCAGTGCTCTTAACCTCTGGAGCCACGCTATTGAATATTATATTTTAGATTGCAGTGAAGAGTAGCAGCAAACCTAGTATATTTAGGGAATAAAAATGAGTGGATCATACCTTTTAAGAGAAGAAAAAGGAAACTTGTTGGCCTCTTAACTGTAACTTTCCCTCAAAGTGGGTCTATAATAGCAAGGCCTAAACTTGGCAATAGAAGTAGAAAGTAGAATAGTCTTTTTTTTTTTTTTTTGCCTTTTTTTCTCTTTTGATATCCCCTGTAGCCCCAGCGTCCGAACTCGTCTCTGTAACCAGCTGGCCTTGAACTCACAAAGATCGAGCCTGCCGTCTGCCTCTCAAGTGCGGGGGATTAAAGGCATGTTCCAACCACAGGCAAGAAACATCTTTTGAGATGCCCTTATATGTGTTTGAATTCTAGGAAGACATTCAGGGACTTTAAGAGAAAATTACAAGCCTTAATTTTTATCTCTTTTGCAAGAGACAAAATATGAGTTATAACCTATTTTCCGCATGTATTCTCTGCCTTGGGGTACACTCAGTTTCCTCTTTGCTTTCATGCTGTCATTGTGTGATCATGCTCTTCTTGGCCCTGGTGCCGTTTCCTTCCCAGATTACATGGGGAGCATGTGCTCCTTTTCTTGAGCCTCATTGCCCCTTAGTTTGCACTTTTTATTATGTGGTGCCTGTGAATACCGAGGTTGACATAATTTGTCTTCATGCTTGCATTTGTGTAACTTATAAAACCCAAACGTTTTATCAAATGCTCAAATTTGGCAGGAGGGCTGAGTGCTATCATAATGGGCCATTTAAAAGTATTTTTTATAATTTCATTTTAGTGATTTGGCCAAGATACTAGACTTCTATCAATTTTGCTAGCTAGAATTTATGATTTGTGGTATGGTTATAGTGCTTATGGAGATGAACAGACCGTATGCACAGTAACTAGGATGGAGAGCTGCTGGTGTGACAGTGGCTGCGATTTATGTGGACTCGCTATATTGGGGCCGGTGACATATGTTATTGCATTGAAGCTCCTTAGAAACAGAGTTTGAGAACGTATGTTGTAAAAACCAAGAATGTGTTTGTTAATATAAATGGTATGACAGATCTTATATCTGTATTTTCTTTATTTAATACAATAATGATGTCTCAGCATAGAAATTAGAACAGCTTTTTCCCTCGCTGGAACTCAAAGAGCGAAGTAAAACTGATTCACTGTTTGAAGCAGTAGAATATTATTCTAGATGTTATATACCACAATCAGACTCTACAAACCACATCAAAACTACGAAAAAAACCTACCAAACCCAAAAAACTACAACCCTATCCTTTTTAAACGCTACCTAAATAAAAACCACCAAACCCAAAAAATGGAGGTATCATTACATTGGCCTTATGACCCAGGTATGTATTTACACCAAATCTGACGGACTCTTACATGCACGTGACCTTCTTTTTCTGTGCAGGCACAATTCCTAAGAGCCAACTCGTGCCCGGGCAGAGTAGCATGCTGGGATGTTCTTGTCACTACTTCAGGTGGGTCTCTTCACATTGTATGGTCCTATGTGTACCATTCTGCCAGTCATTGTGGTCAGAACTTGAGAGGGAATATTTCGTTGGGAGCATTTCATTCAGGCTAAGTAGTTCATACATGCTCTTAATTAGTGAAAATTTGAAGGTTGGAAGGTAAGACAAAGAGAAAGAAATGACCTGGGACCCTTTTTATTTTTAAAAGACACCTTCTTATCAGTTGGGAAGTAAACACTTCTTTTTTTCTTTGACTGGATTCCTTAGATGACATGACCACGCTGTCCTTGAACTCAGGATTGGTTCGTGCCTAAACTGCCTGTGTGTTTGGGATATAGAGTTGGCACACGGTCCTGCTTGGCAAAGGTTTTAAAAAACCATTTTTCTCCTTTTTGTTGCCACATGGCTCATTTTTCTTATGTTTTTCTTATTGTACTTGAATTGTATCTAAAATTGTATGCTTTATTTTTTTCTTAGGTAGATGTTCCTTGAAACTCAGAGGAGTTACATTCTGATTAGCACATTTTAAATTAAAATTGAGAATTAATTCAAATTAAAATATAATTACTTAACACTTACTTCCCTTCTGAACATTAGAACATGGCCTAGCATACCCTTAGGGGTGTTTCACTTACATGTAGCAGCCTGTTTGTCTACCTATCCAGTTATATGAAGTCTACTTAAAGTATGTCTCATTTACGTATGTGATCTGTATGAAAAAACTCATTGGCAACACAGTATACATTTAATGTGTTGATAGTTACGAGTAACCATAAATGTAGCTTCTGGTTTTTAATTTCCCACACTGGAAAAAGTTGGTTTTTGGTTTTGTTTGTTTTTTGATGTCAGGAAAGTCGGGTCCTTATTGGACCTTGTTTATCTTGCTCCAAGGGCAAAACAATATGCATACATATGAGATTTTTATTTCCAAGTTTAGGGAACTAAAAATACTCAAGAAAATCTTATACCAAAGTCATTTTATATGTGGTATATTACTCGGCAAATGTTTTTCTTTAAGATAGCCATATTCATTTGCTTGATTGTTGTCTTCATATCATCAAATTCTATTCACTAACACTGCATTTTTAATAGTACCAAACTTTTCATTGCTTGGTCCTGTGAGTGAGTCAGTGAAAAATACAAAAAAAACAAAAAAAAAAAAAAAAAAAAAAAAAAAAAAAAAAAAAAAAAATCTACAAAATGTTAGAAAATATTTTATTGAGGACATTTAGTGAAGGATGAGCTGTGTCTGGTGGCACAACCTCTATCCCAGCATTTGGGAGGGCAAAGGCTGGCAGATTGCTGTAAAATCAGGCCAGCTTGGTCTGTGTAGTGAGTTCCATGCCAGCAGTGGCTACAGAGAGATACTAGTATCAAAAAAAACAAAAAGAAGAAAGAAGAAAGAGAAAGAAAGAAAAAAGAAAGAAGAAAGAAAGAAAGAAAGAAAAGAAAGAAATCCCATACTTAATATAATAGTTCATGAACTTGAAAGCCTTCCAACTAGCTGGGATGATGGATCTGTAGAATGTTTGGTGTAAATAACTTTTATGATGATGATGAGGATGAATGATGAGGATGATGATGTGAAGGACGACGATGATGGAGTCTTTGTTGAGAAAGGGTTTCCCTTTTACCCCCGCTTGCCTGGAACTGCTAGTGGACCAGAGTGGGACTTGAACTCCGAATCCTCTTGCTTCTATCTCTCAAGTGCAGCAGGGATTAAAGACATGCATCATGAATAACTTATTTCTAAAAACAAAATTTCTGTCCCTAGGAAGGTACTGTTTTGCTGGATTATAGTATGTATAATTAATGAAGTAACCAAAATGGATTAAAACTTTTAAAGAAGGCTGTGTGATATGAATTGAGTTCAAAACAAAGCTGACTTTTTCAATTTATTAGTTCCCTAATAAGAATCAGTGGTCGCCCGAGCTTTCTTCTCTCCCACCCACGTTCTCTAAGGATAGTTTTTCGTGTTTTTGCTCACTCTGGTCCTCTAGCTCACTGAGTTTTCATATCCTTTCAGACTTAGCCTCTGGAGTGGCTGAGAATTCCAGTTGGAGCTACTCTGGCTGGATTAAAGTAGTGACTCTGAAACTTGAACACTCAGAGCACTTGAGAGTAGTTACTTAACATGGTTTTTTTTAGGGCTAAAATCTTAGGAAGTCAGAAAAAGGGCCGAAGAATTGCATTTTGTTTTATTTTAATCAATTAATTTTAGTTACTTTGTTATTTATTATATTTTATTGGTGTGCATGTGTGGCATGCATATGTAATGAGGTTAGAGAACACTTGCATAAATTAGTTTCACACACTTTGTTACCATGAATTTAGGTCCTCAAGTTTGGCAGCAGTGTTTTTTACCCTTTTGGACATTTTGTTGATCCAGGAACTGGCTTTTTTTCGTTTATTGTTTTTTTTAGTGGGTTTTTTTTTTTTTTTTGGTGCTTTTTGTTTTTTTTTTTTTTTTTTGCCCCCGCTGTCCTGGGAACTCACTCTGTAGATCCAAGGCGCCTTGAGCTCCAAGATCCCCTGTCTCTGCCCGCCTAGAGTGCTAGGATTAAAGCCATGGCCACCATGCCCGGCAGAACTGCATATTTAAACAAGCACTGTGGATATAGGTTGACTACATCTAGTTACTTTTTTTACTATTTTTAATGTATGATTATTATTTTTATGTTTTTGGTGTTTTTTTTTTTTTTTTTTTTTTTTTTTGGCTGTTCTGGAACTCACTCGGTAGACCAGGCTGGCCTTGAACTCACGAGTATTCCGCCGGCCTCTGCCTCTGCCCTCCCAAGTGGTAGATGAAAGGCCGTGCACCAACAACCACGCCCAGCCTTATGTAGCTTGTAAATTTGGATTTCTTGTTTATTTGAAGGATTTAATGTTATGCCTGTGTGTATATAAGTTCCTGTGTGTGGCAGTGCCTGTAGAAGACAGAAGAGGGTGCTAGATCACTCTGGAACTGGAATTACTTGATGGTTGTTAGCCCCACCATGTAAGGTGCTGGGAACAAATCGGGCCTTTGGTAGAACAGCCAGTGTTCTTGACGTGGCTGAGCCATCTCTCCAGCCCCAGGTTAGTATAATTTTAAGAGTAACATGTGCTGAGCAAGTAGAACAGTAGGGTCCAGAATCTTAAAAAATATTCACTTTCAGTTGCACTTACTGATGAGTTAGCATGTATCAGGTGCTTTTAGGAGAAGCATTATAAAAGTTTTTATAACTATTATTGTCATGTGTACATTTAAGACAGCTTTATTTTATACAGTAAGGTAGTTGTAGTTTTAATCTAGCATTTTGGAGCATTTTAAGTTGTAACAAATAAAAAAATAGTAAAATAAAAAAAAAAAAAAAAAAAAAAAAAAAAAAAAAAAAAAAAAAAATAATTTAATTAAAATTTTTTTATCCTTTTAGATATGGTTTCACATCCAGCCTGGCTGGCCCTGGAACCCTACTTGGCTCTAAGAAGTCTAGGCTGGCCTAACCCTAGAAACACCCATCCCTCTCTCTGGAGTGCTGAGATTAAAAAAGGTGTGTACTACCACACATGGTTGCCTGGCTAATATGATTCCATTTATTGTTATTTTATTTATTTTATTTTAATTTTTATTTTTTTTTGTCGTTTTGAGACAGGTTCACCCTGTGTCCCATCTGTCCTGGAACTCACTCGTGACCAGGCTGGCCGTGAACTCACAAAGATCCTCCTGCCGTCTGCCTCCCAAGTGCTAGGATTAAGGCGTAGTGCGCCAACACAACCCTGCGATTTTCCATTTTAACTGTCCCTATGGTGTGAAATAGGGATAGTGATCTTCTCTATCCAGTCAACATATAATATTGTATACCTAATCCACGTAGCTCCCATGTAGTATATGACATAGAATCATATTATGGACTGATGGATCTGTTTTATTCTCTGCAGTCCCATTTATGTTTCCTCCTCCTATAGTCTATATTTAGTGTTGTCAGAATCCTCAGTTTTTAGGGATTAAAATTAAAAAAAAAAAAAAACAAAAAAAAAATAAGTAAAAAAAAAAAAAAAAAAAAAAAAAAAAAAAAAAAATAAAAAAATGGAAAGATGGAAGAATTAAAAAAAATTTTTAATTTATTTTTTTGTGTATGAAATGTACTGTCTGCAAGTAAGGTTTGGTGTTTCCCGTGCATGCAATGGCCTGTGGAAGGTCAGATAGAGAGGAGCAGTTGGATTCCCCTGAACTGGAGTTAAAAGACGGTTCTCAGCCGCAGGTTTGGTGCAGGAGATCGAACCTGGGTCCTCTGCAAGAGCAGTCCGGCACTTTACTACTGGCCATCTCTCCAGCCCGGAAATTTTTTTATATTGAATGACAATTTAAAATGTGCAACTATTTGAGTATTACATGTCCTTTTTTTTAAGGGGAACATAATTTCTTCATAACCTTATTTTTCTGTTTTGATGTTTTTTCTTTTCATCCTGAAACATTGGTAGATGTGCTTTGGTAGTCAGCTTTGCTTAAGGCTGTTCAGAAAAATATGACATACTGCTTTCATGGAAACAGGGTGAGGAAAATGACCTCACTCCCAGACTTAGCTCTTCTTTATCTCAGTGATGCTTCAGGATTTGTTAGTGGTGGAGAGTTGATGTTGGTGGCAGTGACAGGAATGACAGCTCCTTTTACCACCTGCTGGTGGAAGTACAAGGCTGTCATGCTTGAAAGCCAAGAATATAGCTTATTGGAGTCTATAAAAAAATGTGTGACTAGAGTGGTAGAGATACTCAGGGTTATTTTCACATGGTTTAGCATTGAGTTTGCCCAGCACTTTTTCATTTGCAAAAGTTAATATTCCTTAGGAGATGATAGCTTTGTGCTTAAGAGCCCACTTTTTTCATTTGTTTCTTACATCTTTATACCACTCTGTTTTAGCCATCCATAAATCATTCTACTATTGTAACACTTGTACTTTTTATGGTACAGTGTCTATTATTCTATTTCAAATACATCCAGCAAGCCATCTGGAGTATCTTTCATTAGTTTGAATGATTTTTGGAAAGACATCAGTTTTCAAGTTAATTTTCTTTTGTTCACTCTGACCCACAGTTCCCATTTGTACTCCTCTAGGAGCCCAGTGTCCTTTAGTAATTTAGTCATTAAAATTAATTCTTTTTAAAAGGTGGTATACTGGCTGGAGAGATGGCCTAGCGTTACGAGATTGCCCACAGCTCTTGCAGAGGACCCGGGTTCGAATCCCACACCCACATGGTGCTGGAACCCGTCTGAACTCCAATTCCCGGAAGAACTCCAGTTCCAGGGAATATAGACCCCTCTCTGACCTCTGCGGCATTGCACGACACGGGGTCACAAAATTTCTGCAGACATAAAATTCCCTACAAATAAATAATAATAAATAAATAAATAAATAAATACATAAATAATAAATAAAGAATTAAAATGTGTATACTTTGTCTGTGTGAGTGAACTTATCATCCCTGTGTGGGAGGGACCGCTGCGGAGGCTAGAAAAGGCATTGGATCCCTTCGAAGCTGACGTTAGAAGGGAAGGGTGACCATGGAGACACGTGGGTTGCCTGGAACTAAACTCACTCTGTACCCTCTGGGAAGAGCACTTGCTGAGCCAGCTCTCCATTTTTCTTTCGTTTTTTTTTTTTTGGTGCTTTTTGGGACAGTCTCCCTTTAGTCCCAACCTGACTGGAACTATGTAGACCAGGCGGCCTTGAACATCAAAGAGATCTGCCTGGCCTCTGCCTCCCTCCTGAAAGCTGGGACAATAGTTTAAGTCTTTTTTTTTTTTTATGAGCTGTTTTGACCCTGGTATTGGTTTTTGTTTTTTGTTTTTTGCCTTTTCAAGACCGGGTCTCCATGTAGCCCAGCTGTCCCATCCTGGAACTCACCTCGGGAGACCAGGAGAGGGCCGTTGAACTCACAAAGATCCTCCTCCTATGCTCCCAATGCTAGGATTAAAGATGGTGTACCACACGCCGTCGCTCACTTATTGTCCTCTTATGATACACCTGTAACTGCATTCTTTTCCATGTAACTTTACTACAAATGAAGTCCATTCTCATCTCTCTCTGCTCTGTCTCGCGCTCTCTCTCGCTNGTCTTTATATATGTATATATAAACAGGCCACTTCTGTTTAACATTTTTTTAAATTAATTTTATTATACTCCGCTATGTGCTATTGATGTACTATCTCGCATGCAAGTTCTGTGCACTGTCGTGCATGCGTATGCTACGCATGGTCAGAAGAGGTGTCGGACTCCCCTGGAAACTGAGTTCTCCTGGAATTGGAGGAGTTTCAGATGGTTCTCAGGCCGCCATGTGGGGCTGGAATCAACCCAGGTCCTCTGCAAGAGCAGCTTGGTGACTCTTAACTCGCTAGGCCATCTCTCCAGCCCCCCATATTAAAAATTTTTATATACCCAAATAATTGATGATTGGTTATAATAATGCTTCATATTGTCTAGGTTACATTCAAATTTAAGGCAATAAAGTTACTAAATCATTTTTTTACTGTTGGCTTTGAGGTCTCGCTATTAAAAGTTTTTATTTTGAAAGATAGTAGTTTCTTTGTGGAAATTTTTTACTAGACACTGAAATAACTTTCATGTGACAATTTTTCTTTAACAATGTTTTCTAAGATATTAGCTTTCTCTCTTTTAGAAGAGCCATGGAACATTATGCTTTTTAAATTATTCTTCCCTCAGCCAAAAGAAATATGAAGTAGAAATATTTTTCCATTGTCTATACATATACTTAATTACAAGGATTCTAAAAAATTCTGAATATTATGTATTTTACACTTACAGGTCTTGTGACCATTTGAATGACTTTGTTCTTTTTTTCTGTTACATACTGTACCTATTGTGTTTTCCAGAAGAGTTCATCTAAGCTGGGTGTATCTTCCCATATAACTTTAGCTTTGTGGAAAAATTGTTTCAGAATAAAGATTTGTGGGATTTTGAAGCAATAAAGCAAAGGGGAAGAGTCTAAGATTAGAAGTAAGTGCTGTTTTACTGTGAGAAGTTTAATTTACTTAGCTTTGAGTAAGCTATGTTCAGGTGGATTAGTATTCTTTCATTTAAGAAAAAGCACTGAGTGCAGTGGTGCATGCCTCTAATCTAAGCACTTGGGACTAGAGGGGCAGGGTGGGTTCTCTTTTGTGGGTTCAGGCAGGTGGATCTTTACAGAGTGAGTTCCAGGCTACAGGAGACCCGTTCTATGTCCAAAAAGGACCAAAAAAAAAAAAAAAAAAAAAAAAAAGGCAAGGATTTTACTGGATAGCACTTGTTTAAATAAACGGATTTACTGATAGTACTATTTAATGGGACAGTTGCTAAGCAGTTTAAACTTAATACTTTTGATCCTAACGGCTTTTGTGCTAAAGTGGTATATTAGTTATCATGTGTTGCTAAAATAGAGTACAGCAGTGAGGAGAACTTATAAAGAACAGAAATGTAAATACATTTCATTCTTCTGGAGGCTGATAAGCCTACAATCAGTGCACTGGGTTCTGATGAGGGCTTTCTTGCTTCAAATCAGCAGAATTCTGTAAGTTATTTGGTGTTTACTATACAAAGTCGTATTACGGTTTTGCTTAAATAAAAGATGGCCTGACTCAGCATCCATTTAAGGCTTTGAGTAGACTTGAACTGCTGACAACTTGTTCCTTCAGAATTTTCTTAGATCTGTGGTTTCAAACAAGGGCCTGCTCTTTGTTTTATTGAAATAGGACATTAGGACCAGAGAGATGGCCTAGTGGTCATGACCACCAGCTGCTCCTGCAAAAGGCCCAGGTTTGGTTCTCAGCACTGAGAAGATCTGATTGCCCTCTTCTGGCATCTGTGGGCGTTGGATGACATGTATATGTGCAGAGATAAGCTTCGAAACCATTTAGATCCATTTCCATCCCCCTTGCTGAACAAATTAACTTCTGTCAGATTTCAGTTTAATAAGAAACAGTGTATAGATTGCTTTTGACCTTATGAGCATAGAGTAGTTTCGCCCAAACATTGCATTCTTCTCATCCTTTGAATTTTTTTCCTTTAAATTTATTTTTACTTTCTTTATTTTATTTATTTATGTGTATGAATGTACTGTCTGCATGTAGGTTTGTGCACCCGTGTCGTGCAATGCTGTGGAGGTCAGAAGAGGGTGTCGGATTCCCCTGGAATTGGAGTTTCAGACGGTTCTCAGCCGCCATGTGGGTGCTGGGGATCAAACCCGGGTCCTCTGTAAGAGCGGTCGGGGCTCTTAACCGCTAGGCCATCTCTCCAGCCCCTATTGTTACTTTCTATGTGTGTATTATGTCTGCACATATGTAAATTCGCCCATTTACATTGTTGTACAATGCCTACAGAGGTCAGAAGAGTACGTTGGATCCTCTGGAACTGGAGTTACAGACAGTTGTTAGTCACCATATAGGTGCCGGGATTCAAATCCCTATCGTCTGCAAGAGCAGCCAGTGATCTTAACCCCTGAGCCATGTCTCCAGGCTCACATCATCCTTTTTTTTTCTTTATGACTAAAAAACACATTTATGTGACATTTTGAGGTCATTTTGGGCACATATCATAATCTGTGGTTGTGTTTTTTACTTCTGTGTACTTAAAAATACATTTGCAATTCTAGAAAAAAAAACAGATGGCACTTTTATGTATACATTCCTCATGGAATTTTTTGTTTTCCAGACAGGGTCTTATTCTACAGCCCAAGCTGGGCTATGACTCACTCTGTATCCTAGGCTGACCTCATTTTCTTGGCAATACTCCTGCCTCACCCTCCTGAGTATGGGGTTTACAAGCATTGGCTACCATGCTTGGCTTTTCTCATGGCTTTATTTTCTGGGAATACAATATTGAAGTATTGGGGCTGGAGAAATGACTCAGTGGTTAAGAGCACTGAGTACTCTTGCAGAAGACCCAGGTTCAAATCCCAGCATCTTACATGGAGGCTAACAGCTGTCCATCCATAACTCCAGTTCCAGGGGCTTTCATACCCTCTTTTGTCCTCCACAGGCACTGAATGATCTGGGTGTAATTACACACATGCAGGCATACCACTCATATACATAAAATAAAAATAAATAAAAAATTGAAGTATTGCTATACAGATTTTCAAGTTAGAGAAGGGTAGATTTTGTATGTGGGCATGTGAACATGAGTGCAGGTGGCATGGAGGTCAGAGGCATTAGATCTGGAGCTGGAGGTACATATGGTTGTGGGCTGCCCAGCATGGGTATAGTAATCAAATTTGGGTCCTCTGCAAGAGCACCATGTTGTTAACTGCAGACCCATTTCTCCAACTTGGGTAGAATAATTTTGTCACTGAAAGAACCTATACCACTTAAAAAAAAAATGTAATGTAGGACTAGAGAGATGGCTCACCAGTTAAGAACACTGGCTCCTCTTGCAGAGGACTTGGGTTTGATTCCTAGCACCCACATGGAGGCTAACAAACATCTATTACTCCAGTTCCAGGGGATCTAACACCCTCTTCTGACCTCTGTGGACATTGCATGATACATACGTGCAGGCAGTGCTGGAATTAAAGGTATTGCCATCACACCTGGCTCCTATTTATCATTGCTTTTCATTGGTCAGTTACCTGTTTGTGTTCTTTTTCCATGTTCATTTGTAAATATTCTTGCTAATAGTGGTATATTTGCTTCATGAGTTGAAGAAAATGTGTTCATAGATTAGGAAGACATTTTCCAGGTTTATTTGTTGTTTTTTAATGTCTTATTTAACTATTTCTAATTATATGTGTTGTGCATCAAATGGATACTTTTGTTTCTTGCCACAGTATTTCACAATTTCACCTCTATCCTGCAAATATTTTTAGTCTCATTTTTATCTATCTATAAGCTATTTGGGTATAGTTGCCCACATAGCAACCACATCTTACTCAAGCAGTATGATTTACTGTTGCCCGGAATATCACATGCAGTGTTCTTCCTGGAGTTGTGACACCTACTGACTCTGGGAATGATTAAGCATTTAACCACTGTTTCACAGTTTAATTATTTTATGAGTAACCCATCACTTCCATATTTGGAGGTTTCATTATTTTATAGTACTTTGCCTTGTTTCAGTCTTTTATGGATTTCCTTTTGTGTTTTGATTCTCTACTCACACATTTTCTCTCTCTCTCTCTCTCTCTCTCTCTCTTTTTCTCTTTCTTTCTTTTTTCTTTCTCCTTCTTCTGTCTCTTTCTTTTCTTCCTCTTTTACTCCCTCCTTTCTCCCTCCCTCTTCTTTCCTCCCTCTCTTTCATTCATTCATTCATTCATTCATTCATTCATTTTTTTAAGATTTATTTTATTTATGTGTGTGTGATGCACTTGCCCTCAGAGTTCCACAGAGGCCAGTATCAAATCCCTCAGTGTTGGAGTTACAGCCATTTGTGACTCCTGCTCCCCACAACCCCTGACTCCCCCACCTGCCACATGGATGCTGCTGGGATATGAACTCTGGTCCTTTAATAGGGCTGAGCCATCTCCCCAACCCTCACACTTTCAAATCTTAGGATTGAATTTATTATTGCATTTTAGTTACTTTTTACATACTACTATTTGTAGTTAGATTTTGGAGCGTTTTCTTTGTATATATGTATATATTTATTTATTTTATCTTTTATGAGACAGGGTCTCCCTGTAGGCCCAGCTGGCCTGGAACTCGCTATGTAGACCATGGTGGCCTTGAACTCATACAGATCCACCTGCCTCTGCCTCCTGAGTGCTGGGATTAAAGGCGTGTGCCACCATGCCCAGCTGTTTATAATTTTAAAGTATGAAAACAATTGTGCTAGAAATTGAACCTGGGTTCTCTGAAAGAGTAGTCAGTGCTCTTAACCTCTGAGCCATCTCTATTGAATATTATATTTTAGATTGCAGTGAAGAGTAGCAGCAAACCTAGTATATTTAGGGAATAAAAATGAGTGGATTCATACCTTTAAGAGAGAAAAATGAAACTTGTGTGGCCTCTTAACTGTAACTTTCCCTCAAAGTGGTCTAGATAGCAAGGGCCTGAACTTGGCAATAGAAGTAGAAAGTAAGAATATATCTTTTTTTTTTTTTTTTTCTGGTCTTTTCGAGACATAGTCTCCCTGTAGCCCCAGCTGTCCTGGAACTCGCTCTGTAGACCAGGCTGGCCTTGAACTCACAAAGATCAGCCTGCCTCTGCCTCTCAAGTGCTTGGGATTAAAGGCATGCCACCACACCTGGCAGAAAAACATATCTTTTAGATGCCCTTATATGTGTTTGAATCTAGGAAGACATTCATTGGACTTTAAGAGCAAATTACAAGCCTTAATTTTTTTTTCTTTTGCAAGACAAAATATGATTATAACCTATTTTCCTGCATTTTCTCTGCCTTGGGTACCACTCAGTTTCCTCTCTTGCTTTCATGCTGTCTTTGTGTGATCATGCTCTTCTTGCCCTGGTGCCGTTTCTTCCCACAGATTACATGGGGACATGTGCTCCTTTTCTTTGAGCCTCATTGCCCTTGGTTTGCACTTTTATTATAGTGTGCCTGTGATACCGAGGTTGACATATTTGTCTTATCTCTGCCACTTTTGTAAGCTTATAAAACCCAAACGTTTTATCAAATGCTCAAATTTGGCAGGAGGGCTGAGTGCTATCATAATGGGCCATTTAAAAGTATTTTATAATTTCTTTTAGTGCTTGCAAGATAATAGACTTCTACATTTTGCTAGCTAGAATTTATGATTTGTGGTATGGTTTTATTAGTGCTTATGAGATAACAGACCTGTATGCCACAGTAACTAGGATTTATGATTGCTGC
Source organism: Rhizomys pruinosus (assembly GCA_009823505.1). Lineage (NCBI taxonomy): Eukaryota > Metazoa > Chordata > Mammalia > Rodentia > Spalacidae > Rhizomys > Rhizomys pruinosus. Next base: position 6,819,260 of record VZQC01008907.1, read on the forward strand.
TGTTTGACAGTGCTGCGTATTTTGTGACTCTGCTTATTGGGTCCTGTGACATATGTTATTCATTAAGCTTTTAGAAACATGTAGTTTGAGAAATTATGTTGTAAAACCAATGAATATTTTTGTTAATATAAATGGTATTGACAGATCTTATATCTTATTTTCTATATTTAATACAATAATGGATGTCTCAGCATATAAATTAGAACAGCTTTTTCCCTCTCTTTTAACTCTAACTGTATGCATTCTGACTCTTTGAATCCCAGGATAAAGATGTCTTATTGAAAATCAGAAATTTTAGGCAAATAGATTTTTCAAGTTACTTAATGAAAGGTGACTTCTTTTTCTTGTCATTTCACAATTTCCTAATAGCCAACTCTGTGCCAGGGCAGAGTAGCATTCTGGGATGTTCTGTCACTAATTCAGGTGTCTCTTCACATTTATGGTCTATGTGTAACCATTCTGCCAGTCATTTGTTTCAGAACTTTGAGAGGGAATATTTCTGGGAGCATTTCTTCAGGCTAATTAGTTCATACATTTCTCTTAATTAGTGAAAATTTGAAGGTTGGAAGGTAAGACAAGAGAAAGGATATGACCTGGGACCCTTTTTTATTTTTAAAGACTACCTTCTTACTCAGTTGGAAGTACCACTCTTTTTTTCTTGACTGATTCCTTAGATGGACAATGACCACGCTGGCCTTGAACTCAGGATTTTCGTGCCTAAACTCCTGTGTTTTGGGATTATAGATGTGTGGCACCACGGTCTGCTGGCACAAGGTTTTAAAAACCATTTTTCTCCATTTTTGTTGCCACATGCTCATTTTCTTATGTTTTTCTTATTTACTTGAATTGTATCTAAAATTGTATGCTTTATTTTTTTCTTATGTAGATGTTCCTTGAACTCAGAGAGAGTTACATTCTGATTAGCACATTTTAAATTGAAATTATTGCAAATTAAAAATATACTTAACACTTAACTTCCTGAACATTAGAACATGGCCTAGCCTACCCTTAGTGTGTTCACTTACATTAGCATCCTGTTTGTCTACACTATCCAGTTATATGAAGTCTACTTAAAGTATTGTCTCATTTAACTTATTGAATCCTTGTATAAAAAAACTCATTGACAACACAGTATACTTTAATGTGTTGATAGTTACGAGTAACATTAATGTAGCTTCTGGTTTTATTTCCCAACACCTGGGAAATAAGTTGGTTTTGTTTTGTTTTGTTTTTTGATGTGCAGGAAGTCTTTGGTCCTTATTGACCTTGTTTATCTTTGCTCCAAGGGAAAAACATATTCATACTTATGATATTTTATTTCCAAGTTTAGGGAACTAAAAATACTCAAGAAAATCTTATACCAAAGTCATTTTATATGTGGTATATTACTCGGCAAATGTTTTTCTTTAAGATAGCCATATTCATTTGCTTGATTGTTGTCTTCATATCATCAAATTCTATTCACTAACACTGCATTTTTAATAGTACCAAACTTTTCATTGCTTGGTCCTGTGAGTGAGTCAGTGAAAATACAAAAAAAAGCAAAATGTTATAACAGAAGATCTTATCAACATTAAATTAAATTATCTAACAAAATGTTAGAAAATATTTTATTGAGGACATTTAGTGAAGGATGAGCTGTGTCTGGTGGCACATACCTCTTATCCCAGCATTTGGGAGGCAGAGGCTGGCAGATTTCTGTAAAATCAAGGCCAATCTGGTCTGTGTAGTGAGTTCCATGCCAGCAGGGGCTACAGAGAGATACTGTATCAAAAAAAAAAAAAAAGAAAGAAAGAAAGAAAGAAAGAAAGAAAGAAAGAAAGAAAGAAAGAAAGAAAGAAAGAAAGAGAATCCCAAGTACTTTGAATTATAACATAGTTCATGAACTTGAAAGCCTTCCAACTAGCTGGGATGATGGATCTGTAGAATGTTTGGTGTAAATAACTTTTATGATGATGATGATGATGATGATGATGATGATGATGATGATGACGACGACGATGATGATGTCTTTGTTGAGACAGGGTTTTCCATAGCCCCAGCTTGCCTGGAACTTGCTATGTGGACCAGAGTGGACTTGAACTCACAGAGATCCATCTGCTTCTATCTCTCAAGTGCAGCAGGGATTAAAGACATGCATCATGAATAACTTATTTCTAAAAACAAAATTTCTGTCCCTAGGAAGGTACTGTTTTGCTGGATTATAGTATGTATAATTAATGAAGTAACCAAAATGGATTAAAACTTTTAAAGAAGGCTGTGTGATATGAATTGAGTTCAGAACAAGCTGACTTTTCATTTATTAGTTCCCTAAGAATAATCAGTGGTCTCCCTAGCTTTCTCTTCCCAGCCCACTTTCTCTATGATAGTTTATTTCTGTGTTTTTGCTCAAGCTGGTCCTCTAGCTCCTGAGTTTCATGATCATTCTACTTCAGCCTCTGGAGTGGCTGAGAATTCCAGTTGGAGCTACTCTGGCTGGATTAAAGTAGTGACTCTGAAACTTGAACACTCAGAGCACTTGAGAGTAGTTACTTAACATGGTTTTTTTTAGGGCTAAAATCTTAGGAAGTCAGAAAAAGGGCCGAAGAATTGGCATTTTGTTTTATTTTAATCAATTAATTTTATTACATTTGTTTATTATTTATTTATTGTGTGCATGTGTGGCATGGCATATGTAATGGAGGTTAGAGAACAACTTGCAGAAATTAGTTCACCCTTTTTACCATGAATTTAGGTCCTCAAGTTTGGCAGCAGTGTTTTTTACCCTTTTGGACATTTTGTTGATCCAGGAACTGGCTTTTTTTCGTTTATTGTTTTTTGTGGGGTTTTTTTTTTTTTGGTCTTTTTGAGACAGGGTCTCCCTGGAGCCCAGCTGTCCTGGAACTCACTCTGTAGACCAGGCTAGCCTTGAGCTCACAAAGATCCACCTGTCTCTGCCTCCTGAGTGCTAGGATTAAAGGCATGTGCCACCATGCCCGGCAGAACTGCATATTTAAACAAGCACTGTGGATATAGGTTGACTACATCTATTTACTTTTTATTTTTAATTTATTATTATTATTTTTATTTTTTTGGTGTTTTTGAGACAGGGTCTCCCTATAGCTCCAGCTGGCCTGGAACTCACTCTGTAGACCAGGCTGGCCTTGAACTCACAGAGATCCGCCTGCCTCTGCCTCCCAAGTGCTAGGATTAAAGGCGTGCACCACCACGCCCAGCTTAATTTATTTTTAAATTTGATTTCTTTTTATTTGAAGTATTTAAGTGTTATGCCTGTGTGTATGTAAGTATACCTTGATGTGCAGTGCCTGTAGAAGACAGAAGAGGGTGCTAGATCCTCTGGAACTGGAATTACTGATGGTTGTTAGCCCACCATGTAGGTGCTGGGAACCAAATCCTGGTCCTTTGTAAGAACAGCCAGTGTTCTTTACTGCTGAGCCATCTCTCCAGCCCCAGGTTGATTAAATTTTGAGTAACATTGTTCTGAGCAAGGTAGAACAGTAGGGTCAGAATCTTAAAAAATATTCACTTTCAGTTGCACTTACTGATGAGTTAGCATGTATCAGGTGCTTTTAGGAGAAGCATTATAAAAGTTTTTATAACTATTATTGTCATGTGTACATTTAAGACAGCTTTATTTTATACAGTAAGGTAGTTGTAGTTTTCTAGCATTTTGTAGCATATTTCTAGTGTAACAAAATAAAAAATAGTGTTTTTAAGGAATTGGGAAGAAAAACATTAAAGTATGAAATAGTAGGTAAATTTAATTTAATTAAAATTTTTTTCTTTTAGATATGGTTTCACTCCAGTCCTGGCTGGCCTGGAACCCTCTGTGGCTCTATGAAGTCTAGGCTGGCCTTAAACCCATAGAAACCCACCTCCCTCTGCCTCTGGAGTGCTGAGATTAAAAGGTGTGTACTACCACAGTGCCTGGCTAATTTTTCCATTTTATTTTATTTTATTTTATTTTATTTTATTTTATTTTTTTTTGTCTTTTTGAGACAGGTTCTCCCTGTTGTCCCATCTGTCCTGGAACTCACTCTGTAGACCAGGCTGGCCTTGAACTCACAAAGATCCTCCTGCCTCTGCCTCCCAAGTGCTAGGATTAAAGGCGTGCGCCACCACACCCTGCTAATTTTTCCATTTTAACTGGCCCTATGGTGTGAATATGATAGTGATCTTCTCTATCCAGTCAACATATAATATTGTATACCTAATCCACGTAGCTCCCATGTAGTATATGACATAGAATCATATTATGGACTGATGGATCTGTTTTATTCTCTGCAGTCCCATTTATGTTTCCTCCTCCTATAGTCTATATTTAGTGTTGTCAGAATCCTCAGTTTTTAAGGATTAATATGAAATTAAAAAAAAATTTTTAATTTATTTTTTATGTGTATGAATGTACTGTCTGCATGTAGGTTTGTGTTCCCGTGTCATGCAATGCCGTGGAGGTCAGAAGAGGGCATTGGATTCCCCTGGAACTGGAGTTAAAGACGGTTCTCAGCCGCCATGTGGGTGCTAGGGATCGAACCTGGGTCCTCTGCAAGAGCAGTCGGCACTTTTAACTACTAGGCCATCTCTCCAGCCCCTGAAATTTTTTATATTGAATTACAAATTAAAAATTTCCAACTATTTGAGTATTACATGTCCTTTTTTTTAAGGGGAACATAATTTCTTCATAACCTTATTTTTCTGTTTTGATGTTTTTTCTTTTCATCCTGAAACATTGGTAGATGTGCTTTGGTAGTCAGCTTTGCTTAAGGCTGTTCAGAAAAATATGACATACTGCTTTCATGGAAACAGGGTGAGGAAAATGACCTCACTCCCAGACTTAGCTCTTCTTTATCTCAGTGATGCTTCAGGATTTGTTAGTGGTGGAGAGTTGATGTTGGTGGCAGTGACAGGAATGACAGCTCCTTTTACCACCTGCTGGTGGAAGTACAAGGCTGTCATGCTTGAAAGCCAAGAATATAGCTTATTGGAGTCTATAAAAAAATGTGTGACTAGAGTGGTAGAGATACTCAGGGTTATTTTCACATGGTTTAGCATTGAGTTTGCCCAGCACTTTTTCATTTGCAAAAGTTAATATTCCTTAGGAGATGATAGCTTTGTGCTTAATAGCCCACTTTTTCATTTGTTTCTACATCTTGATACCACTCTGTTTTAGCCATCCATAAATCATTCTACTATTGTAACACTTGTACTTTTTATGGTACAGTGTCTATTATTCTATTTCAAATACATCCAGCAAGCCATCTGGAGTATCTTTCATTAGTTTGAATGATTTTTGGAAAGACATCAGTTTTCAAGTTAATTTTCTTTTGTTCACTCTGACCCACAGTTCCCATTTGTACTCCTCTAGGAGCCCAGTGTCCTTGAGTAATTTAGGTCATTAAAAAATTAATTCTTTTTAAAATGTGTATACATGGGCTGGAGAGATGGCCTAGCGGTTAAGAGTGCCGACCGCTCTTGCAGAGGACCCGGGTTCGATCCCCAGCACCCACATGGTGGCTGAGAACCGTCTGAAACTCCAATTCCAGGAGAACTCCAGTTCCAGGGGAATCTGAGACCCTCTTCTGACCTCTGCGGCATTGCACGACACGGGTGCACAAACTTGCATGCAGACAGTACATTCCTACAAATAAATAAATAAATAAATAAATAAATAAATAAATAAATAAATAAATAAATAAATAATTAAAAAATGTGTATACATGTGTCTGTGTGAGTGAACTTATCATCCCTGTGTGGGGACCTGCGGAGGCTAGAAAAGGGCATTGGATCCCTTGAAGCTGGAGTTAGAAGGGATTGTGAGCCAGTGGACGTGGGTGCTGGGAACTAAACTCACTCAGGTCCTCTGGAAGAGCACTTGCTGAGCCATCTCTCCATTTTCTTTTCTTTTTTTTTTTTTGGTCTTTTTGGGACAGTCTCCCTGTAGCCTGGAACTTGCTATGTAGACCAGGCTGGCCTTGAACTCACAGAGATCTGCCTGCCTCTCCCTCCTGAACGCTGGGACATATTTTTAGTCTTTTTTTTTTTTTTATGAGCTGTTTTTCCTTATTGTTTTTTTGTTTTTGCCTTTTCAAGACAGGGTCTCCCTGTAGCCCCAGCTGTCCATCCTGGAACTCACTCTGTAGACCAGGCTGGCCTTGAACTCACAAAGATCCGCCTGCCTCTGCCTCCCAAGTGCTAGGATTAAAGATGTGTACCACCACGCCTCGCTCCTTATTGTCCTCTTTATGATATCACCTGTACTTCTTTTTCCATGTAACATTTACTACAAATTAAGTCCAATTCTCTCTCTCTCTGTCTCTGTCTCTCTCTCTCTCTCTCTTTTTCTTTCTTTCTTTTCTTTTTTTTTTTTTTTTTGGTCCTTTTTGAGGTAGGGGCTCCCTGTAGTCTTAGCTGACCAGGAACTTGCGTATATAGACCAGGCTGGCCTTGACTTCCTGTGCTTCCCAGTGCTGGGATTGTGCATATGTGCCCATGGCTTCTCACGCTCCATCTTTGGAGTTCTGTTGTCTCTATATTCAGGAGTACAGTAAGTGCCCATCTCTGAGAAGTAAAGAAAATATTCTCCAAAAGTTGCCTTTAATTTACTTATTTCACATTTTATTTTGAGGAAAGGAAGAAAAGAGATTTTATGAGTTTGTTTGTTTCCTTCTTATCTCTATTCAGAAAAATTATTTGCTTCAGTTGTCAAGAAATAGAAATCTTTTTTCCATTTCCAAGGTGATAGTGAAGCTGTTTGATTCCATAAACAGGTTATTTGATCATTAACCTGTATAGTCTTTTAGAAATATTGCTGTATTTAAAACATTATTTGGGAGCTGGAGAGATGGCCCAGCAGTTAGGAGGACTGGCTGCTCTTGCAGAGGACCTGGGTTCAAATCCCAGCACACACATTGTGGCCAATAACCATTCATAACTCTAGTTGCAGGGGATCAGACACCTTCTTCTGTCCTTTGTGGATATAGCATGATATGGGTGCAGTTACACATGGGTGCAGGCAATACACTTATGCACATAAAAATAAAAAAATAAAAAATGTTTACTTTTAAATATTGCCTTTTGCAGCCATTAACAAAGAAGGAAGAAGATAAGTATATAATGAGTTGGAAATGTTATTTTCTGTTATGTGCTTAAACTTTTTTTTTTTTTTGAGACAAGGTCTCATGTAGTCCATGTCTGCCTCAAGCTATGTAGCACTAGGTATCCAAAGATGACCTTGAATTTCTGATCCTTCTGCTTTTACCTCCTGGGTGCTGGGATGTGACCATACCTTGTTTTATATGGTGCTGGAGATCAAACCTAGTATTTTATATAGGTTAGGCAAGCACTTTATCAATTGAACTACATCCTGAGTCCCTTTAATTATTTTATAAATAAAATTACTCAAAAAGATGTTTTAGTGGAAAGATACAATAACTATGGTATATAAAGTAGGTAATAAATAGAGAATAAAATTTAAAATTTTCAGTTTAGGTAGTTTCTAATAATGAGAACATTAATGAATAACATTCATTTTACCTTATTTTTCCTCCAATTCTTTTTGGTTTTGCCCTTGTTACCCATGTACAATCCATAATTAAATAGTTCTATTACTGAGGATAATCTTTCTTATGATGCCTCTTTTGGTGATTTTTTAATCCTTCACTTTCTTACAGCAGTTGTCTTGTTAGTCACTTGGCAGACCCTGTCCACGTGTCTTTGGTTGCCTATCACAGCTATGCACTCCTTTGTGGGGTGACTGCCATCATTTTTTTGGCCAGACTTTCTCTGCTTCTCAAGGTGATGGCAGTGGTTTATTCTTTGACTCTTTTCCAGTCAGTTCTGTGTGCAGATTATTCTCTTGGTAACGTTTTGGAGGTTCATCCCTCATCTTGTTATTCCATTACTCACTTATTTCTACTGGCATTTCAGGTCTTCTGTAATGGTTCCAACTTAGCTTCTAGATAACCTCTCCCTTTGTATTTCCTTGCAAAGAACAACTTGCTCTTTCCAGAATATGCTGTAGTAGTTTTCCTCCTTTTGTTATGCTATTCTTAAATTAGAAATACTCATTTTCTTCTTAAGTCTGCTGAGTGTTACTCTTCTTTTATCATATTATCACATTGTGCCTCCTCTTTTAGGTATTTTTATACTTTTAAAGACAGCTTAAGAATCTCTAATCTGAAAATCCAAAATGCTCCAAAATCAGAATTTTTTTTATTATGACACCATTGGAAAGTTCTACACTTGACCACATGTGATGATTTTAGTTGAAATGCAGGTATGTTGTATGAAATGCACTCAATACAAATAAAAAAAACAACAAAAACCCCACTGAGGTAAACATTTCAATTAAGTGCAATGTTTCATTGTAGGTATTAATGATGATTACTTTAAAAATTATTTTTCAGTGCCTGCCGTATATAAATGTGTGTTTATACAAGTTTGGCTTTAATACAAATGAACTGTTTTAACAAATTGCACTTGAAAATGAATATTAATATTTTGGGCATTAGTATTTTAAATATGAAATTTCAAAATGTTAATTTTGAAGTAAATTGCTATGTGAAAATAAAAAAAATAAAAATAGCACTTAAAGTTACCTGTAGATTATATGTGTGTGTAACTGTGTATGAAACATAGATAGAACTCTTAGAATTGGACCCCATCTGCAAGATTTGTCATTATGTACATTTAGGTATTCAGAATACCAGAAACAGTCTGGAACACTTCTGATCCCAAGCAGTTCAGATAGGTGACACTTGATTTAAACCTTGATTATAAATTTTTAAAAATTTTTATTTATTTTTTTATGTGTATGAATGTACTGTCTGCCTGTAGGTTTGTGCACCCATGTCGTGCAGTGCCACGGAGGTGAGAAGAGGGCGTCAGATTCCCCTGGAACTGGAGTTAAATATGGTTCTCAGCCGCCATGTAGGTGCTGAGGATCGAATCTGGGTCCTCTGCGAGAGCGGTCAGCGCTCTTAACCGCTAGGCCATCTCTCCAGCCCCTTGATTATAAATTTTTAATTTTATGTGAGTCTCGACCTTCTTTCTATAATTCAGAGTCTCTGCCTTAATGACTTGTGTATTGTAAAAATTACATGTAATTGACCAGAAAATTATATAGTCTCAAAATTTAATAAAATTAAATATGTTGTTGGCCTTGAAATTATTATGTATGATAAAATTCAGTTTTGTTAAAATTTATATTTTCACCCTTAAGTCTAAGCTCAGTTATATAGAAGTCTGATTAAAAAAAATAGTGTGTGTGTGTGTGTGTGTGTGTGTGTGTGTGTGTGTGTGTGTTCACATACAGTATTAGAGGACAACTTTGTGGAGTTGGCTCTCTCCTGTGGGTTTCAGGGCTCAAACCCTGGTTGTGGAAAGTTTACCTGCTGAGCCAGTGGACCCGCCAAAGAAAGTTTGATTTTTTAGGCCTATAGAATTCAGGTTTTGCTATAGTTTTATTTAGGAGCTGAAAAAAAGTGGCCATATACCTAAAAATTGACATACTATGGTTGTGAAATATAGAATTATAGTGAATAGAATTTTAAAAAGCTTAATTGTGAATAATCTTCATAATAGGTTTGAGCATCTTTTCAGCAGACTAATATATTCCTAAATTGGCAAACAAAACTAAAAGGACAATACAAATTTATATACTTTATAGAATTCATTCTTGGAATAGCTGACTCAGTTAACTGTAAAAATTAACATCTATGTTTGTGATTTAGAGCACATGGATATAAATGGCAAGAAGTATTCCATATCAAGTTCACTGTTGCCTCTATTGCAATTAAAGTTTTCATTGTAAAAGGAAAAGTTAATATGGATGCTTTTTGGGGGGTGGGGAAAACTAGTAATAAACCTAAAACTTAGCTCATTGAAATAAAGGTCATCCTGAGAAAAATAATGCTTCCTCTTTGCCTAACATTTAATGAAAACTTAAGGTTGTCTAAGCTTCTCATTTTCTCATTTAACAAGAGATCAATTACTGTAAGCATTGTGACTTCTTTTTGAAAGTTTAATTTTGAACGCATTTTTTTTCACACATTAAACACTAACATATTGAAAGGCAACTAGAAGTTTCTGGTAGGTATGGATTTTGTTTGTTTTAAATCAATGGATATATTCTTATATCCTAAAAGATTCATTACAGTTGGGTAAAATGCTTAGTTGTTTACTCTGATGTGCAGCACAAAAATAGCCTACAGGGCAAAGTTATATTTGCCATCTACTTTTATTATTATTTTTCTTAGTACAGAGTTCAGAATGCATGAAAGCTGTTAGGCCAACAAAGAGGTCAGAAACTTGTTTTTATGCTGAGTTCTTTGGAATGTTTATAAATCTCATGATTAAAAATATTGAGAATGCAGAGGGAGGTTTTTTTTCTTAACATGAAGTCTAAAAATAGTCTATTTTAAAAAAATTAAGATTATAAAACTAGATGTTAACATTTTAACTTATACTTGAAAGTCTAGGTACAAAATGCATTCAAAAAATTTAAATTAAGGTATTAGGAGGTATTCCATGCCAAATTTATTGAATGAAAATTTTCTTAACACCATTAAGTATTAATTTCAGGGTTTCAAAAAAAGTTTTACTTGATTATGCTACATTTTGTGAAACCAAATCAATTTTTTAATTCCATAAAGCAGGAAGAAAGTAGATCTTTGCCAAGTTTTGACATCATGTTAGCATTATTATCAGAAATAAATTGCTATAACTTTAATGACTTCAAGCCACTGTATCATGCTCATTATTATAGGGATTAGGCCAGTCAGTAAGCTAGATTGAATGAAATTCATTTATTTGTATAAAAGTGGCATATAATTAAGTTGTTTACATGATTTTTAAGATTTAAAAATGATGTTGCTTCATTTAGTGACTATGGTATTTAAAAAAAAAAATAGGATAATCTTTGCCAAGCAAACCAGTTACAATACAGCACACAAACTATTTTAAATAAGTTATTGCTAATTTCTCAGTAGTGATATTAGCACACATTGCCAAATTATAACAAGTGAGAAATTTTTGTTTGCTATGAAATTCATAATCCTTAGATTCTATAGTTAGAATTAGCAATCTCATAATTTTCTAACATGAATTAATTATTTGAGAGAAAGTGCTTAAATTAGATGGCAATGGAATAGAAATGTGACAGGATTTATTGTTGCTTTAATGATTTAGAGAGTGAAAAAGAGCTATTGTATTTTGAAGTCTGAGAAGGAACATTGTGTAAATTCTCTCACACTTAAATTGCTACATATCTAAAATTAGAAACTGTTGGCTTTGCTAGGTTTTTCTACAATGATAAAAGCTATTCTTTTTTTCCCCCTCTGCCCAGTATTCTGATTTATATAATTAACCTCTCTTATACAAAATGGGTGAGTTGAATAAAGTTAGAAAATAATTTTATTGCAGGTTCTTAAAAAACATTCTGTATTAACTAGAACATTTGGCTTAGAATCAGACAGAGTGAGGAAGGAAGAAAAAGGCTGGTGCTGTGTAGTTTCCTTCCTTTCCTCTACTGTTGGTTCATTTGTATGTGACAAGCTTTTTGCTCTTGATATTAGAAAGCCAATCTTTTTTTAAAGTAAACTTGAATTTTAAGTTTTCCTATTTTGGTATGCACATAAAGGTTTATTTATTTGGTTCATGGTTTTAAAATACTAATTTAGCCCATGGTTTCCTACATCCAAAAGAAAAGAATAAAGTTTTACATATAGTTCATAGTTCATTGCTTTTGATATTCCAAATAGTATAACAAGTATACTGTACCAGTAAACATAACATCATTATCTTGTTTTGAGCCTATAATGTATATTAAATACTATTCAAATTGCCATCATATAAATATGTCTGTAGTTTGTGGTTTAGAAATAATACACTTCATGTATTTTTTTCAAAGCAGATGCCTGTCATTTACATTTTAAAGTTATACACTCTTTTAAGGCTATGTATTTATTCTTTAGAAAATATGACTTACACGAATATCTTCTGATGGACATAGTATTGACAAAGTATCCACATTATTACTTTTAACAAACTGCCATGCAACAAATACATTAAGTAATGAAGGAATTTAATATATATGACCTAATCTAATTGACATTCACGTTTAAAATTTACAACATAACCAATACTTAAAATGTTTTCTCTTATATTTGGCAGTAATCAGTTTTTACAATTTAAATTTAAAACTCTTCTGAATGTAGATTTGGTGAAAGTTAGACTTTTCTCTAGTCTGTGACAACCTGAGGTACTAAACATTTTTCTCTTAGTTCACTGTCTTCATAGGTAATCTTTTTGTTTCTTTTAGGATCTATCCATGAGTTGTGTATTACAGCATTATTAGGCATGGGATCAGCTTCAACTATGGACACAACTCGTTTTTTCATTTTACTTTTTAAGACCTTTTGAAATTTTTGTCTGGTGAATGCATATAATAGAGGGTGAAATATAGTTGTTCCGTAAGCCATGACTAGAAAACATAATCTTAATTTTACTAAAAGGTCACTTGGGCCTAAACATAAAATAGTGGTATTTAAAACAGAAATTGGAGTCCAACAGAGAAGAAATGTAGAAATAATCAGTAAAGACATTCTAAAGACTCTTTTCTGCCTTTCTCGTCGTTCCCGGTGTCGTTTCACGGCTCGCCGGAGGGCAATTATTACAGAAACTGAAGTTCTCACACCGAAGACTACATTCCTCCCACCACTGCCTTGTGACATGTCTGTAGTCTCATGTGTAGTTAGCGAAATTGTCTTTTTCTTTCTTGCTTTCTTCTTCTGCCCTGTGGAAAATCTTGTGCCTATCCGAATATTGAGAGCCTGAAGTATCTTGGTGTATGTGATTAACATTACTACAACTGTGAAGAAGAATATAGGGATCTGTACTAGAAGGTGATAATACATTCCCAGTTCTGTGTAGTATTCATTTGTACTGACGCACAAGAGTGTCTTGTTTTCCCATATATTTCCAGTTTGAAGACTGAAGAAATTTACCTCAATAAAGGGAATCAGGAATGAAAAGAAAGAAAAAATCCAAATGGATGTCATTAACATTACAGCTCTGCCCATTGTCAGAATTCGGTTTGCAGGTTTTACAGAGATGTCATATCTGTCCAGAGTGATAGCAAAAACATTGATTGCTGTTGAAACACTTGCAAAAGAAACACAAGCCTCATGGAAACAGCAGATGAGAGCAGTGTTACTCTCCAGTGAAAGCAGAAGGATAACTATCGTTAGAGGAATACATCCCACACAAATTATTACATCAAGTACATGAAGATTCATTGTAATAATGTTACTGACAGAGTTGATTAAGTTGGATTTCATGCAGTAAAGTACCAATACAGTAAGGTTGCTGCCAAGTCCCAACACAATTTCTAACATGAGAAATCCAGTGAGAGACACTTGAAAACTTAGTGGATATGATAGTGGCTGGTACATGTTGGTGTTGATGTCATCAATGTCATCTCGCACTGTAATGTTAGTTTCAGACTGCATGTTGATTTCCAAAGCAGGATAAAAACACATTCTTTTGGAGCAGTTGGTTTTTCTCCTATAAAGTAAAATAGAATATTTGATATTTGGCAATTTAAATGATACACAAAGCATGGTATTCTTTGTAAACAAAAAATATCTTTTTATCATGTACTTAAAATTTTAACTTTGTAAACTATATGGAAAATATAGAATGGAGAAACATCAAGGCTGCCTTGTTTTGCAGGAATTGTTTTCTCTCTTTGAAGGGCTACCTATATGAGTATTGTTCTTCTATAGCACAAAATCACTTACTATATTACAGGGATTTGCTTCATTGGAGACAAGTGAGCTGTTCATTTTTGAGAGAAAGCATGGGTCTGTATAATAAAACTATCCAGCATCCGAAACTAATATCACTTGGATGGTTTAAAATTTCATTTGAAAATGTTGTGAGCAGATAGAAAGCAAATGCCATTTTAATATGCCCTAGCATGATTAGTGTAGGTATAATTATTCCTGTGAGATTTCAAATGAACAGGACAGTGTTCACTTAAAAGGATAAGTGGCACACAGCATTAGTTTGTTTCAGTATATCCTATCTAAACAGCCTCCTAGAAGTAAGTGTGCTTAAGGGTATTTGGAGTTATGTAATTCCCACAGAAAGAAGCAAATGATAGGTATTTTTTATGCCATGCTAAATATGCTACCAAAGTTTTACAATAGACTTGCAAAAATTGGATGAGAAAGGATATTATGTTAAAGAGCTACAAGCTTGGTAAAAGGTGTTCCTTTGACTGATTTATTTTGTGACCACACCCTCTTATATTTTGTCAAAAGAGATAAGTGAAATTTGGTACATATTAAAAGGTAGTCCTTTTTTAAGTGGTTTAAAAGAATGCGTCCAGTGAATTTTGTTTAAATAGTTTTAAAAGTAAAAAATGAAATTTAAAGAGGAGTAATGTGGACCCCATTTTTGAAGAAACCTTTGAGTTACACATTACCTGTGAAATATTTTGTTTATATCAGCCAGTGAATAATTTTGAAGAAAAATTTAAAAATAATATCTAACTTTTTGGTCAAAATATCTGCAGTGAGGATGCTCAGCTTAAAATATGAACTTATACAACCAACTATAATTCATATTTCAAGTACAGTATTTTAACTGAAAAAATTACATTAAAAGAAACTATATAAGATAATTTTCAAAATTCATGTTGATATTTCACTTGGTACTACCTTTGACAAGTTTTTGTATGCTATTTTAGGGATAATACTTCAGACACAGATGATAACATTAATTTCCTTTGGGTCGATATGACTATTACTAGAGATATAGTTATTCATATAAATGAATTACTTAACTAACACTAAAATCCTATAAAAATAGGAAAGTTTAAGGGTGCCAAATTTTCTGAATTAACAAAAACATCAGTTTTTCTGTCATATCAGATTTATAATAAAGCAGACATATCAAATTAGACAACTAAGAAAGCATATCTATTTTCTGTAAATGCTAAGCAGTGTAGTGGGTGCATGCATCTTTTGACCTACCTGTTTGCTGTTGCCTTATGGGCCTTTTGGCTCACTATGGCAGTTTTTCAAAAATTGGTACATGATGTCATTGACAGATTTTTGACATGGATTTTTCCCTGACAACAGTGAAGTAGCTGTGCTTTATTTCATGTCTTGTAGGAATTATTTTGCTCTCCAGTACGTCAACTGCATGGATTTTGAAATTTAGTTGGCCGATGGATTTAAAAAAAACAGTAAATTATTTTTGTGTTTGTTTTGTCTCAAAAAGTCAACGACAAAAGAAACTTCATCAAATGATAGGAATTAGATTTCCTTTTGCAGGAATCTATGAGAGTGTCTTGATTTTCCAGAATATGTGAAAAGAGAAAAAGGAAACATACCATTTCTGGCTTCTAAGCTGTATTCAGACATCCTTTTGTTGTAACCCTGTTTCTGCAGCAGTTCTCATTATTTTGAAATGATTTCTTGATCACATAATTTGCTTTATATTATAAATCCAGTGCATGTTCATTTGATAAAAGCCATCTGCTTTTTAATTTGGTTTGTTCTCATTAGAAGAGGATACATAATTGGTCATAAAGCTCAGATGGAAAAGTCTATTAGTCATATCAATTGATGTGAATATCTGAATATTTAGTGCAGAAAACACTTGCTAAAGCTTCATTTTACTTGCTGGTAAATGATGTCATTCTCATTTTTGAAGTTTATGTTTCATTGTTTCTTGCCGAAGTAGTAGTTTCCACAATTCTGTTATGTTAAAGTATAAACTCGCTGTTTAAAAATGCTCACCATTTTTGTTTTCGGGCTTTTATAGATCTTTTTTTCATGATTATTTTATGTAGCATCCTCTCAAGATACTGTCAATTTGTTATATTCCAGCAGAACTGTTCTATCACTTTAACTCTTTATTTTCTTGGAATCAATGTGTTACAAGAATCTTGCAGTTCGTGGTTCAGAGACCTAGAGTGATTCTCAGTCAGGTGTATTCTTCACATTATCCATTGCATATACTGAATTAGCTGCTGTAGCCCTTGTGAAAAAGAGGGAGAGAGGATTAAAGAATAGGACTCTGCATAATTTTGTATTAATTGAAAGTTATATTAGTTAAAAAAATTAAAACCATGAAGCATTTGTTATCAAAGTCAGTAAACTGTATTGCTAGAGGCATAGTTGTATTCATAAAATGAAGTTTCTTTAAGTAAAATGCCCCCTTTCCTAATAAAGGTTGCATGTCTTTCCTTATTTAACAATCCAGCTATCATTGCAAATACAACCATGAAAGAAAGGCTGTTTTTAAAGTAATTTCTTTTTTATTTTTAGATGCTAACTTATGTGCTCAGAGATTATAAATAGTTAATATGCACTAAACAATGCTATTCCCTCTTGCTAATAAATTTGACATTTCCTGCATTCTGGGAAATATTGCAGGTTGCTTAATTATTAGCATATGGTTTGAACTTTAATTCATTAAAACAGATTCTGTGATCAGACATTAAAATTTCTTTTGATGAATTGCTCATGTGGGTAAAACATAAAGGTAATAAAATCTAACTGCAAATTAAATAATTTTGAACGAACATGCCCAGTCATAATCTTAACATGGAATTAAGCAACAAATAACAACTAAATAGCAAATCTGGCACTTACAAGAAATACAAACATTTTTGAGTACCTGAAAAACACTATACTGATGGAAGAATATTTAGTAGTCTGAAGTGACTTAAAGAGCTGATATCTTTGGAGTGAATTACAGAAAATAGAGAATATTCTTTGATTTAAGAATCCATCCATAAAATTACATTTAAAATATATAATGCCTTAAAAGATGTAAATCTAAAAATTATATGTTTATCATTAAGTACAAGTAAACAAATAAACTCTTAAATTTAAGGCTGAAAATTCCAAAGTTATTTTACCCCACTATGCTGTTTCAAAAGCAGCTGTCCACTATAATAAAGAACACATCTTACCTCTGCTAAAGATTTGTCGAAATCTTCATGTAGTTGAAGTGTTTCCAGTTTTGATTGATTCATTTTTTTCAGTTGTTAGTAGAGGGCTGGGGTAAGAGGGTCATAAACATCTCTTCAAAAACGACCTTTCTGAAAATCTGTGTCTGTATTGTGCCATTGTTTCAGCAGTACTGTTAATGTATAGAACGTGGAGTGCTGCTTCCAGGCTGCAGCAGTCTCTCCTTCTTCCTACTGTGCAATCAATAAGCATTTGAAAATGCATAATGAAAGTAATTTAGCATACTGAAGGCTTCTTGTCTCCAGAGACAGCATTTAGATCCCGTCTTTCTGAAAAGCAAGGGCACTGCCTTTCGGAGGAAAGCCTGCTCTGAGCAGCTTTTGCAGAGTGACAGCCTACCTTGTCGCTTCTCTCCACTGCAGAGAGATGCAGTGCATTCACTAATTTTGATTGGCCAGTTGTATTGGGCTTAAACTGTGCTTCATATGTATGGCAGGGGTTCCCCCCCACTGCTTTATATAAGGATGCTTTTTTAAAAAGCTAAGTGTATAAGTGGTTGTATGTTGCTTTAAAATAGAATATGTGTAAATTAGTCTTTTAGAAATGTGTATTCTATTCTGGCTCAATGGTCACTAATGCCAAACATTGAAAAAAATGCAGAGAGGTGTGTGTGTGTGTGTGTGTGTGTGTGTGTGTTGTTTACATAGTAAATAAACACATTTTTAAAGCCTTAATAATTGTGCTTCAATACTTTAGAGTTATATATGTTCTGTGTTGAAGTTCTTTGTTCTACAAATAGAAAGCCCCTGCATCTTAACAGTGAACCAGGTTGAATTTCAACTAGTTTGTTTGTATTCAAGTCATCTCTGTGTCTTCTAAATTGTGAATATCTCAAGATGTTAAATGTCATCATGACTTCTATATTCATCCACTTAGATGTTTCTTCATTTCCTTCATTCACATTATGAATCACATTTATCTAAGGTTACTATACCAGACATTTTATTTTATTTTATTTATTTATTTTTTATGTGTATGAATGTACTGTCTGCATGTAGGTTGTGTACCCGTGTCATGCAATGCCGCAGAGGTCAGAAGAGGGTGGCAGATTCCCCTGGAACTGGAGTTCTCCTGGAATTGGAGTTACAGACAGATCTCAGCCACCATGTGGGTGCTGGGGATTGAACCCGGGTCCTCTGCAAGAGCAGTCGGCGCTCTTAACCACTAGGCTATCTCTCCAGCCCCGTTTTTTTCTGTCTTTTTGAGATAGGGTCTCCCTTTAGTTCCAACTGGCCTGGAGCTCACTATGTAGACCAGGATGGCTTTGAACTCACAGAGATCTGCCTGCCTCTGCTCCCTGGGATTAAAGGTGTGCCACCACGCCTGGCTCAGACATTTTTAAACATTCCTTTGGTCACATAGTCACTGTGTAATTTATAAAAGTAAGTTATTTACTTTGCTTTCAGAGATAGTAATCCCAGGTTTTCTTTACCTTTGGCAATCTTTATGTATTTGATGTATACTGATCACTTGCTATTAATATTGTACTTCACTTGGGTATGTCTTTTATTTTATTTTATTTTATTTTATTATTACTATTTTTTTTTGGGTCTTTTCAAGACAGGGTCTCTCTGTAGCCCCAGCTGTCCTGGAACTCACTCTGTAGACCAGGCTGGCCTTGAACTCACAAAGATCCACCTGCCTCTGCCTCCCAAGTGCTAGGATTAAAGGGGTGCGCCACCATGCCCGGCTTGGATATGTCTTATAACATGGGAGCCTTTCTTGGTGGATTATATTTCTTAAGTACTATATATAGCTGTATGGTAACACTATTGGTAAATACATGTGTCATCATGGGTTATAAAGCTAAATTATTTTATTTATTCTGTCATTCTGTCAAAATTAATAAAAGGAGTATAAGAAAGAGTAATTAATTTAAAATTACAATTCTATTGATTGTGAGTACTTCTAAATATGTCTCCTCCTTCCCTCATTTTTTTTTTAGACAGGATTTCCTTGTAACCTCAGCTGGCCTGGAACTTGCTATGTAGACTCACAGAGATTTGCGTACCTCTGCCTTCTGAGTGCTGGGATCAAAGGCATGTGCCACCACACCTGGCTGCATTTATATATATTTTTTAAATTCATTTATTATTTTTATTTTATGTGTATGAGTGTATTGCTTGTATGTAGGTAGGTGAACCCATGTTGTGCAATGCCCATAAAGATCAGAAGAGGGTTTTGGATCCCCTGGCACTGGAGTTACAGACAATTGTTAACCACCATGTGGGTGTTGAGAATCCAATCCCAATCGCCTGCAAGAGCAGTAGTACTTTTAACCACTGAGCCATCTCTCCAGCCCCTGTATTTTTGTTCTTAGTAGTGAGGATCTAAATTTAAAACTCGAGCATATGGAGTGCCTAGATTATTTCTAAAGTTACCTTTATTTACTTACTAATTTGTGGTGTGTGTGTGTGTGTGTCTGCCTTGGTGCACATGTGGTGGTCAGAGGGCAACTCCGCTCTCTCCTTATACTGTGGGGTCTTGGGATCAAACTCAGGGTGTCAGCCTTGGCAGCAAGCCCTTTTTACCCACTGAGCCACATAGGAATACATTGCAGATGGCTGCATTATTAGAGTATTAATCACTACTTAGTTCTAGTAGTTTAGGATTAGTCTTCGTTTTTTGAAATATTATATCCTAGGTTTTTTTTATTTGTAATTAGAATTATTCTCTTCTAATTTTGAAAAGCAATATGCATTTTATAATATTTTATGACTAATGTTTAAGCTTTATAGGGGAATGACTGAGTACATGAGTTTCGAATTATATTTTTTATTTTTATTTTTATTTTTATTTTTATTTTTATTTTTATTTTTATTTTTATTTTTATGTGTATGAGTGTACTGTCTGCATGTAAGTAGGTCCACCCATGTCATGCAATGCTGTAGAGGTCAGAAGAGGGTGTCAGATTCCCCTGGAACTGGAGTTAAAGACTGTTCTTATCCCCCATGCGGGTGCTGGGAATCGAACCTGGGTCCTCTGTAAGAGCAGTAGGTGCTCTTAACCGCTGAGCCATCTCTTCAGCCCCGAACTGTATTTCTATAGAAACTGAGAATAATGTGGAAAATGTTGTGTTTTGAAATTTTTCTGCATAGCTTTGGATGGTAAGGCTTTGGTAATGCTAAAAATGAAAATGTGCTACTTATAATTCATGCATTTTGAAAGTTAGGGGAAGGGATCTTGTTAGAATGCCAGCTATGTTAAAAGACAGATGATGCACATAAAATGTTATTTTAAACTTAAAACTAAAATTGGAGGAAATATGTTAGCGTATCAGTTGAGAATTGTGGTTGGAATATGGAAGTTATTAATATAATGGAAAAAATATTATGTTTCCCTGCCAGATAGCTTTAAGTATTTGGTTTATTGTCACAACATCACCAATTAGTAGAAGGAACCAAGGCACAAAGAGATCTACTCACAAAGTCTGGGTAGGTTGCAGCCTTGTAAACCCACTCTGAACTAATGGGCTTGTCTCTTTGGAAAATTACAAATTTATGGGCCTAAAATTGGATGATCTACATTCATTCACTGTGCTCGTGAGTTTTGGTATTTCAAACTTACCTTTATTGATAGTATAGCTTTGATTTTTTTTGTTGTTGTTGTTGTTGAAGCATATTTCTATGACATTCTTACCTTTTTATGAACAACTTTTCTTCTGATTATTTTCAGAAAACAAAATCTAAGCTTTCTGTAAGAAGTAATTGTAGCAAAAGAGCTCAAGTCTGAACACTGCTTCAAGTTCCCTGTATGTGTGACTTATGGTTAAACATAGAAGATAGTACAAGTAGCAATGCTTAGTCTAATGCTATTTATTTATTTACAAATTTATTTATTTAGCCCTTTCTGGCTTGGAACTTGCTATGTAGATGAGGCTGGCCCTGAATTCACAACAGAACCATGTCTGCTTCTGCCTCCTAAGTGCTGGGATCAAAGGTATATGCTACCATGCTCAGCTTTTTTTACTTTTTTAAAACCACAGATTTGTTTGGTGCATATTTGTTATTTGGATCTTCACAGGGCATTTTAAATTCCTCTGTTTTAAAAAAGTATGCTAACATTAATAGGAAATCAATGGATTCAGAATCAGATTATATTACTTTTATAAAAAATTTCAAATCAAATTAATTTCAGAATTTATATAAAGGTTCTTTCTTCCATACTAACAGCTTTTTTGCACGTGTACATTTAATACATGTTGTATTCATATAAGACACTAATTTTGAAAAATGCTACATCTGGTGATTTAAACCAAATTTTATGCTACAAAATAATTTCATAGATTAATTTTTTATCTCATAACCTGGGAATACAGTTTTCTTTATCCAGTGGTTACTGAGCAGCAGATATGAGGCTAACCCCAAATACAGCTCACAGTAATTTTTCAAAAGTTAAATTTTATTGCATATTTCTTTTCATTCTTTTTAAATTGAATTTTTACAATTTTCAGACAACACATTTTCATAGCATTTAGGTCCACTACCCTAGCCACACCTTCGCTTCCTACTCCTTGCTCCATTATATGTACTCTGTTATATATAATAAGGCCTACAGTTTCTAATTTCTGTCCCCAAATGTCCTTCAGTATAGGCCCATCCACTGGAGCCTAGTTCATCTACTAAGAGTCCCATCCTTGTAAGACACTGACTCTCCCCTTCCAGCAGCCATCGGGTTGCAGTAGTCCCTCAGGCAGGACTGGGGTTTCTCCCCACTTCCCCGCATCTGTGCCAGGATTTTGTCTGCCTTGAGTTTGGGTACATGCTATAGCTGTATATGAGTAACTGACAAGCTGTCTGGAAAACTCGTTTCCTTGTGGTCATTTATCACCTCTTGCTCTTATAATCTTTCCACTCTGTCTTCTGTAATGATCCCTGAGCCTTGGAGGGCAGGAAGTTTGATACAGGTGCCCTATTCAGGGATAAGCACTCTGCAGTTCTCTGCACGTTGGGCAGTTGTGGTTCTCTGCTTTCTTCACCAAATGCTGCAAAAGGAAACTTCTCTGGTGAGAGTTGAGAGATGCATTAATCTATGTGCATAGCAGTAAGGTATTAGAAGTAAGTTTAATATAACTATTTAGTAGAAAACTGTTTCCTATGTATTGTGACCTGTCTAGCCTCAGATTCCTAGACCTGGTAGCAATGTCAGATATGGGTTCAATCCTATGAAGAGGACCTTATATCCAGTTAGAAAGTGGTTGGTAACTAACAAAATATTCATGCCACTATTGTATTAGTAGGTGTATCTTGCCACGTCAGTTGTTGATATCTTTCAGGATTCACAGCTGGATAAGGCTGATGATTAGTTGGTTTTTTTTTTTTTTCTTCCAGGTAGCAGGCATAGCACCTTCCAGCACTATGAAAGCTAGTTAGTAGAAATGAAGCTTTGAAGTCAGCACCAGCTTGTTTGCTCTACAGCTCATGTGTGGTTTCTTGCAATATGTTCCTACCATGGAGTTCTGGTGGGCAGCCAAGCGCAGGGGCAATAGCCAGTAAGTGTTTGAGAGTCTGTGGGACCCCTGGTCAGTAGCTTCAAGAGGGAGCCCATTCCTGGCCCTTGGATTTTATTTTGTTAGCATGTTCCCCTGTTATACGGTAACTCCTTTTAATCTCTTTTTATAATGTGTATGTGCATACTTTAAGAAGCTTCTATAGTGCTAGGTTTCCATATGGCTTTTTCTAAAGGTCTTTCTTTAGTGTTGGTTATCTTTTCCTGTACTCATCTAATGATACAATTTTGATGAGTTTGTAATTTAAAAACTCAATCTTTGTGAAATAGTTGAATTATCCATAGGTGGAAGTACTTGAACCTGCAAAGCATGTATCCAGAGTATTTTCTGCAGTAGAAGCTCATCATTTAAGCTGCGTTGCTTCAGTTCTGGTGCCTTTTCAACGAGTAATTAAGGTACTTAGTGCTGAACTCTTTCTGACAGATCCCAGGAAAGAAAGGATTATTCTGTTTAAAGCCAATTAAAACATTTCATTTGGCTTCTCAACTTGAAACTTCCTTTACAACAAATGTTTTGTCAGAAAAATAGAAATGGGCCATCTGCTGAAACTGCCATCCATTGGGGAGTAGGCAAGGTAGTAGGGACAATGACGATTCATGATCTAGAAGAGACTAATGAGTCAGGTGTGGTGGTGCATGCCTTTAATCCCAGCACTGAAGAGGCAGAGGCAGGAAGATCTCTCTCTATGAGTTCCAGGTTACCTTGGTTTATGTAGTGAGACCCTATACAGAGAGAGAAAGAGAGAGAGAGAGAGAGAGAGAGAGAGAGAGAGAGAGAGAGAAACCTGATTATACTGAGTAAGCCTATATCTGAGAACAGCTTACTTCTAACAGAAAATTTCATAAGCCATTCCCTATCCTCCCTTACTTGACCTAAATTAAGGAGTTAATTTTTTTTTCCCCTGTAGCCCCAACTGGAATTCACTATGTAGACCAGGCTGACCTCCATTTCACAGAGATCCACCAGCCTCTGTCTCCTGAGTGCTGGGATTAAAGGCATGCACCACCATGCCTGGGTAAGGAGTTAAAAATTTTGATCTTTATATTTTTCAACTATGTATTTATGTTCTTAGTTACTTTGTGTTTATATTATTTGTAAGCATCACGCACATTACTTTCTGTTTTCTCCTCTGAAACCTAGACTTTGTACTCTGGGACTATTATTACTACAGTTCAGCTTCCCTATGTTATACTGCTTTGCCTGCTTTTAGTGCTTTACCTAAATTATTCCTGCACCTGTAATTTTCTGGATGATTTTTTTTTGATTGCCTTAAACTTCTTTGTATCCCTTAAACATTGTGGGTTTGGGGTTGAGTATGGTGGTGTGTGCTTGTTACCCCAGTGCCTGGGAGGTAGCAACAAGAGGATCGAGGCCATCTTCCACTACACAGTAACAGTGACTTTGAGACCAGCCTGGACTATATTAGATTCTGTCTTAGGCAATGACAGAGGTACAGACACATTTTGTTGATTATTTTAATCAGAGTTACACAAATGGGTGTTTGTCGCCCCACCATTGGTTTTCTCATCTGTTGCCTTCTTTTTCCTTTTTTTTTCCTTCATAATTTTCCTACTGTAAGGTACATACAGAATCAAATTCATTTCTGTTTTGAGACTAAGTAGTTTGATCAAGTGGATTGTTTAGTTCCAACAAAACCTTCAGGTTTTCTCTTATGTGCTATTTGAATTCTTACATGCTGCTGAGTGGTATAGCTGAATGCCCACTTATGCTCTAGTGATCTATTATTGAAACTATTAGATACACAATGCATCTACCAGAAAGCTTCTGTTCTTTATGTGTAGAGCCAGAGGATAGGAAAATTCTGCTATGAACTGTAATTCTACTAGAGATTCAGGAACATCCATTGTACTACTTTGGGACATTCATTAGATAAAAGGTTTTATTGTAGGAGTTTACCAGTGACTTCTGAGTACTGTGCTCCCTGATGTCCTTGTGCTAGTTTTCAATTGATGCTGTCTTTTAGTAGCTGGTTAAGGATATTACCTTTTGAAATATTCTGCTGTTATTTTGATTATACTATAGAGAATTTGTGGATCAATTTGGGGAAAAAGTGACAGGAGTATTGACTCTTCCATCTTATGGACATGTTGTGTCTGTTACTTTTAGATCATCTGTAATTTATTTTTATCAGTGTTTTGTAATTCTTTGCCCATATATCCTGCATATATTTGATTAGGTTTGTACTTAATTATTTCATTTCTTTAATGCTAGTTAAAAAGGTCTCTTAAAGCTGAGCACGGTGGCACACACCTTTGATCCTAGCACTCGGGAAGCAGAGGGAGACCCTGTCTCAAAAAGACAAAAATAAAATAAAATAAAATAAAATAAAATAAAACCTCTTTAACACCTAGTTAAAAAATTTCTGGGGCTGGAGAGATGGCCTAGCGGTTAAGAGCGCCAACCGCTCTTACAGAGGACCCAGGTTTGATCCCCAGCACCCATATGGCGGCTGAGAACCGTCTGAAGCTCCAATTCCAGGATAACTTCAGTTCCAGGGGAATCCGAGACCCTCTTCTGACCTCTGCAGCATTGCACGACACGGGTGCACAGACTTGCATGCAGACAGTACATTCATACACATACAGAAATAAATAAAATTAATAAAAAAAAAATTTCTGGTTGTGGTGGTGCACACCAGTAGGATTTGCTGAAGGAGGAAGAGGCAGGAGGATCGGGAGTCGGAGGCCAGCCTGGACTACATACACATCTGGCCAGGTGTGGTGGCACATGCCTTTAATCCTAGCACTCAGGAGGCAGAGGCAGGCAGATTTTTGTGAGTTAAGTCCAGCCTGGTCTACAGAGTGAGTGCCAGGACAGCTGGGGCTACAAGGAGACTCTCAAAAAGACCAAAACCATTTTTTGGAAAGTTTTTTTCCTGTCCCGAGTTGTTTCTTCAGTATCATTTTTTAATGTTTCATTTATAACATGAGAAATTGACAGACTTTATCATTTTAGTTGCTGTAGTGAGATTTTCTTTAAGTGTTAGCTGATCCATTCATATTTAAGGCTAATGTATTTTATATTATAGTCTAGTTAGATAACAATATGCAGAAATAAAAAAAAATAAGTGCCACACAGAACTCTATTATTGAATTTCAAAAGCATTATGCTAAGGAAAAGAAGAAGAAATGTATGCTATAAACTAGCATTTACAGGAATTTTTTTGGAAAAGCAAATGTCTAGTGACAAAAGCAGTTTTATAGTTACTAGGAAACAAGGTCAGGAGGGAAACTTAAACTGCAAGGCTATATGAGGGAATATTTCAGGTCATGGAAAAATTGGAGGTTTAGTTGTGGTGATGGTGGTTTGATGACCATACACCTCAGTAAAGACCCAGTGAAATTTACATATAAAATTAGTGATGATGAGTTTTGTGGTATAGATACTTTAATTAATCGGATTCAAGAAAAAGCAAATTGTAAGTTCTTAACTTGCAAGTGGAGGTTATTGATTAGGAGGTTTGGTGTAGCTGACTCCACACGAGGCTCTCCATTTCAGCAAGAACGTCTTAGAATGGCAGTATGTGGCACCGTTTCTCACAGGAAGTGAGTGGTACTGGAGGACAATATAATTGATTTATTTCCTCATCTGACAGTCCATATATATAAACTTCCAAATATTCTATTTTAATTATTATCACTTTCCATTATGTCCATTGTCTTTAGATTTTCTTTTAACATTTCTAAAGTAAGCAGCTCAATAGCACATCTAATTTGAATCTTGAACTATTTGCTCAAATCTACTTGCAGTGCAGATTTTTTTTCCACAAAAGCTAAAAAAGGAGAAAGAAATTAAAAAGAGAAACTATGTATTTACATACATATTCTTTTACTGAAGATTTTTACAAGCTGTGGAATTCAGGTTTGGGATGATTAGGGCACAGGGATTGTGGAGGCCTCTGGCATTTAGTCCATGAAATATGTGTGAAGAGGGACTGTATTAGTCAGTTTTCTGTTGCTGTGATAAAACACCAGACCAAGGAACTTATAAAAGGAAGAGTTTATTTGAGCTTACGATTGGCGGTTCCAGGGAATTAGTCCATTGTGGCGGGAGGCGTGGTGGCTAGATCTGGAGCAGCAAACCGAGGGTCACATGGTGGCTGGATCTGGAGCAGCAAACTGAGGGTCACATCTTGCAAAGAGCACAGGAAGCAGAGAGGAAGCAACTGTATACCACCAGGCTTGTTAAACTCACTAAGCCTGCCCCCAGCAACGCAATTCCTCTAGCACGGCCACACCTTCCAAGACCTCCAAAAACAGCGCCACCAACTGGAGGCAAATGTCTGAATACCTAGAGCCTATGGGGGACACTCATCCAAACCACCACATTCCACTCCCTGGCCCCCATAGGCTCCTGACCATATAAAATNCCGAATACACATTTCCCATTCCAAAAGGGAGGAATAGAATAGTAGGAAAACTGGACCAAAACAAGACTGAAAACCTTGAGGGACAACACCAAGTCCTAGCTCCACATGCAACTTCTGGGACTTGACTTCCAAAGGGCTTAGAGGCTCAGCTCTTCCCGCTTTGCTTGCAACATACATCTCCTTTTAGGCCGGTACCACTCCCTGTATGCAGCTCTCCTTGGCAATTCTCACAGGTCTGGCATCTCGATGTCTTCTTGGGTCTCTGCTGCCAACCGGCTTCACATTCACATCTTCATGAATGGCCTATCAGTCTCTACTTTATGCAGGGACACCCCTGCTTGTGCTCTGCCTGCACTTGGCAGCTCTCTGAACCTTGGAGGAAGAACTGATGACCCCTTCACTCTTGCAAACTCTGCTCTCTAAAGCCAGACCAGTGAATGAAACTGCCGGAGTTTGGCTGCAAGTTTGGATGACCTGGCCTATTTAAACACACTTTGAACTTTCTGCCCTGACTTGTTGGAGGTTAGCTTGGGTATGGTCTTGCCCTGAAGGCTTTTCTTTGTTTACTTGTAAATCTCCAGGCCTCTCTTTATATTTAGTCTCTTATGAAAGGGAGCCTTTTCTTCACATGCCTTGGCCCCACCTTTAATTTCCTAGTTTTTCAGATACAAATGTACATTCTGCATTTCTTCTGCCAGTCTGCTAGTTTTCACTTGTAGATGTATAATAGTCACCATTAAAATGCCATGCCACATTTCTACTTAGAGCTGTATTTGAAATATCCTCGCCAAAGCATTAGTATTGCTTTTCAACTTAGCACAGGCAATTTGGGTGTGGGCAAATCTGCTGCCAGACTCTTATCAAAACATCCCAGTTGCTGCCTAAGTCTTTATCTCTATGGAACCACATCTTTTGCCGCCATGGTTTCCTCCAGACCTCCAATAGAATGGCCTTTAAGCTCTGCTACAGTAGTCAAATGCTTTTCTAGCCCAAAGTTCCAAAGTCTTCCACATTTCTCCAAACATCCACATGGTCAGGTTCTTCACAGCCAACAGCCCACTCTCTGGTACCAAATTACTGTATTAGTCACTTTTCTGTTGCTGTGATAAAGCACCATGACCAAGGAACTTATAAAAGGAAGAGTTTATTTGAGCTTACGATTGACGGTTCCAGGGAATTAGAGTCCATTGTGGCGTGAGGCATGGCGGCTGGATCTGGAGCAGCAAACCGAGGGTCACATCTCACAAAGAGCACAGGAAGCAGAGAGAGACTGTAGACCACAAGGCTTGTTAAAATACTCTAAGCCCTGCCCCCAGTGACACACTTCCTCCAGCACGGCCACACATCCCAAGACCTCCAAAAACAGCGCCACCAACTGGAGACAAACGTCTGAATACCTAGAGCCTATGGGGGACACTCATTCAAACCACCACAGCAGTTAATAGAGATATTAATAGTTTGCTTGTTCTTGAAGCATAAATGACATTTATTTTCTTGTTTTATTGTGTTGCCAAGCATCTCTGATATTAGATTGAATAGGAGTATGTTGGATGAAGCAGTCTGTTATGAGCCCTGGGTATCACTAGTCTCTTTTCAGGGTTCTCCCTTTAGAGGTGAAATTTGTCTTCCCAGATAAAGAGCAGTTGAATAGACTTGCATGTTCTAAAAATGATGGATTTCCCAAGCTTGGTGTTCTTCAGCCTATACATAGTATAGGCCCCTTGGCTTGGAGGACAGTAGGGCTACATGAACTATCAGTGCTGTAATACTCAAGGTATTTGTACTGTTTCTTGGACTTAATATCTTATATCTGTCTGTATCTGTGAAATAGTACCAGGGTTAAAAAAAATAGTACCAGGAGAATATCATGGCTTATAAGTAGGATGGATAAAATCCCAGACCCTTAACCATTTTTGATATTTTTTGTTCAAGACATGATGTTGACAAAGATGTATAAAGCTTTCTGCACAAGAAATGGCAGGACTTCTGTGGGTTTATTTAGGATATATGTGGTACAGAAGCAAATATTCTTGTTTAAGTTGGCAGGGCAATAGTAAAATATAAGAATCTCCAACCAGCTTATCTGTTAATAAATTGTTTTCAGACCAAGCAGTGAAAGATGCAATTAAATAAAGGTGCTGGAATGGTGCTTTGGCTCTTGCTCATTCTCTCGGCTGGAAAGAAAGGGAAGGTGTTATTCCACTGAGGGAGGAAGCCTCAGGGATGTGGCAAAGGGCAGTGTGGTGTAGCTGTTGAATCAAGGGCTCACAACAACCAAAATAAAAGGTGGCAGTTGTGAGGAGCTTTGGGTAGACTGTAACCATTGTAAGTTCATTTGTTGGTTAGTCAGTTGAATTTGGATATAACTATAAAGACTTGTTTGTTGATATAGCCACTCTTTCTTTCTGCCTGCACTCTGAGATTCTCTTTCCCTCCTGTACTGTAACTTTAGCTGCCTAAGATAAAGGCCAGTAAGAGCGGGACCTCCAACAGAAGGAAGAATGAAGACTTTTATAGCTGAGGATAAAGATACCTGTCTGCATCCTACTGGTTTTGTGTGGGAGAAGCTCAGTAGGTGGCAAGGAGGCTAAGACCATGAGGACTGTAGTAGGTTAGAGCTATAGCAGCAGGCTCAGGGGCACACTAGAGACATCAAGGGCCTTGTAGAGGAGGGAGGAAATGGTACCATGCTGGGTGAGGGGCAAAAGGGAAAGAAAAGCCTTCCCACTGTCACAGCTCTCCCCTGCCAGCTAGCCTCCTACTCCTCATGCTCCTGGCCAGGAGATAATATCGCTCCCAGAGCTCAGGTTGTCCTTGCTTTGTTTCTCTTTCAGCTCCTTGACCTGCAGGTGGGGAGCAAAAGCTCAAATTCAAAGAAACTGGTGTGGGCGGAGCCTCTGGACCTACTCAGTTGTTCTTGTTTTGTCCTCCTTTGCTAAATGCATAATTAATGCTGCTGTTTTGTTATTTTTATACTGTGGTTACCTAGAGATTTTAAAGGAGACTCTCAAATTTATGGGTTGCATACATGCCAAGAGGTAATCCATGAAAAACCAATCTGAAAGAAAATTCACAGCTAGTTAAAAGCCTGATGGCTGCTGGAGAACTTGGGTCATTTCCTAGTACAGCAGTGCCACCTGCCTGACCCAGCTACCAAGTGCACCTTTTCCCCTCTATTTTCATTGCTGTACTGGGGGCTGGACATAGGATCTCACACATGCTACAGCAAGTGTTCTGTTATTGATCTATGAGCTGTAAAGTCCCCTACTCCTTTTATTTGAGATGGTTTCATATGTTGCTAAGACTGGCTCCTAACTGCTGACATAATCAGCTAGTTCCCAATGTTTTATCTATTTCGGTGCTAAGAATAAACTGGGTTTTTCTGCTATGATAAGCAAGTGCTGTACCACTGAGTTACAAGCCAGTCAAGTGCATGGGTTTTGAAAAGTACTAGTTGCCTATTGCTAAGCTCTTGTTACGATGAACTGCTGGATCTGTAGATACATTGTGACAATAGCATGATGTCACTATTTGGGGGTAGGTTAACTCTGGGCTTCATGATTAACAAAGAAAAGTATTCAATGAGATCTCATTACTCAGATGAAAATAGCTTGCTTAAAGACGTGGCTTGCCTGGCCTCACTGTCAGTTTTGGCTTTGCATGAAGGGTAGATGATAGTATCTGGTCTCATTCTCCTCCCTGAAGGAAAGCCATGGTTCATAGAGGCCCTCCATTCACAGAAGTTCCTGTGAATACCTGGGCCTGATTCACTGATCCTTCAACTAAATTGAAGCTTATGGAATTGTTTAATGTAGTGTGTCAGTGCCAGGTATTGGATGTGATCACTTTATTCTTACAGCTCCAACTAGAACTTCCCTTGATAGCTTTTTTTTTTTTTTTTTTTTTTAATGACTACTGACCTGTTGCCAATAGCCCAACCTTCAGGCATGCCCTTTAGAAAGCCGGCAAATTAAAAACATTTCTTTGGGACTTCAAATCATAAAAACAAATTGCAGCTGCCAGTAAGACAGTCTGGCTTATGAAGTCTGCATTTTACAAATTTCAGTTTCTATCTGGATCCATTATTATACTTGTGGCAGCATAGCCATACAGTAGACTGGGCTGCTACTGTGTCCTGACTTTTGGAAACGAGGATTTCCAGTATCCCTCCTAGCTTCCTTCCACTCGTAAACAAAGATTCCATTTTCAGCCTTAGCATTGAGGGACCCTCCCTTCCTTGCCCCATTTCCCTTTCCTAGCCATAATGTGTTCCATTCTGTTCAGAGGGAGAGAGTGACAGGGCTGTTTCCCTTCTCTCTGTGATTTAACCCCTCCCCCATATTAAAGTTGATTGAAAGCATACGAGATAGGTGGACCTCATACTTTTTCTCTCAGCCTGCTGTTCTCCTTACCCGATGTATTCATGGCTATTACTGTGCACTGTCTATTTGTGACCATCTAGTAAAGTGTGAAGAACTTGTGGATCGATATGAATTCTCTTTGCCTATGTAGTCTTCATGGATTCTTACTTCCTTTTTAGTGGACACTTAGCCTTTTTAGCTAAATTATTCTTCCAGTTGTCAAGTATTGGCTTTCCCGGGTACTCAGCCACTCATATCCAATATGTCCTTTAGGGTTGCTGTCTTCCCTGAGAATTTGGGCTGATTGGTGTTCTACATTTAACCTCTATTGTCTGATGAGTTTGAGGAAGTATTATTTGTGGATTTTTTTTTTTTTCTGTTGTTGTTGACCTGTCCTTTCTAGTTCCTTTCATCCATCTAGGAGCTGTAACAGTCCTTGCTGAGGCTTTTTGGCATTGTATGGAACTGGTAGGTCTGCTGGACCATAAATGCTTGTGTAGGGTCTTCAGATTCATGACCATTTTATGCTCTCCATGTAGTGTGCTATCTTTAGTTCCTCATAAGTATGTGTTATACCATTTTCAGTGTACAGTTCTCATGGGTATATCAAGCTGGACCATTTTGAAGTCCTTACATTTTTTGATATTATTATATAGGTTGACTAGTCAGTGAATTCCAGGGATTAGCCTTTCTTTGCCTCCTTCGTGCTGGGATTACAGACATATGCTACCATGCCTGGCTTTTTACGTGGGCACTGGGAATTCAAACTTGGTTCCTCATGCTTACTACCTTCTCACATCTTCATAAATTTTTATTTAAAAATATCTTATTTTTATTTTATGTGTACATATCTGTTGCATGCACATACATAAGTACACCTGTGTCATGCAGTGCCCACAGAGCTCAGAGGAGGGCGTTAGATTCCCCAGGAATTGAACTTACAGATGGTTTTTAGCTACCATGTTAGTGCTGGGAATCAAACCTGTGTCCTCTCCAAGAGCAGCCAGTGTTCTTAACTGCTGAACCATCTCTCCAGCCCCCACCTTCATAAATTTTTATAGTCTTAGTTTTTTTATTGTGTTCATGTTTTTCTTTAAATCTGTGAACATAGATTATGTTATATTTTAATATCTTTGTCTCCTAATTCTTTTATCTTTTTGCATATTGGTATATCACAATTTTTGATTAGATATTGGTCATTGTGTTAATACAAATGGAATTTCACCTTTTTTATTGAATGTTATAATTTCTTCTGTTGGTCCTATCAGTTATGGATCAATTGGATCTTTTCATACTTTTTTTTTTTTTTGGTCTTTTTGAACTGGTCTGGAACTTGCTATGTAGAACAGGATGGCCTTGAACCCACAAAGGTGCCTGCCTCTGCCTTCCAACAGAACATTGTGATTAAATTGCACCACCACTCTCAGCTCTTTCATGCTTCTTTTTAAATAAGGTCTTTTTATTGCATTATGTATATGAGTGTTTTGCCTGTATGTACCTATGTGCAACATATGTGTACAGTGTCCATAGAGGCTAGAAGACAGTGTTGGATCCTCCTGGACCTGGAGTTAATAGACAGTGAGCTGCCACGTCAGACCTGGAACCAAACCTGGGTCCCCTGCTAAAGCAATAGGGCTCTCCAGCCACTCATGTTTGTTTTTAAGTAATATGACAGCTTGAGAGGAACTTTGGTCAAGATTATTTTAGCCTTACTAGTGGAGAACAGTCCTTTGTAGAGTCATACTGAATGCCACTGTGTTCAGTGGCTTTGCTGGCTTTCACTGGAATGTTTTGTAGCATTAGACTTTACCAGTTTGTAGGTTTTTTGATGGTGCTTATTTGGCTAGCCTTTTGGAATCTTATTATATGTATTTGTAACTTCATATTCCTTTGAATATTCAAGAGGTCCTACCTATATAGAAATTTATGAAATTTTTTCTATTTAACCTTTTTCTCTTGTGAAATACCCCATATAGAATTTTCTGGAAGTTTATTTAAATTTCTTTTTTTCTATTAATCTAGTCACAGAATTCCATCTTCCTTAGTTTCCCCTAAGTTTGTATTTTTAATTCAGTATATTCAGCTAGGGCTTCTCTTTCACAATTGAGAGGGAAAGGTATAATCAACAGAAAGCCACGGTGATTGTATCATAAAGCTTATTTCATTGCAGATGAGATGGCACTTAACTGTAATCCCAGCAGTTCAGTTGGGAGGTAGAGGATTAGGAGTTCTAGGTTAGGCTACACTATAGGAGATCCTGTCTCAAACAGCAACAGCAGCAAAATCACACTCTTGCCTTGCCTGCTGTCCAGTATCTGAAAACAACTGTTTCATATACTTTGTTTAGCTTTCTAGTTGCTAATTAAATCCCATTTCAGTTACTCTGTTAGGTTGGAAACAGAAGTTCAAATTCTGTTTTTAAAACAATTATCATAGACATCTTTTAGCGATTTAATATTAGCTACCTTATGATACTTGGTACATTGCTATCATAAAGTTATGTCTTAGTGTTATTAAAACCTAATCGTTGTTTATTTCTTATGGTAAGGCTGAATAATAGGCTTATAGCTATCTCATATAACCCCTATTCTTTGCATTTAAAATATTGAGCTGAAGAAATGGCTCAGTGGTTGAGAGCACTGGCTGTTCTTGTAGAGAACTTGGGTTCATTTTCCAGCACCTACATGGTGGCTAACCACCATCCATAACTCCAATTTCAGGGGATCCAATGTCCTCTTCTGGCCTCTTTGAGCATTGTATCACTAGGGTACATTTACATACATGCAGGCAAAACATAATTTTTTTTTTAATTAAAAGTATCAATCCTGAACCTTTTTTTTTTCTTTTTGGACAAGGTCTCACTGTATAGCCCTAAAGGTCTCACTGTATAGCCCTGACTGTTCTGGAACTCATTATACAGACCAGACTGGCCTCAAACTCACAGAGATCCATCTGTCTCTGCCTACTGAATGCTGGTATTAAAGGTGAACCCTGAATAATATTTTAAATATTTTTAAAGTGCTGGTATTAAAGGTGAACCCTGAATAATATTTTAAATATTTTTATATATTATTTGAGAATTTCATAGATACATACAATGTATTTTGGTCATATTCACCAGCCCTTCCCAACTCTTCCTGGATCCTCCCTCACCTCCTCCTCCCAGCTCCTCCTGGATCCTCCCTCACCTCCTCCTCCCAACTCCTCCTGGATCCTCCCTCACCTCCTCCTCCCAACTCCTCCTGGATCCTCCCTCACCTCCTCCTCCCAACTCCTCCTGGATCCTACCTCACATCATCCTCCCAACTTCATGTATTTTTTTCTTTTTTTTAATTTTATTTTTATTTATTTATTTTTATTTTTTAAATTTTATTTATTCATTTTCTATGTGTATGAATGTACTGTCTGCATGCAGGTTTGTGCACCCGTGTTGTGCAATGCCACAGAGGTCAGAAGAGGGTGTCGGATTCCCCTGGAACTGGAGTTCTACTGGAATTGGAGTTACAGACAGTTCTCAGCCACCATGTGGGTGCTGGGGATCGAACCCGGGTCCTCTGCAAGAGCAGTCAACGCTCTTAACCTCTAGGCCATCCCTCTAGACCCTTATTTTTATTTTATATGCATGAGTGTTTTGTCTGCATGAATATAAGTATACCCATGTTGTACATTGCCAGTGGAGGTGAGAAGAGGGTGTTGGATGCCCTGGAATTGGAGTTGAGGAAGGTTGTTAGCTGCTATCTAGGTAGTGGGAACCAAACTGGGGTCCACTAGAGCTATCTCCAGCCAGGTCTTTTTTCTTTTTTCTTTTTTTTTTTTTTCCTTTTCTTTTTTTTTTTTTTTTTTTTTTTTTTTTTTTTTTTTTTAATAGCTTAATGAGCTCATTTAGTGCTATGTATATGCTTGTGGGTATAAGGCCATCTGTTGGCACATGACCAACCTTCCAGGGACCACATCCCTAAAGAAAGGTTGTTGACATCTGATGACATCCTGGGAAAGAGGAGCCATCAGATGTCAACAACTCCTTAGTTTGGGTTGGGAGCTTGTGTGCCCCTCCCTCCATTCATTATGGAATGTTTCTAGCTTGATTTTGTGCTGGTCTTGTGCAGGAAACCACAGTGGCTATGTGTGCTTAAACAATTTTTGTCCATTAACATTTTGATTATTTTTTTGCCATTTTTATTTTTATTTTTATTTATTTTTTAAAGCCAATTTTTATTGAAGCTTTGTGCATTCATACAAAATTTCCAATCAAGTCTAGACCCGTTCCCCATTCCTTGCCTCCCCACCCCACCAGAGCTCTTGCATTCTGCCAAACATATTTTTCATCTTTTTCTCAGGCTCTTAAAATTTTTGATGCAGAAGTTTACTGTTTTGAGCAGAAATTCACCATTTCAGTCAGTTCTTTGACCCAGTCTTTTTTGTTGCTGCTGTTGTTGTTCCTTCCAGTCTGCATCATTCCAAAATATGCATATATGCATATATCTTTTAGCATCTTCAGCTTATGATTTCTTTCTTTTTTATTTATTTTTAATTAGGCTGAAAGATGTCATGTTTGAAGGCTCCTCCTTGGCAAGCCCAAACAACCATCAGTCTTGCCCTTGTGCTCCACACTGGGGTTTTCCCTTCCCATGGTTACCAAATGAGGTCCAGTAAGCACCACGTCTTGTCTTGATCCTCCTGTACGTGTCTCCGTGATGCAGCCTGGGTAGTCCAACAATGGCAGTCTATACTCTGAAGAGGCTGAAACCCCAGTAGTAGCTCAGTTCACAAGTTGGATGTCTCAGCAGTCCCCATCTGGCACTGAAGATTTGGAGGATTCTTGGAGAGACATGAGTCTTCAGTCCATATTGGAAAGTTGAAAAGCTGTGTCACATGTCTTTGAAGGATGGTAAAAGCAGTGGCAGCCTCCAGGTAGCTGTACTTGATACCTGAAGTACAATTTCTCAGGCCTTACTAATTATTTATTTCTGGTTATACTTTCCTTTTGGATGCTTAAGGCCACACTGTTAGCTCAAATTAACCAAGGTTTTTGTTTTTTCAAGGTCAGTTGAGGATCTGGTCCTCAAGTTTTTTGAGGGGGAGGGAGCCCCTGGCTCCTTTTGGCTTTTCATTTACCAGTTCCATCCATTCGTTTACAAAGTCAGCTCCTGCTAGACTTCCCAAAAAGGCTTCCCTTTTTGAAGCATTAGCAGACTTTCCTCTTTATAGAGTGGACACTGGCTAAAGTCCCATTAGTGGATCCAAGACCTCTCTGCACAGGAAGACTGGTGACTCACATTGCAGGACATTTCAAGATATGACCCCATGGGTCATAAGTCTTATGACCTTCAGAGGTCATAAGTCCCCTAGGACTTAGTTGACCTCTGAAGCCAAGGAGCAAAGTTATCCCTTAAGTCCCTCAGCCAAATTGGTATGGGCCTTAAGTATGGTTGCTAAGCATTCAGAAAGGCTAAGTTACACCAGCCTGATACTTTTAACTACTGTATAATATTTTAGAAAAGGTTTGGACAAAAGCTCAAGCAGCCTTGTATAAGAAATACTAAGAAGCACTCCCATAAGATAGATACTGTGGTGAGATACAGTGTCATGACAAACTAGTTTTTTTTTTCCCCCTCATTCTTTTGATTTTTGCCCTTTTTAAAAGGAAGAATCACACTGATGGAGAAAGGACCACACAGCTATATAGATTTATGTCATTTCAAATTTATTCCTTTTAAGTTCTAGTAATTTTTTTTTTTTTTTTTTTTTTGGTAATTTTTGAGACAGGTCTACCTACTCTACCGAGTACCAGCTGGCCTGGAGCTCGCTCTGTAGACCAGACTGGCCTTGAACTTACAGAGATCCACCTGCCTCTGCCTCCCGTGTGCTGGGATTAAAGTGTGTGCCACCACGCCCAGCTAAGTTCTAGTAAATTTTTTCTCCATCCTTGATGATACAAAAATCAGCCACTAACAAATGTTTTTTTATAAAGGGCTAAAATAATGGTTTGGACTTTGTGGGCCATATATAGCTTGTATCACATTCTTTTTTTGTTGTTGTTGTTATTTAAAACATAAGAACACAGAGTTAATGGATGTCTGTAGAAAAACAGTATTTGCTGGACATGACAGGGCTGTTGCATACACCAACTCACAGTGGCTATGACTACATACAGAGAACTTGTGTAAGATCAAGCTAGCTACAATCCCAGAACAGATGGCAGGGGCTTATGAAGTCCCAACCCTAGCTGAGGAGCTGTTGGTAACTGATGCCTGTTGGGGGAGGGAGAGTCAGTTTTCCTCAGAGATGGACCTTTGATGGAAGCTACCTGTGCTTGAGTAGATGCTCACCACTCAGACACATACAGGCAACACTTAAGTGGACATAGTGTGTGAAAACAGAGCAGATGGGGTTGGAGAGATGGTTCAATGGTTAAGAGCACTCATTCTTAACAGAGGACATGAGTTCAATTCTCAGCACCAACATTACAGCTAAGAGCTGTTCATTACTCAAGTTCCAGGGGATCCGACACCCTCTTCTGGCCTCTGAAGGCATTGCACATGTGGTACACTTACATGCAGGCAATAAAATAAAAATAATAAGATGTCTGCAGGCATTGCACACATGTGGTACACTTACATATATGTAGGCAATAAAATAATAATAAAAATTTTAAAAGAAGCAGAACAGATGAAAATGGGTGGGAAAAGTAGTGGAGATAGAGGAGGCTTTGAAGGGGAGGGAATAGTGTGTGGATTTGTTAAGAACATATGCATATGTGAAATTCTCAAACAGTTTTGTTTAAGTAAGGACCATTCTTAGCCTGATCAGTGTGGCTCACAGGCTTCAGGTGACCCTTGATACAGATCGGCACTACTTTGTTCCAGGACCCCAAGGACCCTACCCCACCTGTTTTTTGTTTTTTGTTTTTTGTTTTTTTTTTAATAAGACTTCACATTTTGCTGGGGTAAGTAAAGTCTGAATTCTGCCAGCTTCTTGCTTCCTATGTGTTTCTTTTATTTAGTTCTGTTTTTAATGTACTGTGTAGCTCTGGCTAGCTTGGAACTTGTTATGGCATCAGGCTGCCTTTGAACTTGTGGTGATCCTCCTGCCTCTACTTTGCCAGTGCTGGGAGTACAAGTGCATACCACCATGCTTAGTGCTTCTTGTATATTTCTTCTAGAAACATATGTATATCCTCAGTTATTTGTCTGTCTTTCACTCCTGTGTTAATCAAAGGTAGATGCATATCCTTTTATTTAAGCCTAATCCTCTTCTGGATCCTTGTCTGTTTTCATTCTCTGCCATTGATTCATTCTTTGCTCTGTTTTGTTCTTGTACACGTAATTTTTTTTTCTCCCATTGTATTCTATCAAAATGTGCAGGGTTTTCACTATTCCTGGGGATTTAAATTTTGTATTATGCCATCTCAAACTGTTTATTAAAAAAAACCATAACAGTTTATCCAGAATATTTTTAATTGATTTAAATTACAAGTAATAATGTTTCATATTGAAATAAAGTACATAGTTAGGCATTTTTATGATGAATACTTATTTCTGTCTTGGCTGTGTTTTTCTTTTTTATAATATTTCTCTCCCACTGACAATATATATAAAGTAATGAATTAGAGCATTTTAAGTAAAAATGATAATAATCTATAGTGGGGAGGAGGACAGCTTTCTAAAAAGGCAAAATATCAAGAATAGATCTTTTTTTCCTTTTAATGTAAGGAACCAGACTAGATGGAGGTGCATTCATTGTGCTGGAGGCCTTGCCATGTAGACCTGCCAGTGCGTGCCCTTGGTGAGATTTCACTCGGCTCCTGTCTCAAGTGCGCTCTCATTTTCTCCTTGGTAATGGTTTATATTGATGTTTTGGTTTGTGTTGGAGAATAAAACAAAAGCTGAAAGAATTTCATTATTTTTCTTGTCACCATGGGTTTTAAAAAGCCATCAATTATGGGCTGGAGAGCTGGTTCAGCAGTTAAGAGCATTGACTGCTCTTGCAGAGGACCTGGGTTTGATTCCTAGCACCCATTTGGCAGCTAACAACTGTCCGTAACTCCAGTTCCAGGGGATCGGACACCTTCTTCTGGGTGTACTAACATACATGTAGGCAATACACTTATAAACATAAAACAAAAATAATAAAAATTTAAAAAGCCATCAGTTAAATTAAGTAGCATTGAGATTGTAAGATCATTTTTTTTTTGGGGGGGGTGTCTTTTCGAGACAGAGTATCCCTATAACCCCAGCTGTCTTGGAACTCACTCTGTGGACCAGGCTGGCCTTGAACTCACAAAGATCCA
Source organism: Rhizomys pruinosus (assembly GCA_009823505.1). Lineage (NCBI taxonomy): Eukaryota > Metazoa > Chordata > Mammalia > Rodentia > Spalacidae > Rhizomys > Rhizomys pruinosus. Next base: position 6,858,858 of record VZQC01008907.1, read on the forward strand.
CCTGCCTCTGCCTCCCAAGTGCTAGGATTAAAGGCATGCGCCACCATGCCCAACTTGTAAGATCATTTTTTAGGGATTTGGAGAAATGACTCAGCTGTTAAGAGCACTAGCTGGTTTTGTAGTGGACTGGGTTCGATTCCCAGCTCCCACATGATGACTGACAACCATCTATATCTCCAGTTCCAGGGGATCTTCTGACTTCCATGGGCATTGCATGACATGGTGCACTTACATACTTACAGGCATTACACTCATACACATAAAATTAAAACAATAAAATATTTAAAAGATCATTTTTATACTAAGAAATGTGAAAGGCAATAGATTTTTAAATATACAGTAGTCCAATTATATATTAATATATATATATATATATAAGATCTTAAAGAATAAGGTTACCTATAGAATACAGACACTTGAAAAAAACTACATGTTCTTACAACAAATTGTTCTATTCTTTTTTTCCTGTAACACAGTTATTCCTCCCCCGCTCCCCACACAACAGATTTGTAATGTAAGAATAGAATCATGGTGCAGCCTGTAACTCCCAGAGGTAAAACACACAGTACTAAATTTCCATCTGTACATTTTAGTTTTCATATTTCATGTCATTTTCTCAGAGTTAAATTCAAATTTGAAATAACTTTAGGCTTTCAAGGACTGAATCTATATTAGGTTGTTTCTTAAGTAGTTTCATCATATACTAATTAGTTACTTATTCTGAAGTCACCTTAGACATTTTGTTATATAGAATTATTTTTTGATTATTCCCATTTACCCTTATATACCCCATAACTTGGAAGTTACTGTGTGTCTTAAATTTTAATTGCTTATTTTTACCTTATTTGATTAGTTTTAAAATGATCCATTACTTTCTTCTTCCTCTTCTTGAAGCAGTATCTTGCTGTATATCCCTGGCAAGCCTGGAGCTTGCTTTGTAGACCAAGGTAGCCTCAATGTTGAGACTGTCCTCCTGCCTCTGCCTCTAGAGTGCTGGGATTATACTGTACCTTGCCAGTTGTGCTTCAGTTTTCCTTCTCCCAATTAAAAAAATGATTTATTTACATTTTATGTGACTGAATCTTTTGCATGCATGTATGTGAGTACCCATGTCATACAAAGCCTATGAAAGCCAGAAAAGAGTCTGAGATTCACCTGGAAATGGAGTTAGAGATGGTTGTTAGCCACCATGTGAGTGCTGGGAATCAAACCCAGATCCTCTGGAAGAACAGCCAGTGCTCTTAACCACTGAGCCATCTCTCCAGTCCCTGTCCCTATTTTTTTTTTTTTTTTTTTTTTTTTTTTTTTTTTTTTTTTTTTTCTCT